>JAODLD010000101.1:16696832-16709164 GCA_026781065.1 Mormyrops boulengeri | reverse complement strand
GCTTATACTGGACTAGGAAGGGAAATCTATTGGTACGTCAGCCCCACCAAGAATTTTTTTCACCAGCCGCCACTGGTCCTAATCTTGTCATCTCTGTTTTCAGTATTGTAATCATGCCATCGGAAGACATCGGAAGCCAAGATACAGATTATATGGACAGCAAGCGTCTCAGTATTGGAAACATATCCCAGCCCTTCCTATCTGAGACGTACCGCTGTGTCGCCGCATACGAAACCAAAGATACAAAGAACAAGCCGTTCAGCGTAACTGTAAATGAGACTGTGGATGTGCTCATCAAAGACAAAGGAGGTGCGCATCTTACGGTTGTCCTGGGTGGTTATAAGCATTGGATAAAACAACCGGACGATCACATTTTCACTACTGTAGGCGTATATATCGAAAAAATGAATTAAAAAATGTCATTCTGGGAACGTTGATTAAAATTCATTTTAAATTGATAAATCATGGATCATTTTACAAAGAGTATGATGGTGTTTTTAGTGTCATTAATGTTTTATTTAAAAAGCAGATTATGTAAGTCTTGGATATTTTCCTTTTAAAATAGATGAAAGTGATAAAAAAAAGCCATATATGTGTATGATTAGAATTATATTAAAAGATTTCCTCTATCGAAGATATATTTGAAATACTTCCATGAGCTTCAGGTGGCAATGTCTGAGGTCCACAGTTGGTACTGACACCATCTCGTCCCACTCAGGCTGGTGGCTTGTGGAGAACACAGAGAAGCACCTGGCTTGGTTCCCGGCGCCTTATCTAGAGAGCTGCGAGGATGATGATGGAGAAGATGACCTGAGTGAGTGCCCTGTGGAAGGTTAGTGGCAACCGTAACCAGCAACTGAGTGTTCGGTTTCCAGGTCAAAAGAATGCACTGCCCCCCCCCCCCCCAAATAATGTTAAAAAGGAGGGGGTTAATGGCTCTCTAAACATGAGACTATAAGACTTTCCTGTCTGTTTGCCCCTAACATACCTACCCATTAGTCACCAAAAAAGACATGTACAGAGTGCGTTTGGATACTCCAGAGCAACCTATTCATAAACGCGCTGCATCCATTACATCGCAATTACAGCGGAATTTCCTGTGTCTGTGTAACCTGGTTCCTCTGTCGGCTCGTAGGCAGGCTGTACTGCATGGCAAGATCCTATTGGGCCACCAAAGAAGACGAGGTGTCTGTGAACATCGGCTCTGTCGTCGAGGCGCTTCAGAAGTCTGCCGACGGCTGGTGGTTCGTCAGGTAGGGCATTCCTTATGCTCACAAGCCCGAGGAGGGGAAGCATATCGTCAAGCCCCAGAGCATCGAAAGCGCGCTCCTTGCCGGCTGGATTATCTGCTTGGCATGTTACTGGGCAGGCAGAAGCAGCAGTGAATTCTTGTAAATGTAACTTTTGTTTTTTGTTCCACTGTTTCCTTACTGTACCATTCAAAAGATTGAGAATACAGGAAGTAAAGTAGCGGAAATGTTTCATCCAGAAAGGGCCACTGTGTGTGTGGGTTTTCGCTGCAACTCCCTAATTAGATTACTAATTAGAGGGCTGATTGTCTAAAGACTTCTCACACCTGGGTTTGAACAGCTGACCTAAAGGTTATCCCAAACACGTGCATTGACCCAGGCCCTTTGCGGGTATGTCTGCCAACCCTGGTTTAGTCTTTAGGTCTTTAAATCAAAGTGAGATAAATAATCTTTTTGAGGTTTTATTGCATGGACAGAGAAACAGTGGTGGAGGAGGTGAGGGGCGGGGGGGATTCAGCCCTCTATCCAATGCAGCTCTAACCCACTGCAGCTCTTCAGTTTATTTCATAACTCCTGACTTTTGTCCCACAGACACAAAGGAAAGGCCGGCTATGTGCCCTCCATGTACCTACGGCCTTACTGCAACCCCCACTTGCGCTTTCAGGCGCTACAGAAGGATATGCGCAGCTCCACCCTATGCCTGACACAACTGCACCTCCAGGAGGCAGCGCCGAGTCTTACCCCACCCAAGGAGGACAGCCTCAGGCCCACCTTCAGACCAAGGTCCCAGTCCATGGAACTTCTGTCTGCTAGCCCCATCCGACCAATCACGGAGGAACCGGCAGCAGGCGAGGATAGTGAAGGCAGGCCAAGCGTGGCCAGCGAGGGCAGTGAGCTGAGCTTTAGCGATGACTGTGGTTCCCTCTGCAGCAGCTCCATCAGCGCGAGCTGCTCTGACAAAGAGGAGCAGAGGCCAGGCTCACAGGCGGCCGACAGCCACGGTGACCAGGCCGACGGCCGGAAGCCGCTCAGCACCACCTCGGTTCCGAAGGTGCCTCCACGGCCAAGAGTCCAGGAGATTTTATCCCGCTGTACAACTATTACTCGCAAGGCTGCCCAGACCTACGTAGCCAGCCAGTTAGTGGAGCATGGAGAGAGAGAGATTTGCTAAAATAGAGATACAGGACAATAATTAGCTTAGACCTAAAGTATTATTATCTGTTTCAGTTACGATGTTTATAACTAATTTTTATAACTAATTTTTAATGAAATAGGCTATTTCATACTACACTCAAATTTTTTTTACAAACGTTTTTATTTTATAAACAGTTAATTGTTTTAGGCTGATTTCTAGAAGATGATTAAATGGAACGTCACATGAATTTTTTAGTTTAGTTAATATTTCAAATAATTTAACATAAATGTAAAACAAAAATGACTGGTTTCTGTAGTGGTCATTTCTCTTCATATGCTGTCATACAATGGTTTAATCTTCCTCATTCAAATTTTTCTTTATCATTTGTATTTTCCATACTGGAAAGCATCCTTGTGCTTTATATGCATCTTTCTCCTCTGCTCTTACTTGACTCAGTTCACTGTGCCACAGTAAATTATTCTGTAAAGCTATATATTTATTGATAGTACCTAATAAAATTATGTAACTTCAGTATTCAGGAGTTTTGATCATTTCAGTGTCTCACTGTAGCAGCTCTCCTCAATTTACAAGCCTTTGGGTGGGGAAGGCTCGATGGGGCCAGTTCCAGTTTGTCCAGTTGTGCAACGTTACATTGTCATTTCATGTCTTCTACAGTGATAATTTAGCTGTGCCCTTCAGGTAACACCTTTTGCAACAGGAAGAAAAACCACTGACTCCTGAGATGAAGGTCTACTGTCATCCACTGCACAGCGTGACGTTTCTTTCCTGTCACAATTGTCAATCTCCTCCTGGCTGTTTGGTGATTGACACAGGTCTTCCTATGCATAATAGGAACCTTGACATGCTACCTACATGACATAATAAACAACAGTGACTCTGTTGTCCCTCCAATGGCAAAAAATGGCATTCCTTCCTTTCTCTTTACTTTAAAGAATGCAAAAACTGCTGAGGAAGGGTTTCTATTGCTGTTGGTTGCCAAGTGAGGGGTTTTCTGCTCATTGCTTGAGCAGGACGCTGCCACCAGGCTCAGGGTGGGAGCGGATTTGTTTTGTTTTAATTTGTTTCGTTTTGCTTTGTTTCATTTTTATTTGCTTTGCTTTGATTTCCTTTCCTTTCTGTTCTGATTTCGATTACAGTTCAGGCTGCCAGTTGTTTCTCAGCTTGGATTATTCTGTTGTGTTGATTATGTTTACTTGCCTGTTTCCGCGCTGTTTGCCATGCACAGACACCAACTGCTATCATGCCTCTGCTCGCACCACCGACTGGTTTTCAGTCATACAAAATAATTGTAGCCAAGCATTGTTAATGGTTATTAAACTTACTTACCCTTTTCAAACTTGGAGATCTCTTTCACTTATTTGCCATGTCCATACGAGTCGGCCGGGACACAGCATTACCAGTATTGGAAAAGATTCAATTACAGTCATTTGTCATAATAGCTGGAACCAGCAGACAGAGGACACAAGGCAGGACACCATGGACATGATGGACTTGAATCACAAAAGATACTATTTTCTATATTTTTAACAGGACATTAGCACAATGGCACAGTACGGGGCCTCATTTCTTACAATTAGTTTAATACCTGCTGTGTAGCGCACCCGTTCTCCCTGTGTTACTCCACAGCTACTCTGTCTTCCTCCTACACTCCAGAAGCACCCAGTTAGGAGTCCTGGTGTTTCAAAATTGCCATGAGTGAAGCCTGTGTGGAATCAGCCTGATTTACACTACTGATTACCATAGTGAACACAAGCTTTTCATTTTATGATTTGTCTCCTAAAAATGAAACCTCTGAAGTTCATACTGCCATTAATGTTTGGTTTCAATTCGAGTAGGTTGTAGGTGTATTTTATTTTTTTTTGCTCCAATAGTAGAATTTATTAAGCTTTCTCTATTTGGATTAAATTCAATAAGACTTATTATCCAGATTATCGGGGCAATGGGCATTATTATATGCGAGTTAATTATTCTAAAACACGTACGTTGATGACTCACACTATTTTGTTTTTGTTACAATTTAAAATTTTATTTAAACTGGAGTAATTACACTGGACAACAATGGTTTTTTTTTTTTTTTTGTTGCAAAAATCATGCTTCTGAGATGCTGAGCACAGAACGCTGTGCAGCGCTTCGGGTTTTTGAGATGAACACAGTGAAAACGTTCACGGTGCTCATCACTAACCATGCCGCAGGGGAAAATCCTAATGGGAAATAAGAAAGTGGATCCTTAAGGACATATTGTCACGATCCGTCGGGAGAGCAGGGAATCAGGAAACGGGATTTATTCGATAGAACATTCAAACGAAGGCACAACACGGTGAAAGACTTCAACGACAGAACTGGGCATACATACTCTGACGTGGACTTAAATACACAGGACTTAATGAAACAACAAGAAACAGCCGATACTGTAACGTTGGGATTTCACAGGAAGTTAACGAGGGGGGCGTGGCACACGGAAGGATACTGCAGTCAAGTTTGTGATGCTGCATATGTTCAACCACTTCCTTCCAGGTTTTTCCGAAAACACAATAAAACAGAATGAAATGATTTACAAATCATATAAACTCACATTTAATTGAAAATAGAACAAAGACAACATATCAAATGTTGAGACTGAGAAATATTGTTTTATGACAAATATAAGCTCAATTTGAATTTGATGCCAGCAAGACGTTTAAAAAAATTTGGGACGGCGCAACAAAAAACTGGAAAAGCTGTGTAATGCTAAAACAAAACACCTGGTTGGACATCTCACAACTAATTAGTTTAATTGGAAATCACGGATGCCACATCCTCCGGGCTGAAGAGGAGAGGGACCATCCAGCTTGTTATTAGCGGACTGATCAAATACAGCTTCCGTGACGGTATGGGGGTGCATTAGTGCCCATAGCTAAAAAATTCCATTAGCATCATAAACAAATTACATTTACATAACGAATAATATAACAAATACATCAATAGTAGGATTTTTTTTGCATTATTTTCTGAGATTTTTCTTGTTTCCTTTCCATTAAAGTAACACACAGTGTATGTTCCTTGGCATTACATACGTAACATCCACAGTAGACCCTAGTCTGGAATCCAAGGCTCGGAAGTATAACAGAAACGGACCATGAAACAACACAAAAAGATGCCTTTGGTTTTGGAAAGTCTGTGTACTTTAAATAGCTTTTTTGATTATGATTTTCATTACATCAGTTTCATTTACAGGAAGGGAAAAACAAAAGGACATTGAACAATATCATGGGTATGAACTGAATTCCTAATGACTGATCCATCATGTTAATATAAGTCTACAGTTCCAGCAATCCTTCCACAAGTTATGATAAATAACACAATGAGGCTTTGAAATCAACACAAAGGTTGGGTTTCATCATTCAGTGAGTCAGTGGTGTACGAGCTTCCTTTTCCTCTAACTCCTCTCAGTACAGTTAGGTCTGAAATGTTAATTTTTAAAGTAAATATATTAAATTTACGCTGTGTGTATATATATGTCTGTGTGTGCGTGTGCATAAATGAGTGTGTATGTACATAAATAAATATGTAAATAAATGTAATTTACTTATTAATTTTTAATAGTTAATGAACAGATACTTCATAAGACATTGGCTTTTTTTGTCTAGATGTTTCTGTTTTGTCAAGATACAGGGTGTCTCTGTGGGTCAAAACGTCACGTGGAATAAATATGTTTGTAATGGTTGAGATTTATGTCTAGTTGTATATGATGGATGTTAACACAATCAAAAATCAGCTAATAGTGAATCCTATAACTAGGCTCCAGACTATTTTGTTTACAAGTCTAGGCCACATTGGCTGGTGTGATTTCACAATATCGATAAGTCTGTTAAGTGATAGGGATTTAAGGATAATGATGGCAGTGATGATGATGATGGCAGTTAGGTAAATGAGGCTTGAAAGCCAGTAGAGTGCGGGACCTCAAATACCACCAACCACAGGTACTGTTTTGGAAGGGTAGCTGTAGACATGATCCATATTCAAAATTGAACTGAGGACGGTGTTAAGTTTAGGTTTAGGCTAGGGTTAGTTTATTTGCATTATACCCCAAAGAATGTACGAGCCACTATGTGTGGGCATTTATAACAGTACAGTTAGCACATGTCATTATAATAAAGACATTTTAACTTAAGGAGGGCCTTGGTTTGGAAAGTTTTTCTCTTTTGTTTCCCGGACTACCAATCATCGTTGTGGTTATAAATGCAAGTAATAGAGTTATTAGCTCAAATACTCTGTTCTGTGTACACAGTATCTGTTAAATTGAAGCAGGAACTTCTTTAAATGGTTACATAAATGAATTCGATCACGTAGTTATTACCAAGTTACTTATATTGATTCAGAAGAATTAGAGAGAAAGTCGACTGTGATGTCATGAAAATGTTACAGGACTAGCATACATTAACCGGTTTGGTTTCCTTCTAGGAAACATTTCCTGTTAGGCATTTCAGACATGACCACACATATAAAGCAAAGGTGTACACTTGCAATATTGCAATAGCTTTTTATGATCAGCAAAGTGCTGACATTCATATAAACCTCTGTGATCTTGTGTATAATGGAAGTCAATGATTCTGAAAAACAGGATGTAGTGAATCTATCCTTTAAGTGCAGGTAGCTGTATTTCTTTTATGGACCGTAGGCTGTTTGATTTTCATGTCCATCTGCTACGACTGCTGTGATTTCATAATGTTGGATAAGCTGATCAGTTAAGGGAAGCTCCTGGAAATATTTAAAGGGGGATATGTAATGATGATGATGGCAGATGATTATGATGATAAATGTTATCCCCAATTGTTTATGAATGAAGAGAACTGAGGCTCCAAAGCCAGTTGCCAGTGGGACTATCACTGTCAGATGCCAGCAGTTACTACTAGCCACAGTTATTCTACTCATCAAAGTTGATGCAGCTGGAATAATTAGGGGTCCAAGCATTGTAGCTGATGGATCCCTATAGTTTTTTCTTATTGTGTTTTGTGTTGAAGTAATTAGCTTGAGTAGCTTGTCAGCATTTGCATGGCCAAACCACTGGCTGTATGGCACAGACCTGTTGTGGTTGCTCTTATTACAGTGACTCACTCTAAAGAGGAGGGACTTACCCACCGGTCACGTGTGCATGGCGTTGATTACCTGGAAGCAGGAAGTTTTTACGGCTACAAAAACAGCTGCAATAATAAATCAGGCACGTGTTTAAAGTCATTTCCTTGGATATACGGACTAGAGATAAAGTAGGTTTTGTAGTTTGGTGGTCATTTTTGGACCTTGGTGTTATATTTGACTCTGGTCTCAAATTTGACTCCCAAATAAATGCTGTGTCCTCCTTGTATTATCTTAGAGTCTTAAATGACGTTAGGCCATGTATTTCTTTAAAGATTTCGAGACCATAATCTATGCTCTTAGTCCATTTTGTCTTGATTATTGTCTGGATGGCAGCATATGTTGTTCCAAAACCTAGATCATTTACTGTGAGGTCAGTCCAGTTTCATTGTCTCGTCTCCAACTGCCACAAAATGCTGCGACATGTTCATTAACTAAATCCAAGAAGTCATGCCATATTACTCCAGTTTTAGCTTCATTGCACTGGCTGCCAGTGAATTTGAGAATTGATATCAAAATTTTACTGTTTGTGTTTCAAGCAGTGAATGGGCAAACAACAGATTATTTGAGTGAGCTTATCCATCCGTACTGTCCAAGTCGGGCATTAAGGTCTTCTGAAAAGCTTCTGCTCTTTGTCCCAAAATGTCACTTGCGGAAAAAAGGGGAAGACGCCTCTGAAGTACATCTTCTGTATTTTAGAAAATTGACAAATAAATATTAGTATTATAAATTAATTTAAGTGGTCACATCTATCTAATTAACTGAATTGGTTATTTCAGTGCAGTGAGCCTTAAGCATAGAGCAGCAGACACCATATGTGTTACGCTAGTGTGTCACAGAATACACACTCACAGATAAGGCACAATCTAGATAAACCACATCTTTTTAGGCTGAATGGAGACTGGGAGAATATGCAAACTACACATTGACTTAGGGGTGGGAGACAGGCCTATGACCCCATAGGGGAGATTCGTGTGAGGGACAGTGGTGGTCACTAAGCCAACCTATTTCAAAAAAGGCATTTATGTTACTTTAAATTCCAGATGTCAATTCTTCATTCCTTATATCTCATGGAGACAATTAAAATAAATCAGACAATGGGAATAAATAAGATTTGGTGAGACTCTCCACATGCCACTTTGCAGATCTGCTTACCCAGGTTGGGTTTTGGAGACTGGAGGACTGTCTTGTTATGCTAGTGGGCTGCCACCCTTCATTCCACAGTCACACGCACATGTTCATTCGCATGCCAAAGAAAATGACACATGTTAACCAGGCTGAACGGCCACATGTTTATTGTGCATGACATTAAGATTAATCAGACACCAACAGTACCAGCCAGTGGGGCTCCTCAGGAAATTTATCTGACACGGATTTTCATTAGGGTTGTATAATTATTTCTGCACTATCACAATCACAATATAGTTTTGTTTTTCAAAGTATTTTGTTTTTGTACTGTGTATCTGTTTGCACTACATTGACTTTGTTTGTGTGACAACAGACGCTTGCAAACCCAAATGCGTAGCCTTTGGAGTTAGTAGGTGAACCAGACAATAGAGATGGCAGGCAGGAATTTTGGTTGGAGTCACGAGAGCGAAGAAGTCAATAGCCAGGGGGAAATCAGTCCTACAAACATGCAACGAAAGAATGTTACAGATACAGGAGAGGATATTTGGAGACAGGGACTCGAGAACTGGAGAGGGAGAGAAGATCAAGGTAAGATGCACGACACAAGAACAGTGCTCAGTAAGTTGCATGAAACAAACAAACCTCACACTGAGGAATAGAGCAGACCAGCTTAAATAACAAAGGAACAGGCGTGACTAGGAATTAGTTCAGCTAATTAAATCATGGTTGCACACGGGCCATGACAGTTTGTACTATGCATACAGACAAGGTGTAGTCTTTGCACCTTGTCTGTTTGGCACTATATGTATGTTTCTGCGCTCTGCTCTTGCTGCTGCATGCACCAGAATTTCCCCCTAGAATCAATTAAATCAATCTTACTCTTAATCTTAATTTTATTTGTCTGAGAATGCAGCTCAGCTTCTAGTCCAAACATTTGTCATCACATGACTAGACTAGCACATCTCTTTACTGACAGGTTAATGAGCTTGTTTTGTCTAGCCACTGCAAACGATTTAATATATGGCAACCTGTCTGGCATTCAATCAGCCCAAATGATCTCATGTTACACTCCTCCTTGTCTCTCTTCATTGGCTAGGTACTGGAACTTGCATCACGCTGAATTTCAGATCCATTCATGGACAGACACTTACCTCCCTTAAGATGCTTCTCAAGACATACATCCCCCCTCACCCTCTTCATGCAGCAAATCAGTGCTGCTTGGATTTCCCTCTTACCCAAGATGTTTCTTATGCATAGTTCCCCAATGGTGAAATTAGCTGCCAAACCACATCTGGTCATTAGATACCTTCATGCAAGGCTCACCTGAGGCTAATGAATAGCTGTCCTAATAAATTCTTGCTTTGTTTGAAAGATGTTGCATAGTTCCCATGCGAACCCTTGTCCATGGTTGAAAGCTCCTACAATGGGCAAGCAAGGGCTGGAACTGGATCTTGGATCAGTGGTAGAAGTTGCATCATGTGAACAGCCAAGTACGTATTGAATATCCACGGGATATGTTGGACTAAGAAGTCCAATCCACGGCTACTTAACTCCACATGTAGCAGGGCTTGATGCTCCGTGTTTCGTGACACATTTCTGCCTTACATTTCTCTAGCTCTACTGTTGTTTTGTACCACATCCCATATCAATGAGTCTTGCTGGTTTGCAGACTTCTTCTGCATGCAACATGTCAACTATAAGTACCAAATGTTAGCTTATATATCCAAGCCATATGATGTTTGCCGTTTTTACGAGAGAGTTAACATTATTCGCTTCACTAAGAAAATTGTTCTCATATTTGACCTAATAGAAATGACAATGGCAAAATAACAGTGACATGGACTTTCAAAATTATGAAGAAGCTGTTTTTGCTGCCCTCCTCTGGCAAACTGTTGCTTAACTGATTGCACTTGAAATTGTCTCACCATCCATTTTCCAGAACTACTCAACCAGTCCAATGCCATGGTGAGCCATTCCATGCTACATGCTTCATTGTAAATCATATGATAACTGGAGTGTATATAGCAGTACAAAGTGTAACGACCACTGAATATGAATTTACTAGATGGTTTTGGTCACATATTGGTTAAGCTAGACTAGCGATTCCTTCAAAAACATTGTCCTTAATTATTAATTAAATTTTTTTAGGATAAAGGAGGAGTGACACCATACTAAATTATTTCCATGGGTAATGGGTTATTGTGTAGTTTGTGTGTTGCCTTAGGATGGGGTGCCATTATGCCTATACACCTACTCTGGATCATCTCATGGATCTGTTTTCGTAATTTGGGTCATGGCCAAACTCCCATCGTGCATTAGAAACTAGAAGCTTAACCACAGGTGAGCCCCTCTATTATAGCTTATATCAGTGCTTCCCAACCCGGTTCTCGGGGACACCCAGACAGTCCACATTTTTACTGCCTCCCAGCTCACTGCCAGACAGGACAAACATGGATTTTCCTGGGGTCCCTGAGGACCGGGTTGGGAAACATTGCCTTAAATGACTGGTAAGGAAACACCAAGACAAAAAATAACACATTAGGGAATTACCCTGAACTGTACCTTGTCTTCTTCTCCAGTTCCCTTCACTATCTAAAAACTAAATACCCATAAATAACTTAGCAACACAAAGAGATCAACAAAGGCTCAGCTTATCACATGGATCAGTCTACTCAGTTATTATGTTCTAATCATTAACATTCCACATCAGGAAACATAAAGATATTACAAGTGTAACCGGGACGAACGGGGTGTTGCCTCTGCGTTAGCCGGTCCGCCGGTTAAATAAAGGAGTGACCCGATGGTTCGAACTGTCCAGTTTTACTCCTGGCAATCACAGAAACACATGTTCACTGGCTGATAAAGTACTGGGGTAAACGGACACCTCTCCTGACAGGGGTAATCATAGGGGGCAGATTAATCCAGGTTGCTAACCACATGCTTCTCAATATACAAACTCATATCGCTGATAATAATAAAATAATATAATTATATAATTCATAATAATATAATAACAACTTGATACTATCTATATACTTATAACTGTATTATACATAGGAAAGTTATTGGTAATAAAGTATATATCAGATATTATTACAATAGAGTGAGCGCAACAGGGACCCGATCCTACCTCCTTCCATGCCTCCAGGCTACAGGAAGGAGTCCCGTGGGGGAAGGGAAATAAAATGGGGACTATCAGCCTCATAACCAGGTATAAAAATAAAAGTCTCTGGTAGATCTTTGGGTAATTATATAAAATAAAGGCAGAGGCACATTCACTCTGTTACACAAGCAAACTGCAATTGCAATACAATAATGTGCAGATTTACAAATGAGTCTCTGTGTCGGGATTTTATGGAAATAACATTCATCATTGTGTAGAACCAAATATAAAATAATATGTCATTTATAAACTAGATATAATAATAAAACATACTATCTGACAACTAAATACACTGCTCAAAAAAATTAAAGGAACACTTTTTAATCAGAATATAGCATCGAGTCAATTAAACTTCTGGGATATTGATTTGGTCAGTTAAGTAGCAGAGGGGTTGTTAATCAGTTTCAGCTACTTTGGTGTTAATGAAATTAACAACAGGTGGACTGGAGGGGCAACAATGAGACGACCCCCAAAACAGGAATGGTTTAACAGGTGGGGGCCACTGACATTTTCCCCATCTCAT
>JAODLD010000101.1:16681846-16696732 GCA_026781065.1 Mormyrops boulengeri | reverse complement strand
CCAGGACACCATCCGTTGTCTCGTTAGGAGCATGCCCCGACATTGTCAGGCATGCATACAAGCACGTGGGGGCCATACAAACTACTGAGTGCGATTTTGAGTTGCTGCAATGACATTTCAGCAAAATGGACAAGCCTGCCGCATCATGTTTTCACTTAGATTTTTGGGGTGTCTTTGAATTCAGCCCTCTGAAGGTTGATAATTTTCATTTCCATCAAACGATGTGACATCCTTTCATTCCTAACACATTACCTAGTCTATATCAGTATAGATATTCAGCATGATTTTTTTCCCATTGAGATCTGATGTGTTTTCAAAGTGTTCCTTTTATTTTTTTGAGCAGTGTATAATGACTTGCAACAATAAATAGGTTAATAAATATGTAAATGCATCAAGATGAGAATCATAAAATAAGTAGTGTACAGGTTTAACTGAATTCAAGTAGTTGAGATTCTGAAGTGGTTTTTCCTGTCAGTGGTTTTTGAAATGAAAATACATGCCTGACAATCACTGATTCTTATCGGGTTTATGCTGACATGAAGTGCTGCACGCCACATATAACACCATGAAACACCTAGAGCTATATAACAGTCTGAAACCCAAGAAATCATACCATATAATGAACACAGAAGGCATCATTCACTCATTCGCACGTAAATTTGTATGGAATAATCAACATTTAGCCTCTAGGCATGTTTTCAGAACCGATTGTACATACAATTGATGCACTAACACATCCGCAGTCTCTACATACTCAACCATGGATTTAGAGCCACTTTTTGTCTACCTACGATCTGGCAAACAAATTCCCTAGCACTGTGACCTGCCCAAATGCCACCAACTGATAAGCTGCCCTACACCTCAGGACAGAACTCGGGAGCACTTTAGCACCAGCATTAAAGGTGCGTTCTGCCACTTCCCCTATAATCCCATTGGCAACCATGCCCTGATTACGCTCATGCCCAGCTACAAAAGGAAACTGGAACAGTCTAAACCTACAAAGACTATTTGTCGACAGTGGACCCCTGAAGCTGTTTTACATGTTTTTCACTAATCTAACTGCCTTCCTTGCTGTACCATATTGGTATTTGTTATTATTCAACTTACAGTATGTAACGCCCCGCCTCATCTTGCTTCCTCCCTAGTGTGGTCTAACGAGTCGCACCTGTTACGCGTTTGCCTTACCTCTCATTATTGTCCATGACCGATTCACTCCAGCTGCCTCTCGTCTTGCTCCCTTGTTAGTCTTTGTGTAAGAGTGCTTCCCACGTTTGGCATTAACGTCAATCCTGTCTGTGGCCTGTCCCGATAGCCACGTTCTGTATTCTGTTTTGATCTGCTGTGAACTTGGTCCTTTCTGTTAGGTCTTTTGGTGGAAATAAACTCTGTTCATCTTCTGCTCCTGCGCCCATAGTCCCTTAGTGAGTGACATGATAAACAACATGTTGTGAACAACGTCAAATAATAGCTATTTCAATGTGATATTTCTGAACATCAACCAGTGTTTAGTGTTACGTAAGTAACAATTTCCAACCACATTACTACTGTCTTGATCAGAGCAAAACTGACCTAATAGTGAATGTCAGAAATAGCCAGCCACATTATGGTGATTATCGTAGGACTTTGAGTGACCTCTAAATTCATCCCAAACTGCTTCAGATTTTAACCATATCTTCCCTACATGAGGTAGAACATATTCAGACTTGTGGAGGCAGGTTCTGATCAAGCTGAATTTTCGTCATAGTCTTGTGGACCATGTCGGGTTTTGTAAATAAAAGTAGAAATTTCACTCATCATCTTGACTCTTGGTAGTTGAGCGATAGTGCCATCTGGTGGTACAACTTTAAAGCAGTATGTTTCAAATTGGAGGAATTTTTGACATTGATCCAACTTGGTCTTTGAGTGCAGTCTCTGTATGTGTATGTGTATGTGTATTGAATTCATTGTATAAGCAGGCTATTTTATCTTTTAAAACATTGTAGACGTTATCAGCTCACCAAAGGTACATTTTTTGCCCAATGGAAAAAAATTCACAGTAATTGGGGTAAAGTCTAACATTAGAAATATAAACAAAGCTTTCTTCATTGCACTGCAGGACAATGAGATTAAGGTGCATTTTCCTAATTAGTGTTAATAAATGGTGGAATAAAAAGACTAAAAAACAATTATATTAGAAAGTGCAGTATATGCAAACATTTTCATATAAAATAAACTTATGTACAGGTGGGATGTTATCAGTGTCTTTATTGCATTATTAGTGACTGAAACATATGCAGGACATGTGTAATGCTACCATTGTACGTCTTGTTTGATTTCCCCTCCGTGAGTGTGTTCATACCAGTTACATAAAAGACTCATGCCTTGGTAGCACAGGGGCACAGTAGGTATCACTGTAGCTTCATCTCCCTTCTATGGACTAACATCCCATCCAGCCTCACTTTGACACTTTACTGGAAAATGGTTGGAAGATGAACTGACTGATTCTGATTTCTTATGACATGACTCCAATATATCAGTGTTTCCTAATCTGGTCCTCAGGGACCGAGACAGTGCACGTTTTTGCTCCCTCCCAGCTCCCAGTAGCAAAAATGTGGCCCGTCTGGCAGGGCGCTCAGATGGAGCAAAAACATGGACTGACTGTGGGTCCCCAAGGATTGGATTGGGAAACACTACTGTATATGATGGACTATTCTTGACCCAGTTCCAAAGCCGATCTTGGGGGGAAGAAAACTAGAAACCAAGCTTAATGAGAGAAGTTAACCTGAACAACTTGGATTTGGGTGGAAATTTACAAACAAAGAGCTCCTGAGGATGGATTTCAGCATGGAAGCGAGAAACTATGATGTACCAATGTTACTTACAGCATTCATTATAAATAACTGGTTTTAATATAATAAGCTGATCCCAGAAGCACTGGATGGAAAGCAGTGTCCACTCCAGACAACTGAGAATCACTAAGGGGAATCAGGCAATCTTCAGACCATGAACAAGTCACACTCTTAAAAGAATCTTCCCCTCCAGATCAATAAAATACCTGAACTGTTTGTATTATGCTTCATACTTACAAATAGTAGTCTAAGTGAGTCCAAATTTAGACCTAATTATTTATTGATCTTGTTCTTTCAATGATTTTGCATAGTCTTAGGTTTTTCTTTGTGACGTTTACCTTTGCTGTGGTGTATGCAGAAGGACCTCATAGGAATACAAAGTTCCTATAAAACAGTCGTTTATTCTGTGACCAAGTACAAAAATGCAAACCTTCGTCGGTAATCCTTGCAGATATACAACACACAAGCCCACGCTGGCTACTTCCATCAGTCACCGCATGCTCTGTATCTGAGCAAATGCATTCTAGATGCTCGCCTGCCAGGGTTCACTGGGGCCATCTATGTTTTTACTGTTTTGAGAGAAAAATTGTCCAAATTCTCTCTCAAACTTGTTCTATCAAATTCCATGGACATCCTGTAACGCCCAAAACTGATACCGGATGCTGCTAGTGATATTACGTAAGGTATGACATGGCAACACGGAAGCTAGCCGTAGGACTTAAAGTCAGGGCCTAGAACTAGCGGTTTGACTCAAAACAGTGGGCCCTCACAATCTGCAACTGTTTCAAACAAGCATGGATTCTGCTACAGTAAAGGCCGCCCACAATGTTCTCACAGAACTACCTTCACTTTAAACACTGAGGAAGCAAGTGTGTTTGTATGTATGTTTAACAATTTTGTATTTAGACAGTTGACAATTTGATAACAGGCCAGTTATTGGATTAATGTGGTGAAGGCAGACTAATTTGTATGTCACCGACGGCCGAGATGGGGGGTGCACACCCCTTCCTAGTTCCATCTTGACCACAGGTTCCATCCGCACACCCCCGCTCTCCTCTCACAGTTCTTCATGTCTGGACCTCTCTGCATCCTCCTGTGCTTTCAGCTTCAGCTCATCTGAGGTGATCATGCCGTCCCGGTTGCGGTCCTGATTGTGGAACATGTCCCTGATGACCTCGTCAGGGTGCTGACCAGGCCGGAGGCGACCTTTACCCTCTGCCACCAGGTCCTTAATGAATGCTGAGAACTAGTATGAAAGACAGGATGGATTCCCATTGACATGGCCAAAATGCATACCTTTAAAAATAACCATGGCGTTAATGGCACGTTCGGTCAGCAGAAAGTGTTCCTCACGGTACCTCACTGTCTGCAGGGATTCAACATGATCAGCTGCTCTCAGGATTTCCTGACTTGTGGTGTCTGACTGCATATGGATCCCATAACTGGCCGAGTCCCCATCCACTCTGATACCCATTCCTATCCTGATCCAGCGTCCAAATGGCAGCAACCCTAACTGGTTAGACTGTTGGTTTATGAGGCTACAAACCTCTTCCAGGGGCACCACGTTGTCTTTGTTCACGTCCAAAGCCTGGAAGAGGTCTGCTGGGCTTTCCATGAGCCACACAAACAGGAAGCCCGGTGGCACACCCTTTTGGAGAGCCAGCAGTTCCACCTCAAAGTGCAGCACTGCGCTGCCTGGGACGATACCCGCTGCCAAGACACCAGAAGAAAGAGGCGGATCACCTGGAATTGTGACTAATTAACTGAAGATGAAATACATTCTATTATCTGATTTCTCCTCTTAAATCATGTGACATCCTATGATTTGTTAGGCTTCAATCTGTTTCTTGGACTCACAACCATAGAAAGAGGGTGTGTGTTACAGTCAGACGTACATGACTCCTGAAAATTTAGGTTAAACGGCCTTACCCCAGTCTTAAAGCCACCCAATATACAACCACAATGAGCAGATAAAAGATAGCTAGATGTTTGCTGAAAGCCTGCGTGGTTTACCTCCTTTCTCTCCATGGCCCAGGTGGGGCGGCACAATAACCACCCTCTTCTCACCCACACACATCCCCCGTAACCCCTGATCCAGGCCATCAATCACCTTGTTGGCCCCCAGGAGAGTTTCCTGTGGTTTTTCGTAGTCCCTTCTGGGTAGAAATCGGGGTCAGACATTCGAGGGCAGGCATTCCATTCAAAGTGAGGGGGTTTCTACTCCCTGATCAACAGTCAGTGGGGCAGTCATTGTTTATATCTGTTGTACTTCAGTGTGTGTTTGGGCATTGACTCTGTACGCCTCGCCTGAAATGTCTCTTATGTGGCATTTGAGAAGAAATTCTTCAGAGACCGTATGCCCAGTAGCGGGAATGTAGCCGGTATCATGACCTAAGATAGCGGACGCGGTGCGTGGGTGGGGTGCTCACGAAGAGAAGAGAAGCATGCCATCCAGCAGGGAGCAGTTGTAGTGGTACTGGATCAAGTCATCGGGGCCACTGGTCAGGTTGCACTCCACAGGCTTGTGAGTAACCTGGATCTCTACTGTATCCTTGGGGTTGTGGAAATCAATGACTTGGATGTCAAAGACCAATGTTGCATATCTGGGGATGTCCTCACCTGAAGTTTGGGTGGACACAGGGACAAAATCAGCCATGTAGACGTTATTTACCAGTGTTTCAGGTGATTTTCTTGCTAGGTCGTGGAATACTAGATCATCTAGTACTGGAAACCAGTCAACTAATACCTAAACAGTACGTGTCGTTAAGTTCGTCGAACTTCACGAATGATGACATACAGCACAATAAAGGTCTCTGTATAGATGGAGACACACCAATCATACAGTATGAAACACTTTTGCAAGCTATTTAAAGTGTGTGTGATTAGGGCCACGGACTGACCAGCTCCATTCTCCCCATAGGCCAGGTGTGGAGGTATCGTGACGCGCCTCATCTCTCCTACACACACTCCTAGAAGGGCCTTTTCCATGCCCGGGATCACATAGCCCAAGCCAATGTAGGTGTTGTACGTACTGTTCCTCAGGTAGCTGTGGCAAATGCAGAAAGGATTTAGTTGATCAAAGCAATCCTATTGGTACGTCCTGTAGTAATAGAGGTAGAAAGATTCTCATGCATCTTCGGCCCACACCTTCTGTTCTTTGAGGTTTTAGTGAGGCACAGTCATAGGTCAAGTGGAAACACCCCCCACCCCCACCAACTTACCTTGCGTCAAACACGGTGCCATCCAGGAAAGTCCCATTGTAGTGGTAGCGCATGAAGTCCCCAGCTACGGACCTCCGCGTGCAGGGATCTGGTATCACCTGGCTGTCCACGATGATGTCATCCTTGGGGTTGTGCAGATCCACCAGCAGTACACTGAACATCAGACTGGCATGGGGAGGGATCACGGTGCCTGAAATGGGGAAACAGTTACGTGGCAATTTCTTGATCAATGCTACAAGTGGGATTAAAAATATCATGCAAAATGTAAGAATAAGTAGAAATGTATCATGCATGTGGATTACAGACACATGTATCCGACACGACAGTCACCTATATGAAGCACAGTTGGGTAATTCAGGTCCAGAGAGTGAAAGTCCAGACCGGGATTTTGTTTCAACCAACCAGATGAGCATAAAGAGTCACAGTCACAGAGTATTGAACTGGTTGGTTGAAACAAAATCCCGGTCTGGACTTTTACTCCCTGGACCTGAATTACCCAACTCTTATCAAGTATGCGTGTTACCTGACTTTGCATTTCTAATATTTTTCAGCATTTACATACTTTTATAAATGTTTAATTTATCTGAACTCTACAAGCATTCAAAGGTCCTGCCTGTGGAAGATGCTTTAGTTACCATATCCAGTTTCTCCATATGCCAGGAACGGAGGAATGATGATGTTCCTTTTCTCGCCCACGCACATGCCCAGAAGCCCCTCCTCCATGCCTTGGATCAGCCACGTCTTCCCAACATAGGTGTTGTAAGTCTGCTTCCTATTGTAGCTGCAGTAGGCACCCAAAAGTCAGACAACCATTTAACCTCCGTCTCCACCCAGCCTACCCCTCCACTAAACAGGCTTCAAAGATTTAAAAGATCACCTTGAGTCAAAGGGCGCGCCATCCAGCAGAGTCCCGTTGTAGTGATAGCGCACAAAGTCTGAGCTCTGCACGGTGCGGTTGCAGTGCTCGGGTTTGTAGAGTATACGCGTTTGCACCTTGTCCTTTGTGTTCCAGATATCCAGCAGGAGCACATCAAACACAAGAGTTGTGTCTGGAGGAACCACTTTGCCTAGGGAAGAGTGGCATCGCCATCAGCAAATGATGCCACTTTGGGGCTTCACTGATGCAAATGCTGTGTCCCTATTTGTTAGCTGGCCATGAAAGGCTCCATGGAATCAGTTATTCGCTCATTCTATAGAACAAACTACTGATTCAAAAAGAGCAAGATATCCTGCCTACTCTGCTGCCTGTAATACTTCTACTACCAGTGACATCCTGCCTGCCCTCATGCCTGTGATTGTGCATTTACACCTGGACTTAAACGGGAGCGTATAAATCAAGACTTCGTTAATCTGACTTCCTCTGCCAGCCCCTGGAGGATAGGCTTCCTCTGCGAGTCTGGATCCTCCCAGGGTTTCTTCCTATAAGGGAGTTTCTCTTGCCACTGTTGCCTCTGGCTTGCTGACTTTTTTTGTTTTTGCTGGGATAATGTAAAGCGCTTTGAGACAGTGTAATAATGTGAAAATGTGCTATACCAATAAAACTGAATTGAAACTGGGAAAAAAAAAAAAAAATCATAGGGACCCCACATAAGCATGCCACCACTATCAGATGACTTGTCAGTACAGCACCAAATACTAAGAAACATGGCATCTAATTACCTGCACCCTGGCTGCCATATGCCAGGTGTGGAGGCACGGTGATCCTTCTGCGCTCGTTGATGCACATGCCCTGGATTCCACGGTCCATGCCTGCGATTAGCCGACCCAGGCCGATCTGGCCGCTGAAAGGGCTGCCCCGTTCATAGCTGATATGGCACAGGGTATGGTCAGACCATGACGTGTTACTATACAGTGCCGTAGTGCGATATCTTAAAATTACACTAGATCCAAAAGGAGAAAATTCAACCAACCATAAAATGTTGAGACACAAGACAAACTATAAATACATGGCATCAGGGCTAAAATAGGCTTACAATTCTCCGGGCTATTTCCCCCGAGTGATTGGACCCGACAATGCCCATGTGACTCCCAAAAGTTAGTAATCTGTAGAACTTCAATGTATCATTAAGGTTTTTAAAGCATGCTACTGTTTTTGGTAAATCATGGAAATGATTTAAGCACTGAAGTGGCAGTGAAGACAGGAACAGCACAGCAGTCACAACATCCTTTTAAAAGAGGAGATACTGTGGATAAACAAGGTAAAACTACGGTGGAGGCATGGAAGTGTTTCTTGTCATTTAACGTCCGATACGTTCATTAAGCATAAGGATATGCCAGATTTATTAAAACAGTTTAAGAAACATGCATTTCTTGCTTTTGTAAGTTACTGGGAACACAAGAGAGTCCAATTTTGTGTTGGAGAGTTTGATATTGAGAGGGCACGACATATTAATTTAAATGCAAAGGTCTGTTTATGAGGGGAAGAGGGCAAAAGAAGTCAAATTAAATATGGAGGGGGGGAGGGGCGCAAATGAAGTCATTTTAAATATATGGTGGTACACATCCTCTCCATCCAACCTGGTTTTTGGTATTTACACAAAGCCATTTACTGGTGAATTACCTTTAATTTAAAACCAAATCACATATTTATGTGGATCCCTACACTAATAATCTGTCTTGCATTCAGACATTGGAAAATATTTGCCTATGATGTCAGACAACATCCTGTCCATGCAAGTGGATTCAGATGAAACAGCTCCGTAAATAAATGGCAAACATTACAAAACACCATAAGGGTATTTGAATGCTTTCTTGTTATGAAAAGCATTCAGTCTTTAGATCCTGAAAAAGCATTTGACAGAGTAAAGTCAGATAGCTAACTAATCTGTATCTTTAGTATCACTGATTTTATCCAGGGTTTTTGCAATAACCAAAAATTCTGTCTAACACTCCAACCCAACCCCCCCCCGCCCCCCCACACACGACAGTTACCTTATTAACATATTTAACAAAAAAATCTAAATATCACAATTTGTTTTTGTTCAAGTTTTCACCATCAATTGAAATGTTAAAGGCCACTAACAACCTAAAGTGGATAAAGATCTTATATCAGTATATCTATACAAAGATCTAGGCTACAGAAAGGTACTCGATATAGGTATAAAGGTAATCCAACACAAAGCAGAATTTCCGTCCATCCATTTTCTGTAACTGCTTGTCCTATGCAAGGTGGCAGGGGGTCTGGAGCTTATGGGCACAAGGCAGGGAGCAACCCAAGGTGGGGCGCTAACCCATCGCAGGTCACACTGACATTGCGTTCCCTCACACATGCACACCTATGGGCCATTCGGTAACTCCAAGAGATCTGAGAAGGGTACGGAAATGACGTAGAGGCTTGAGAGTGGACGGGGCCTGACAGAGCCTCGTTATGTTTTTGGACTGTGGGGGGAAACCGGCGTACACGGAGGAAACCCCACGACGACACGGGGAGAACACGGAATCGTGGTGGAGACTTGAACCCAGGTCCCAGAGGCAGGAGACGGCAGGCAACAATGCTAACCACTACGTCACCGTACCACTCCAAATCAGAACTTCAATAATTAATTTGAAATTGGTACCGTAACCATTACACAGTTAAAAACCTAGGCCAAACTATTTTCCTACCTTAACGTGTCTTCTTGGTTATAAACCCGACATTTATGAAATACAATAACGACAATAATGTAATAAACGGCTTCCATGCTAAGCTGAAAACTCCTAGCATGATATAAATATAAAGCTCATTATACACAAGGAGTACCAGAAATTAAAATCTTAACACAGCACGGGGAAACCCTAACCCCACCAGCGCTACAATATTATCTTCAGCATTAAAGTCGTATGCGTTCTCGGCGGGAGGAAAAAAACTGTTATGGAAACAAAGTAATATGTTCATGGTAACCATTTGAATCTCTACTAAAAATACAAGCATTTTGCCGCTGCAAAGACAGTTAACATAGCAGTATAATGCATACTGTATCTATGCCGGTGATGTTGAGCGACTTGACACGTCCACAGAAATTCAGCGCACAAAAGTGCGAAAGGCGGCGCATCCAGCAAAGGTCCTGCGCACGGTCTGAAACTACGTGTCAATCATTCTTTAATTCAAAAGAAGCATGCACAAGTTATCCGCTGCCAAATGTAAAAGAAGTCCCCTTAGTTAGTGTAACTGTGTTATTTTAAACTTTACCTCGAATCAAACTGCTTGCCGTCCGTGAACGTGCCGTTGTAATGATAGCGAACGTGATCTCCATTTTCTACTTCTCTAGCGCAAGTTTTGGGAACAGAATAGCGATCAACAGTCACGTCTTCCAAAGGGCTGGGATTACACCGCACATACAGTGCTGTTAAGCAAAATATCCAAACAACCGCATTCATTTTTAAATACTTATGCACTTTCCGCAGCTCTGGAATAACGTGTCTAAAATGAAGATGTAAACTGGTTGCGTCCCCGCCGCAGCCTTCCCCCCTATTTCTAAGCTGGAGAGAAGTGTGCTGGCCCTGCCCAACTCAAGCAAGGAGGGGTTACCTCCCCTAGAACCCTCCTCCCTGTAAAAAAAAAACTTTAAAGTCAGGGTCAGGGCCAATGTTGACAGGCAGTGTGATCAAGATCATCATCATCATCATCATCATCATCATCATTATCATTATTATTGTTATCATTATCGCTTTTTTTTTTTTTTAGAAATGCCTGTTTCTACGAGTCTTGCCACACATACGTTTGTCCGCGTGCGGACAGGTTAACGATCCCTGATCGAGGGGAGGTGGATAAAGGAGCGGTTCATGAAACGTGGTTCCTAAGATTTTATGCTGGATTTCTTTCTTTTGCGGATGTTGAATACCATCTACGAAGTACTGGCCTGCATTGCTTAAAGAGGAAACTACCTTGCACGTCGCCTTTGCCCGATTGTGTTGTATTTTTTATTATGGTATGATATTTTAGATTGAATCATTATTCAGACAGTTTAATTGATTCATGAGGATTCTCACACCCTCACATATACATTAGGTGGCTTTAATAGCTCCTTAGATATTGTTTTAACACACAATCTCGGTGGAACAGAAAAAGAACCTTCTTGGTAAACCTTCCTGGGTGTTAAAGCTAGACTCGTTACACAAGTACTTTGGGTAGGCTTATGCGTAGTACTTCAAGAAAGAGCTGAATGTTTTATGCTGGACTATAAACTTTTTAATTGAGGTGTGTGTAATAAAATTAAGGTACTGAATCCTGACCTCTGTCGTGTACTGAGAAGTGTTTATGGGTGTAATATGTAATTTTAGTATATTCAGCACACACTGATTGTGTAAATTGTAACTTGCTAACACATATAGAGTTCCCTATTATCTGGATTGCAGTGATTCACTTGTGAAACACGAAGGCTCTGCTGGGTGGCAGCAGTGAGCAGGGGGATCAGCACCATGCAGGCTGTGGTATCCTCACCATCGGCCTCGGGAAGAGCAAGTGGGACATGACTGCCCCAAACATGGGGGTGGGATGGTCTTTTTTTACAGGCCTTAAAATCCATGGTAGGAAAAAGGCCAAGGGGGAATGGAAGGGGATCCAGGTGTGCATGTGTGCACTTTTCTGTAGGTGAAATGTCAGGGATGGCAGCCCTGAGGGGACTGACAGACTGACACCCCCTGCCTACCTACCTACAAAGGCACTGCTGGAGGTTGACTGCTCCGAATGGACTGTCACCATGTAACAGATCCATTACTACATAAAATTCCACATGCTCATCCAAAGTTAGGTTTGCACAATTATTTATTTATTGCCATCTACCTCAAACTTGCATTTTCTCACACTTCTGCTACTATAGTACAGCATCTGTCATAATACTGTATTCATTCAAACATTCTCTCTCTCTTTGCTCTCCATGCAAAGAGAGAGAGTTCTGTCCTGCCTGCACTTGTCTTGTTTCTGCTTTTGTTCTTTGTGCTGCATTGTGGTCCTAGAGGAGCAGTGTATCGTTCACTGTGTATATGGCCGAAGTGACAATAAGCCTACGTGACTCGACTTAATCTCACCCTTTGAAGGGCATTGGTCTGCATCTTGTCTTCTGAGTCCCCTATGCCTGATTTCCTCTAGTATTCCTGATGGGGGAGTGAGTGCTAAGATCTCGGGGTAGGTCAAGACAATAAATCTCATTTGCCAAAATATATTTAAATAAATTCTTGCTTGCTTCTGAACTTGAAATGTACCCCAAAGAGTGCAAATAAGAAAAAGTTGGTTTACAGGAGTACATTTGGAATATCCAGAAATTAAGTTTTCTGGAATAATGTGACAGACATGGCTAACTGTGATCCTCGCTGGTAGACACACTGTAAACCACGAGCCTCTGTTTAATTACCTGTGGTCGATTATTGCCGGTTCAAATCCCTTGAATGCCCAGACTGATTCTACTCCGTTGGGCCCTTAAGCAAGGCCCTTAACCTGGAGTTGCTTCATCCTGGGTATGATGTTAATCTACATCCAGCCCTATAAGGAGGTCCTCCAACTTACGGGGAAAAACTTGGGGGTTGGTGGCAGGATTGGCACTCCAGCTACTGGAAAAAAAATTCACAGTGGTCCATTTGGACTTGAACCTGTACTCAGGTTCTCACCCCTGAGGTGGTTTGTCATGTGATGGGTGCAGCAATGCACTGTATAAGTGCACGCTCCTTACCTCTCACTGTATCAGTGCACGCTCCTTACCTCTCACTGTATCAGTGCACGCTCATTACCTCTCACTGTAACAGTGCACGCTCATTAACTCTCACTGTATCAGTGCACGCTCCTTACCTCTCACTGTATCAGTGCACGCTCATTACCTCTCACTGTATCAGTGCACTCTCCTTACCTCTCACTGTATCCGTGCACGTTCCTTGGCTCTCACTGTATCAGTGCACACTCCTTACCTCTCCCCTCTCTGATTAAGTGCCATAGAGCAAGTTACCTTACCTTGGAGCTATCCACCACATCCTAGTTCCTACCTTCCTCTGGGAGGAAGTTAGCCTTCGCTAGTTGAGTTGTGAACACTGTGGGTATCTGATGATAGTAAAGATAGATTTCAGCTTACCAGTTGACCTCCCAAACTGACATTGTATTGTAGCCACATGCTTAGTATTTTTCACGATCCACTTCCGTCATGTCCCTGTTTGGCCAGCAGAGGGTGCTGGCCACCCCATAACCACTTAAGTGTTCTTAGCCTGATGTCCCTTCCAGTCGTTCTTTGAGGAACATTTTTAGACATTTCAACAATTTTCACGTATTTGTTGACAAACTGGAGATCCTCTGCCCATCTCTGGTCCTCAAAGACACAGACTTTTGTGGATATTGGTTTTGTACTAAATCATGATTACAATTACCTATTGACATCACCTGTTTGAAATCACATCATTATTTATATTTTTTACCTCATTACTAGCCCTAAGTTGCCCCTGTCCCAACTTTTTTTGAAATGTGTTATAGACCTGAAATGTAGGAATTGATGTATATTAACAAATGAAATGCAGTTGACCAGACAAAACATGAAATATCTTGGGTTCATACTGTCTGTAATGGAATAAAAGTCAAACTAAATTTCAGAATCACTGTTTTTTTATTTGCATTTTCTATACCTTCTCACCTTTATCTGATTAGGGGTTGTAAGAAAGAAAAGCCTTTCAAAAATGCCTCTGTAAAATACGCGTCCAAAGACATATTTTGGGTTTTCTACAAAACATGAGTCCTATGTTATTTGTAAAACTTGACTTACCAAACTTGCATATAGTGGAGGAACCACAAACTTGAACATTTGAAATGGCATCATGGCATCAACATAATGACTAAAAGTATTGAACAAGTGTAATTGTTGTTTATGCATTAAGACCATTTTAAGCTACAGGCACTGGACAATGAAACTGAAACACTGGCCAAAATAGTGGTTCATGCCTATACATGCCTGGTGGCCAGTCTTCACTGATTGCACATTCCATTAGTAGAGTGTAAAGCTTGAATTAGCAGAGCAATAGCACAGCTATACATAAAATATTGCAATCTATACAACATAATGGGAGACATCAGAGTTCTTGTCTCTCTGATGCATGTATGCCCAGGACAGAAAGTCTTTGTGGTGTATTGAGAGCCATGATATCTAGGGTAATGTTGGCATGCCACCACGAAGGATGGACCACATCCAACAGGAGTAACTGTGGACACAAGAGGAAGCTGTCTGAAAGGGACGTCCGGGTACTAACCTGGACTGTATCCAAAAACATAAAACCACAGCTGCCCAAATCACTGCAGAATTAAATCCGCACATTTGGTCACTCATGCCAATGCCAAACATTGGTTTCAATGGCGCCAGCAGTGAAATCTTGGGCCGTGGACAATGTGAAACATGTATTATTATCTGATGAGTCCACCTTCAGTGTCTTTCCCACATCTGGGAGAGTTATGGTGTGGAGAAGCCCTGGAGAGGGCTTGGGCATCCCAACGACAACAGACATCAACCACCATAGGGAGAGAGGGTAAGAAAGATGAGAATAAAAATTAAAAAAAACACACAAAGGTTAACAGAATTGATAATAAGACTAATAACGACAATAACAACGGTGGGAAGGAGACAACAAAGTTTAGGGGATACAGAACACAAACAAGCACAGGAAATATACGAGGACATCAAACAACAAAAATTATAACAACGACACCATCGACAACAACAATAATAATAATGATGTTACTAATAGCTACCATATATATATGCAGCATACACACATGTGATCCTACACATATACATGTATATATCAGTCCCTATATCCATAACATACTCTAAAAAGAAACAGCAATAATGATACTGATCGCTCAACCTCGTGTGGCCCATTCTTGTGTGTGCAAG
>JAODLD010000101.1:16669218-16681746 GCA_026781065.1 Mormyrops boulengeri | reverse complement strand
GGATGCTAATGCTAATGGGAACAAGCAGAGATAGTGAGGAAAGGAGCAGCGTTTGTGGATGCTAATGCTAATGGGAACAAGCAGAGATGGTGAGGAAAGGAGCAGCGTTTGTGGATGCTAATGCTAATGAAAACAAGCAGAGATGGTGAGGAAAGGAGCAGCGTGTGTGGATGCTAATGCTAATGGGAACAAGCAGAGATAGTGAGGAAAGGAGCAGCGTTTGTGGATGCTAATGCTAATGGGAATAAGCAGAGATGGTGAGGAATGGAGCAGCGTTTGTGGATGCTAATGCTAATGGGAACAAGCAGAGATGGTGAGGAATGGAGCAGCGTTTGTGGATGCTAATGCTAATGGGAACCAGCAGAGATAGTGAGGAAAGGAGCAGCGTTTGTGGATGCTAATGCTAATGAAAACAAGCAGAGATAGTGAGGAAAGGAGCAGCGTTTGTGGATGCTAATGCTAATGGGAACAAGCAGAGAGGGTGAGGAATGCATGAGCATGTGTGGATGCTAATGCTAATGAGAAGGACTGCAAAAAGGAGCAAGAAAAGTGCAACATAGATGAAAGTTTGACGTACCTAGAAAATATTGCATTGTTACATGTTCATCTAATTAATAGCGAATTATCGTAGTTAAAGACCATTTTGTGTGTATGATGATCTCATCGTGAAATTCTGTTCCCTCAGGAGAATTGCAATGACAGGCACTGACTGACTTCTGGCTGAACATTATCCATTCAAACTCAATATCCCCAGTCTCCCTTGGCAAGTTTATCACAACAGGTGTGATGAACAGTCGTACTGACCAGCAGGCATTATTTGGGTATTTCTCAGCAATAAATCAGAGGGGTTTATTGCATTAGCATTATTGTCGTAGATGAAAAACTATTATAGGTTAATGATTTTCATTTTTGTAACTAAAATATAATTGTACAAAGGTTAAAAAATGACAACAGTTTGAATCTGGAGATCAGGTAGTCATGCTTCGCTGTTATCATAACTGATCATTTCCTTGGCGCTCATGCAAGACAGCCCCCTGGGGCATGGGAGGGGCTAGTGCTGATTATGCTGGCACACTCTGGTCTCCCCCCGAGCTCTTCCTGTTTCCTGTTATATAAATGCTTGTGAGGTGAAAGCACCTTGTGCCAGGTGTGTGATAGGGCCTGCACCTTCGGCAATGGTAAGTCTGCACTTGTGCAGATTACTGATTAGAACTGCAAATTAGAAGCAGGACTAACAAGGAATTTCTTAGTACAATGTACAGTCGGCCCTTCAACATTGCGGCTGTTACAGGCTCCCTGTGATCTGGAAAAACCATGTAAAATGTTTTGGCCCCTTTTCAAGTGAAGCAAGCACGCGAGTGAAGCAAAGTGAAGCAAAAAGATATGAGGAATGTGAGATAAAAAGATCACTGCGAGGTATCGTGAGAGTCTGGCATAAATACACCTGACATCCTCCAAATCAGGAATGTACATATATGTTATGTTTTTATAAGTCACTATGCCTTTTGTGTGTCGTTGGCGAGCCTTTGCATGTCATCTGCGACTTTTGGATAACTCTCAGAAACTCCCAAAAGAATCCTATTTCGTTTCTTAGGCTGACCCTGTGATACATGGAAACAGTGATGGGGAAATTTGCAATGCAGAAGGGTCAGTCGTACTGCTTTTGAGATGTCACACAATCACACAACACACAGTGAAACGAAATAATATGGGTCCAGGAGGAACGTTATTTTGTGTCACAGTGTATTGTACATAGCTGGGAAAACAATAAAGCTTTACTTGACTTGCCTTGACAATTGGGGGGGGAAGGGGGCATTAACCACTTATATTAAATATCACCACAAAACTTGTACCATATGAAATGTAACTTCTCCCAATTTGAGTATAAACAAAAGTGTATTCAATCTGGCAGGAAGTTTTCTGAACAAAAAAAGTGTATGTGAGTAATAAAAATAGTGTCTGAAATGTCATTGTAACACTAAAGTTTACTGGACCACGTATTCAATTAATTACCTCATTTAAAGCCTTCAGAATATTTTTTGCTGCAACTGTAACTTGTTTTTGCTTACAGTGTAATACAGTTTGTATACTGTTATCAATGTTAAATATGAGTCTGTAATTAAGTGTCGGTAACTAAGAGAACTATTATTAACTGCACCCTTGAAAGCAAAGGAGCATAAGATTTGTATGAAAGCTTACAAAAACGATGCAACTTACAATATGACAAGCATCCTTTTCTGTAGAGGAATGTGCACATAAACAGATAAGCCAGCCCGTCGTTTTGTGAATAGGGATTTGCTTGTGTTTTAATACAGAAACAATAGCACGATTCTGAATTCTCTGACTAACTGCGACTCATTATTTTGACACTGAGCACCATAGACATTGTGGACCTGCTTGTGACAGGCAGGTAGCCAGCATATGTAGCTGGGAGCTCAGTGGGGATTAATTAGCCAGGACTGACCTCCACAGAACCGGTTGAGGGATAAAAGGGGGCCGAGAGCTAAAGCCAGCAGCTGAGTGCCTGTGATAAGTGGAAGAGGAACAATATCACCATGGCTCATGGCAGCGTGCACCTCCCGGCTCCTCCTCGTCAGCTAGCGGAGGTATGGCAGGCAGTGTCCTATGAAATTAACTCCAAATGTCAGGTTTTCTTCAAGTTTTGGTTTTGGGGGTCTGAATCTTTCCTGGAAATATAAAGTACATGTCTTACATTATCTCCCACAACCCTATACTGCATAGGCAGTTAAAAGATGGATGGATGGATATGTTACATCAACAATGAAAGCAATCTACAATTGTAGGAGATTACAGATATATTTGACTGAGCCTGTGTGGATCAATGCTACCCATTCTCAATACTTCTGGTAAATGTGCTGCACTGACACTACACTCCTCACGTCCCCAAGACCCAGGAGACTCCATTTAGAAGACTCCATTTACACACTCCTTTAGAAGTGTGTTGCAGGCTGGGTGAGAATGATGAGAGGTACCCCAACCACCAACTCCTTGTACCTGGCCAATCGTGTTATACTGTATGGCCTATCCAAAATACTCCTCTCTACTCTGTCGTAGGCCTCACACTAAACCCATACTCCAACCAAAACTGCAGAGATTAGTGATGTGGAAGTGTGTTTTGGACACAAAATTCCATCCAGAGCTTCTAGCTTGCTGACATTAATGTAAAAGTTTTTTTTTTCTGGTGATTAATGGGTTTGTATCTTAATAATAATAGATACTTTATTGATCCCCATGGGGAAATTGTCTTTACACCTCCCTCAATTGCTCTTTGTAGAGTAAGTTGTCTGCAAAGGGCAGCCACTGCAAAGGGGCACCCAGGGAGCTGGGGGTTAAGGACCTTACTCAAGGACCTGTAGACATGCTCAGGCTGGGTTTGAATCAGTGACCTTCTGATTATAGGCACGCAGGCTTAGCCCGCTGAGCCACACGCTGCCTGTAAAAGCAAGTTGGTTTATCTATCAGCAGTGTGTGTGCATGTGACGCAGTAGTGTTGTGTTGGTCAGGCTCCTGAGGTTGCCACACTTGAGTGAGCCATCCAGTGTTGCCTGTAATGACAAATTAACTGCATCTACAATGCTGGTGATTAAGTAATGATGTGTGTGCACTGGCCAAACTGTTTCAAAATCTCAGACTTGGAGGCTTTCTGAGCAGCTTCACCTTCATGAGTGAGGCCACTATGATGGAGGAGCAAACTATTAACTAACAATAAACATAACACCTCCTTTTTTTGATAGGGTTTATATCTTGATATTTATTTCGATAGTTCCAAATACCCAAGAAGCCTGGAGGAAAACATCAAACCCAAGTGTAGTGTGCTTCAGGTGCTTGGACGACACAATGCTGAGCTTAATTACCACTAAGGATTTTAATAGGAATAAAGAACACAGTTTACTTGGTTGTGTGAATCATGGGTATTGAATGTCATAACTTTCCAGGGTCAGAAACAAAAAAGTCTGCACCCCTAAAAATATACTCTTATTTGACAATGATGTGTGTATGAGGTGTATCCCCTTTATTTCTTTTTGCCTTGCTTTCAAACTTTCCAATGCCTTAAAATAATTTAAATAATAAATAAATAGGTTTATAGTCATAAAAACCACCCATAAAAATGGCCCGGATTTCCCATTACCCTTTGAAAAATACCATTCAGCCTTGAAACAGGGCAGGACATGTTTACATCCTTGGTATAGCGGTCAATCAACACCCTAAATGTAGTGTCCTCTACACTTTGCATTACTGACCACCCCCAGTTGAAGTAAACAATGTTAACTCTCTGGGATATATGAGACGGTAAGCTAACATCCGGTACTCATAGTTGACATGAATGCAGAAGAAATGGCCAGAGATGAAAATCTGAGTGACGCTGACATGGGCCAAATCATTATGGCCAGGTGACGGCATCAGAGCATCTCAGAAACAGAAAAGGCCTTTTAGGGTTGTCATGGCCAGCTGTGGAGAGTACCTCCTGAGAGTGGTCCAAGGAGGGAAAGACCACCAACCACCAACAGCGTATTCAGCAGCCAATACTCATGGATGTGAGATGTGAACGAAGGCTATCACGTCTGGAACAGCCCAACAGAAGGGCTACTGTAGCTCAAATAGAAGACAATTTTGACGATTTTCATGCAAGTACTGTGTCACAACACATGGGGCATACACAGTATGTTTATGTATTATTTCAGTTACAAATAATTCATATACATATTCTTCCTGTCCGTATTTTTAATGCAGACTTTCAAATTTTCAAATGTTAGCAAATGTTTTCTAGAAAATCAAAAACTGAGAAACGCTGCTTCCGTAAGTATTTAATCTTCCAGAACTGACTAACTTGTCAAAAATTAAGGGGTAATGGATGGAGCAAAACGCAGGGAGATATTACAAGAAAACCTGCATCATACACTAAAGGCTAGGGAAAGAGCTCACCATTCTGAAGGGCAACGCCAAAGCACAAGGCCAAAGCAATTCAGGAGTGGTTTAAAAAGTGAATCTACTACACTGCAGATCTAAATCCCATGGTGATCCTGTGGCTTTTTTTGGAAATTGCAGTCAACAGGCAACATCCAACTAACTGTAAAAAAACTGGTAGCTACTTAGCTCAAAATACTTAAAGCTGTTATTGCAGCAAAAGGTGGCTCTACCAAGTGCTAAAGTGTAAGGATTAAATACTTATGCAAACAGCATATTTCAGTTATTGATTTTGGACTTTATAAAATTAACTCCCTGAGTTTGCAAGAAAAATCTTGACAGGATGTACATACACCGAAGATCCATTAAGTCATCATGACCATCTGCCTATTATGCTGTTGGCTTCCAGGAGACCTTTTTCTACTGGTCTAAGGTCCAGTCCTGATGACTGTGTGCCCACTGCAGGTGCTTTTACCAGTAAAGTGTGGTAAGCATGGGTTCCGTAACTGGTCTGCAGCTATGCAGCCCCATCCACAGCAGGGTGGGTTGCGCTGTGTGTTATCATTTTGCGCGCAGCATTAAAATTTTCCATCAGTTTTGCCACAGTAGCTCTTGTGTCTCTCGGTACCGGACGGGACAGCCTCCGTTGTCCCCACATATCAATGAACTGTGGGTGCCTGACAGTCTGTCGCCTGTTCATGTTTTTTTACCTCCTCCAACCTGTGGACAGGTCCTCACCACCGCTGATCAGGAGCACCCCACACACCTTGCTGGACAATCGGAGGTTCTCCGAGCCATTTGTCTGGCCATGACAGTCTGTCCCGTCAGTCACTCAGATCTTTACACTTGCCCGCTTCTCCAACTTCCAACTCATTGCCTTTAAAAACCGCCTGTTCGCTTGCCATTAAATATATCCCCGATCTTAATTAGTGAAGTTGTTCTGAGATAATCACTGTAATTCCCATTGTCTGTGGGTGGTCCATGTTTTGGCTCTTCAGGTTATTTATGTGTAATTTGTAATTTGGACCAATCTTATTATTTTACAGAGGATTCAATACTTTTGCATGGCACTTTATGTTGACACTTCCATGTTCTAACCTGTTTTTGCCAGGCCTAGTGTAGATAATATATTATTAATCATTTCCAACTATATCCATATTCCATGAATATGGAAGAAATGTAGATTCCGACACATTGTTTCAGATTTCACCTAATAAAATAAGGTTCCACCTGAGGAACCTATTGTTCTCCTTTTATTGAAGCCCTGACCCATATGTATACTGTAATTCTGCACTTACAGTCAATATGTAGGTTTTGCACTTAGTGGGATTTCGAAAGAGGTGTTATTCCCTGTGCATGGCAATGTACTATCTTCCATTGAAAAATGACAATAAGTACAGATCGCTCTTGATGAAAATGAAAGGTGACAATTATTCAGATTTGGCAGGAAAATGGAAAGCTAATAGCACAAGGCATTTACATACAGGCTGCCATCAATTTATGTGTGTCTGGAAAATCAGATGTAAAGCTGACTTAAGAATCGGCATCTTCCACTTTTCAAACTCATCTTTGATATGCACTAAAAGCTGGTTGATTTTTGTGATGTTACCTAAATACTGACAGAGAATTTTGAGATAAAAAACCACACAGAAGAAAAGTCTAACTGCTAGTGTAGCGCAAGCTAAAACCCTGGGTTCCATTAAATCAGAGCTAGATAAGATTTTAACAACTCTGAGCTATTAGTTAAGTTCTCCCCAAACGAGCTTGATGGGCCGAATGGCCTCCTCTCTTGTAAATTTCTTATGTTCTTATATTTCCACCGTCTGCTAACAAAAACCAGCGCTGCCTAGCTTACAAGAATATTCATACTCAGTGCCAAACCAAATCCACCAATCTCTTTCACCGTTGAAGAGATTTTTATCTGGCCAGATTCTTGTACAATCTACATCCTCATGAAAATGAATGTATGATGCTCATGCAGTCCTCTTTCTTCATTGGTGCTGTTTTGAAATATGCTGTATTATGCCTGTTTGTTTGACGTTGCCACAGCAACAGCAAGAGAATTATTGATCACCACTTGTTCCTTTGTCAGGCATGTTATTCATGATAATTGCTTGGTATTTCAAAGCAGTACATCAAGGCCTTTAAACATGCTACAATTTTTTTTGTAATTACACAAAGATAGAGGAAGTACCAATTTCTTTCCAGACTACCGAGTATGTTATTTGCTGGTCTAACCTGCAAAAATACTTAACCCTTTAGGCTTTGCCACCTTAACGTAGATATTGAAGATTACCACTTTGTATCTAGCGAAATACAGATTTATAGCTGTCCAGACTGATTTATCTGTGCTGTCATCATCATTTGTCTTAGTGTTTAATGAAACAGCATCTATTTACACAGAGTCATTCATCAGAACCTTTGACCTCTCTCATCCTCTTCAGGCAGCAAACATTGCCTGGGAATTCCTGTGTGAAAACAAGCCCCCTACTAGATGATTCCCATTTTGCTCTTTAAATGGTGGAATGAGCTACCCAAAAATATCTGAGTACCTCATGTTTTCAGACCCATCTTTCCTGGGAACACCTAACTAACCTCATCCTACCCTTCCCAGGGTCTCATGCAGCTGACTTTTTACTTTAAATGATTTTACGAAAACCATCACTACTTGATGCTCAACACTTGTATCCTGCAGACAGACATAGTTGCTACTAGATTCCCTTGGTGTTATTTGAATGACTTTTTTGATGTAATGTTATAAATGGTGTTTTGTATAGCTTCCGTTCAAATAACTTGTTGTTACACATTGGTGGCTTAGCCTAGCATCAAATACATCAGTGTTCTCAGAAGATATTTGTCCCCTTTCTACTGTGTGACAGTCTAATGTGATACAGACCCCCCAGAAATTAACCTACAGCCCAAACACACACAAACTGGAGAAATAAAAAGACAGATACTTCATTGGGTAGCTTGAGGTTTTCTCTAGCTGTATTCTTAGTTACAAGTAAGTTGATGGTAGCTAAAACACTACCGTAGTGTTTTCCATCACCACATCTGTAGTAACGTACAAATAAAAGGTTAAATTTGAGTGCTCCATCTAGTGTAACAAAAATATGGCAGTAGTACATTTATCAACAAGGCACCAAAGGCATATTGTAAAATTGTTTTGTTCGTACTCCCGTTTCAGTTTGACGTTAAAATCCTAGGCCTGGTTGGTGAAGTGCTTACGAAATAAAAGAAATGCTAAAATGAAGGAAGTACTCTGAGGTTACGTCTGACTCCACAGGTCATTTTCCTCTGGTTCTTCTCAAATGCATTAAAAAATGTGTGACATTTTAGACAATCTAGACGACATCTTCAATCAGATTACATTAACAACCTGGTCAGTGTGAAATAAGTGAGCTTTATAACTGGGAGAGGTGGTAATATAGTGACCAAACTGACCAAATAATAATAATAATAATAATAATAATAATAATAATAATAATAATAATAAAATCACTGTCTCAGTTTGTAGAGGAGGAACATGATAGGAGAACATAAGGGATGTGTCGCCCAAGGTGGTTGGCGCAGAGGAAAGTACAGGAAGCAGGAAGAGTCTGGTCATCAGCCAAGCCCACTGGTTGTCCAATGAGCTCAGTGGAGGTGAGCGTTGAGGTCGTACTTCTCGCAGAACTTGTCTGTAAAAGGGATGCAGGTGAGCAGCTCGCACCACTCGCACTTGATGGGGTAGACGTAGAAGAGCACGGCCAGGCCGGCCAGCAGCCCCACGAACACCAGCAAGGCGGCAATGATCTGGCAGCGCTTGCGGTACATGTCCATGCGGCCGAAGCTGATGTAGGGCAGGAACGCGAAGGAGAGGAAAAAACCCGAGATGAAGCCTGAGATGTGGGCGAAGTTGTCGATCCAGGGCAGCAGGCCAAAAGCAAAGAGGAAGATCACCACGCACAGCAGCTTGGCTAGAGCTCTCCACGGCCGGGCCAGGATCTGCCAGCTCTGGATGAGCTCTACGAAGAGGCACGCCAGGATGCCAAACTGTGAGCCAGCTGGACCAACCTGACAGACCCAGGATAGAGGACAGGGACACTTATCACTCACTGAAAATCACTGTTCTTAAATTATCCAAAGCTAATTAATAAGCCTAAGCTACAACAAACATACCCAATTCTTCATTTCAAGGTTTAGCTGTCACTAGAGCTGTATCTTTGAATGAGATTCCAGTACAAGTGGTCTGACAGCAGACAATGGCAGCATGTGGCCAAATGGCAGTTACCTTTTCCTTTTATTGAGAGTGACTGACTCTAGCTGACACATTCATTCTGCTGCCAGTTCTATTGCTGTATTCAATGGAGCAATACAACAGCAATTACCTTCCTAGGATTTTGATCTCCAGGCCTTTGATCACAAGCCCAGCTCCTATCCACCGGACCACTTGCTGCCCTATTACTCTACAGACTACATGGATTTAGCTGCACAGACCCAGAAACCAGTAAACACTGGCATTTTGTGCGAGTTATAATTTGTCAGCCCAAAAGCTACTGGCCCATCCAACCTCAGCTCGGTAGGGCAGAAAGATGGCGCTGGCCAGGTTGCCGGTGATGCCGCTCAGGATGTAGATGATGGAGATGCGCAGCCAGCCCGCCAGCTTCTCCAGGTCCCTCAGGATTGTCATCTGGAAGCACACTGACACCAGACAGTGCAGGATCCTTGGGACCGAACACAGCAGGTCGGATTAGATGGGCTGATGCTGCGCATTTAATATAAAACATTCCTACATGTAAGGTGAATATGTAGACCAGTGTCTCCAAATCTGGTCCTCGGGGACCCACAGACAGTCCACATTTTTGTTTACTCCCAGCTCAGGGCAAAAATGTGGACTGTCTGACAGGGAGCTCAGAAGGAATAAAAATGTGGACCGGCTGTGGGTCCCTGAGGACAAGGATTGGAAAACACTGATGTAGACTTTTTGTCTTGCAAATGCAATTTATACATTTTAAGCATTACCAACAGTGATGTTTACCACTACTCGAGCCACACACTTGAGTGGGCCCCCTCTGTTGGCCACAAACAGTCACTACACTAAATATTATACAAACACATTCCTTATTTAAGGGATGCTGAAGTAGCACATTCTGCTATGCTAACTAGCTATGATCTTCTGGCAATAATTTTTAGCAAATGTTACATGCGACCATGAAGCAATCGTATCCCAGCGATGCCACAAAAAGATACGAAATTTCAGAAAGATAGCCTAAGGTGAGCAGTGTCTTCATGCCGGATAAGGGTGCAGTGAACACTGAGGTTCTGACTGAGATCAAGCACCATCTGCATTCCCAAACCCATGTAAAGGTCTGCTGCATCCCCACATTGCCCACTCATGCCACACTCACCCGGCGTGCAGAAAAAGCGAGAGCCACAACCTATAGAACTGGTCTGGGATCTCTGGGTTGAGGAACGGAAGCAGTCCGCACACGTCATCCATGCAGTGAACCTGGAAGAGGCGGAATGGCAAAGAAACGCAGCTCATGTCACTTTGGGCTGAGACAGCATTAGGCACCACTGCACATTAGTGTGGTTGTTAAAACAGCACACATCATTTTAACATACTCACACAACTGTCAGTACTAATGCTAATACAGCTGTTCTTAAATAACAATACTGTATCTTGAGAAACTTAGTTTACACTGGATTTTTACATGTTGTATCACAGTGTGCGAAATACCCGTCAATATCTGGGGGGGGGGTCCCCATCTCCCTACTGTTGTGCAATACCGATCTTGAGACCCCCATAAAATTTTGCTTTTGAGGCTTTCGGGGGGTCTCATGGGTTAATCGGGGGTGTCGGACCCCCACGTATTTCGCACACTGTTGTATCACCTTCTTCACTGGGGCTAGGCAATTACCTAGACCGGTTCCTTAACCGCTTCACTACCTACTGCCCTGTAATCTACTGACTGCATGGATTTCGTTACAGTTAATTCTTCCCCAGAGCGATCGCTGTCATTTTGTATCTGTTATAATTTCCTGCACTACCGGTGGTTGCCATGGAAACACAGTAGATCTCAGGCTGAGGCACATGTGAAGCAGAGAGGAATGTGGTCAGGGGCCCACAGTGCATCGTTACAGGATAACTCCTCTGACAGCTTTCCTTTCTCTCCTTCCCTACAGTAACATCACTGGAAAGTCTAACAGCTGTCAGCCAGCTGGACCCACATGGCTAAGTTCTGAAGTACAGCTAGTCTGGGCCCTTGCGACTTGAAGTGGACCTTTCACCGATCCCTGGAAGCAGGTGGTTGTATTGTCAAACCATACGAAATGATTGGCTGATATCCCCACTGCCCCCATTGTAGCAAATCAGCCGCACATTACCCTGTTTACATAAGTACACAGCTCATGTGCCATTAGCCAGCCCCTCTGCTTTCATTTCCAACTTGACACTTACCACCAGATGGGAGCGAAACAACTGTATGGGAAAATGATCATAATAACGGCTAAATTAATCTACCATAAATGTAGGAACACGGCAGTGATGACTCAGCAAAAAATAGAAAAAACATGCTCTTGCAATAAAGACGTCTCAGCATTTTACATCGGTGTCGAAGAGAGCGTTCTGATAGACCAGTTGGGGGGAAGCAGGTTTGGGAGCAGCAGCCCCTGTCCGCTCACCTGGGAGCAGAGCGTGGCCTCCTCATGGAAGTAGCCCTTCATGAAGTCACAGTACTCTCGAGACGTAATTTCACACCTGCATCAAGTGGGGCGGAAGGAGCATATTCAGTTTTCAGTTTGTACACATGAAGCATGAGGTGGCAGCCATAACTCAGAAGCTGCCTTGATATTCAGCAGCTCGTTGCAATGGAAAACAGTAGATGCAAAAACATGCACCAGCATCCATTACGTAAATGACACTGTAGCACGGTACCCGCGCCCATAGCTGCATGTCGGCAACCCAGCAGGACGGTGCACCCGCGCCCATAGCTGTACGTCGGTAACCCAGCAGGATGTTACATTCATGCTCACAGCACCCACAATACTCACCTCCCTTTGGTGCCTATACAACAGGGCCGGCCAGTGATAGCACAGTCTATGTGAGGGAGATTGGTGTGGTTTCCTTTGCTGTCCCTGCAGATCTGGGCAGAGCAAGATTCGGATTTATTCAGCTTGATACAGATTCAAACTTGAGTTCATTTTTTGTAATCTGAATACAAATTCATTTGCACAGAAATACATGGTTCTCATTGTACACATTGAGAGATTTAAAAAAAAAAAAAAAAACAGCCACCAGTGGAAAGTCCACTCGCACTCACTGGCCACTTGGTGATGTCATCCGGCCACTCGTGAGGGGACACTGAAGCAGGTTCCAGGCAAATTCTGCAGAGAGGATAAAAGTGTAACTTGAGAGAACAGCGCTGCTGAAACAGTGCTGCGTTTCAGTCAGACAGCGTGCTGAGAAACAATCTATTGCCTGAGGAGAGAAGAAAACAAGTGTAGAAGCAATGAATCGCTGCAACTGTGTAGACCTGCTGCATGAATCCACTGACTATAATGTACTGTAACTTGTATGTGGGGCCCCTGAACCACAGGGACTGTACTTTATAGTGAGTG
>JAODLD010000101.1:16654778-16669118 GCA_026781065.1 Mormyrops boulengeri | reverse complement strand
TAGAAGACCTGCTGCATGAATCCACTGACTATAATGTACTGTAACTTGTGTGCGGAGCCCTTGAACCACAGGGACTGTACTTTATAGTGAGTGTAGAAGACCTGCTGCATGAATCCACTGACTATAATGTACTGTAACTTGTGTGCGGAGCCCTTGAACCACAGGGACTGCACTTTATATTGGATTTTAAGCATGAGTTAGAGAGACTCTAGAGTGAACGCACATCCTGTGGCACTAGCCGATGTCTTACCTTGGGTCCTGATGGCAAACGGAGCCGTACTGGCGTTCTTTGCCGTTGAGGAGGGGGACGCTTTTGTGCTGTGGCCATTTAACCCACACGGCCAGGGTGGTCTAGAGGCAGGCAGAGAAGGACACAGCTGATCTCATGTAGCACGACCCTTTGTTCATATGCACTCATGTTCATTTACATATTTATTTATAGTAAGACGGCACTGTTTCTGTGCGGGTGTGACTGTGCACGTCTGTGCTGCGCACAAGGACTCACAGAGCACTCCTCCGCAGACGTCTGCACGCAGCCTGAGCGGTCGTTGCGCACACAGCAGGCCGAGTCTCGCTCCCGGTTCCTCTTCTCCTGCATGAGGTCATACACCTGCTGGTCCTGCCGCATGCAGGGGGAGAACTTGGCCCCCAAGTGGATCAGCGCCTCCTACAGGACAAGCACCAAAACTTCCATAGCCATATCTGTGCCAACTCCAGTGTCATACCCACCCTATTCAAAACAGAATTACGGTATTATGGTATTAAAAACTCGCCTCATAATCCTAGACCCAGGGGGACAATGCATATGCAGGTTTATGCCCTAAGAATCCAAATCCGAATTTAATTTATTTTAATTCCTTGAAATAAAACCATAAGTTTCACAGTGTTTCTCTTTAGCCTGCTAATCCAAAATGTGTGTCAAATAACAGCTAGCACCAGGTTAAGGATTATCTGATCAGTTTGCTCATACCGTCTAATTAAGGTAAGAAAAATAACTTCAACAGTCTAAGCACCTCTAATTAAACAAACAAGCAAACAAACAACTAGCTAAAATACTGTTTAAACATACATACTGTTTAATGCTTACCGAACTTGGGCCCACCCAAAAATTTTCTTGTTGCACAAACTTGACATTTTCATAAACACCCTTGTTTCTTAAAACCTATGACACCAAAAAACAGGAATTAGAAAAGTTTGCAGAAGCAGATGCTGTAGAAACACCCCTACAGGCGGAACGGTCCCCGCAACTGTTTTCAGGCAAACTGTGGAGCGGATGAAGATGGCATGGCTATGTGAGGGACTAAGCGTCGTGGGGGAGCGGCACTCACAGAATCGACCGTCTCGTGCTGCGAGAAGCCTACGGGGGCGATGCCGTAGATACACACCGCCAGGATCGTGATCACCAGGTGCACAAACGTAATCCAGTACGTGAAAAAAGGCCTGTGTGGGAATTGTGCATAAACACCACGAGTGTGAAAGTGGTCATGGGACTGGACAGGTCATAAATTAAATAGTATTACTATTTGAAGCCAGGGGGGGAATGAAGTTGACCCACACATCTAAGGCAAGTAATTTAGACAAAGGGCGAGTAAAAAAAATAAAATAACACTAGCTGGCTAGTAAAAAATCTGCATGTCAGAATACATCTTCTCCTGAACTAGTCCAGTTGGCCAGAACAAGAATTCTTAAGTTCCATCCCCATGTGTAGGTGCTTGCTCAGAATAACTTAAAGTTCAACCTGACTCAGTACTTAACTAGCATGATTCATGCAAGGCACTTTGCTTTAAGCTATTGCCCAGCACCAAAGAGATACCTCTCGCATTCTCAGAGGTCTAGCTTCTAAAGGCAGCCGTTTCTCAGTGGCCCAGGTGCTGTCGCCGTTACCTGTGGTCATCCATGTCCTCGATCTGTCTCTTGACGTAGCTGTCAATGCGCTTCCGGTAGGTGCGGTTGGTGAGTCTGCCCACCATGCCCAGACCGTAGGGCCGCTTCTCGCGGGCAAACAGCTTCTTGACAGGCACAGCGATGCGTTGGCCTCGCCGCTGCCCGCTGACGCTCACCACCTCCTGTCGTAGCCGCACCTTGGGCTGTATCTGGGAGCCCTCCTTGCTCTTACGCCAGCCACGCTCCAGGGGCCTGGGGGGTGGGATATCCCTCATTCAACCTCATTTGAATTTTGATTATTTCTACAAAGCGAGCTGGAAATACCTTGGATAAAATTATGCTGCTCAGAGACCTGTCTTGAGAGTTGAGGCAACCCTGAGGTCACAAAGCAGAGATCTTAACCTCCATACCAGTGTTTCTCAACCCAGTCTCCAGGGACCCCCCCAGACAGTCCACATTGTTGCTCTCTCCCAGCTCCCGGCACATCTGAGTCAAATAATGAAGGACACCGAATACCTGGTACAGGTGTTTTGGGGGCTGGGAGGGACCAAAAATGTGGGCTGTTTGGGGGTCCCCAAGGACTGGTTTGAGAAATACGGGTCTATACTACCAACATCACCAATCTGTTAACGGAGGGGAGGAGGGAGGGGCTACAAACTGGCCAAATATCAGAATCAAAGTGCGGCTAAACAGCTTCCATTTGATATGCGGAAAACCATCTAATAATGAACAAACTAAACTTTTGGTTGTAACACACTCTCTTGGTGCCGAGTCTCCATAGCGACGAGGTATGTTTGTGTTAACATATGACTGTAAGGGGCTGACATGTGCGGTGACATACACACTCACAGCATGAGGTGACTCCTCTCCAGCTCACTCTTGTCCAGCGCGCTGCCCGTCATGTCGCTGTCATCCGTCGCCCGGCTGACCTCGGCCTCTTTGATGGCGGCCTCGGATGGCGACTCGAACACCTCATCTGCATATGTGGAGAGCTCCTCTTGCATCAGGCAGTCCTGCGTGCATAAGTACGTGTGAATTAGAACAGCGTTTCCTCATCAAATCATGTCATTAATCTATGATGAGACGCAAGCAGTCATTTTTCAGTAATTTCTCCAGGGGGCAGCATTGTAACAGTATACCAGTACACACATGCATAAACATGCATCATAGGTATGTATGCCAAAAGGACTGAATTTATGTCAGTTTAAACAGTACAGGCAGCAGCAAAGAAACAGTGAAACTCCCTCTTCCCTACCCTAGCAAAAAAGGAGGTGTCCAGCTCATCTGCAAAGTCTACCGTGTCTTCTTCCAGGAAACTGGCGGGGGTGAAACTCCGCTTCTGTGTCCGACGCAGAGTGCTTTCCCGGATTGACCGACCCTGAGGCAAAATGAAAAAACAAACAAACGGAAAAAAAACACATGTCCTCATTACCACTCATGCACAAACACACAGAACCCAAAAACAGCTCGCTTCACACAGCTCAAAAAATTGACACTATGCCTAGTCTTCCAGGGAATGGCTCATTTGTGAAAAATATCTGCATGTGAACATATTTCTCTATATAAAAACTGATGAGATGAGGTGCGGGCCGCCATAGCCAGTAAGGGGGCTGACCTTGACCAGAGCGGCAGCCGCCCGGAAGCTCATCTTGGCCACAGACTCGCGCTTACGCCGTCGCGGCAGGCGGTTGAAGCCGGAGCGGGAGCTGGTGAAGGAGCAGAGCGAGGTGGCGCCAGGGGTGACAGGGGTCTGGGGCACGCTGTAGCCGTCCACCTCCTCCACCATGCGGAAGGCACGGCCCCTGGCCAAGGGATCCACGATCTGGGGGGGGAACAGAGAAGAGGCCTAGAGCTTCAAAGGACCCTCTGACTAGCCTGCACTCCTTTACTTACATCCATCACGTGCAACAAACCAAACATTTATTTATCAATTCCCACAGAAATCTGCATATTTGTTGCTTGCAAAAAGATACTTGGATAATTCAGTCAATGAAATCATATACATCCAGCGATTCTCCAAGCTCTTGTCTTGGACCCATATTGAGCTAACGAGGCGAAGCCCTGGAGAACCTCGGGCCGGTTTACCTTCTGCATGCCATGCTGGGACGCCGGCACATAGAGTGGCGGCGGCGTCTCAGTGCTGGTCAGCGAGAGGTTGTCCTGGCTGGACAGGTCCATCTCCCGCATGGCCTGGGGCTTCAGCTTGCCGTAGCGCTGGCTGCAGTGCCGAAGACTCTTCCGCTGCCATCTCTGCGTAGCATCGCTGTCCTTGCCGACGCCAAACCAGTCCGCCGTGCCTCTGGACACCGCACCCAAACAGAGCAGAGTCAGTATCGGGCGATGTAGACCTCCACCAGACCATAGGGTGAGCCTCAGTGGACAATCGATCAATGATAGTGAGACTCACATAGGCCCATCCTATTCTCTATGTTTCCGGTATCAAGTATCAAAATCTTGTCCGTTTATAAAGACATCTCATTTAGAAAATACTCAGCAGACCACCGGTTAAGATAATCCCACCGACGAGAATCTGTAAACGCATTTAGAGTCTCAGGTGATTATGTGGCATATTTATGTCCGTTCACCCATTCAGGCAGTTGAATCTTCCTCCTGAAGCAGCCCAGCTAAGCACTCAGCCCTGGGGTACAGAAACCGCTCCCCTCACCGAGTGCTAAAGCTTCAGCTCTGTGTCCTCCATGCTACCGAAGGCCGAAAAGCTACACGGGAGAAGCCACGGTCCTGTTCTGGGGGCTGCCCCTCTGTCAAGCCAGTACGACACATCGATGCTGAAGCCGGCCAGCAGCCTGCCACGTTCAGGCAGCAGCCTGATCCTCAGCGGCTGCTCTGAGATCTGAAGTCCACCGGCACAGACGCGGAATGAGGGGATGGAAATCAGCCCCGTTACCTGCCTCCTGTTGGTGTATTGAAAAGACGACCCCAGATGCGCGACGGCAGTTATGTCGGCCTCGTTTTATTTTTGCCGTTTATGACGAGCTCCTCGCATATGCTCGCCTGCATCTCTGTGTGCGTGTGAGGGGTGAGGCAGCACTGGGCGAGTCAGAGGGAGTGTAGGGTGGGAGGGTGTCCGACAGAGCAAGCTCACGAGTGTTTGGAGAAGTGAGCGCTCAGCAATAACAGAGCTGGCCGCTGCGTGGTTACAGCGGGGGCAGCCAGAGGAGGCCTTTTAAGGCAGTCGGGCAGAAACGAGGGCCATCAAACGCAGGCCTGCCTCTTCATGTTCAACAGCAGGAAAAGCATTAACAGAGGCACACAGCCTTTGCTTATGAACGGAGCAGGAAACTGGAGGAAGCTCCTGTGGGTGGCGAAGCTGCAAGACACTCGCTCGTCCCATCGCATGGGCGCACGAGCTTGCAAGCATCGCAAGGTGCGGCTAACCTCGCGCTCATTTCACATGCTACTGTAGGGCTAATTTAGCGCTGGGTGTAATCAAATAACTTTGTGCGTAATGCTGTATCTAACATCCGCCATCGTTAACAAGTCCAACCGGTGCATACATACAGTACGCATACGTAGACAGACAGACAAAGATATACACAGGAATTCATAGTTGATGCATTTATCCACAGCAACCTGCAATTATCACCCATTTACACAGCTGCTGCTTAACTAGCAGCCGCCCGTCTATTTATGTTCATACAATTTGGTGTGTTTAACACGCTTCAGTGATAATAATGTAATATACTCATAACAGAGCATAAGCTATGATAATTGTTCTGACGGAGGGGACAGGCTCCAGCAGCTAATCAAATTATGCTAAGCAGCCCAGTAGCAAGAGGCAGGAACAGGAGCCAGTGACAGCGAAGAGCGCCTACAATGGGACCTGCCTGGAGCCGTGGCTGAACATAATGGGCAGGCCGTTAATGCAAGAGTGCGTCAAAGTGAGCTATTAATGATGCACTGCCAAAAAAATTAATTACCACTCATTTCCTGTAAGCGAAGCTCGATGTTCAGGGTAATCGTTTTTTTTTTTCTTCTGTGAAGCATTCTGGAAGCTTCAGGGATGCCATTAAAAGTGCGAGTAGGGGCCGGCCGGCCTGGTGCAAAGACACACGAAGCTTGGGCATGTAGCACACTGGCCCATTTAGGCAATTTTGCAAAAAGAACGGCCCACTAGCTAACACCAAGGGCTGCTCTTTGTGTTAAGTCTCTGCTGTAAAATAACCTCGTACTCAGAAAGAAAACAAATATGGTAATAAAGAAGAAAAAAAAGCAACTGAGCAGATCCCATCTGAACCTATTCCCGTCGGCTCAGGCACACAGCAGGAGAGAGTCGCAAGTGTAGCTGATGGTCGCCCAGTATCGGCTTCCATTAAGACCCCCGTATCTCCTTACCTATCCTGACCATCCCATGAGGCCAGGAAGACCATGCTTCTTGCTCAGTAAATCCCCATCCAAAAATGGCTCAAAATCCTTCTTTTCTGAAAAATATGTAATGTCCGATATGGGCGTCCGCAGGTCACATGTCACTTCCTGCATCCACAGTCTTAGTAACACATCTGGGAAGCAAGCTCTTCCGGGAAAGTATCCCCCCCGGCAGCGTGAGTCAGCGTGGCTCCACGCAGCACGTTCGACACACCGCTGTCTCCTGACAGATGCGTCCCTTCAAAGTCTTGTTTGGGAATACTGGGTAAACAGTGCACCCACGAACGTGCCGGCTTTTTGCAGAAGGGGAGGGGCATGGAGCTGGGGGGTGACGAGACTGGGAGGTGCATCTTCTGGCTGCTCTCTAGTGAGAGAACCAGTGAAGATATAACATGGTGTGCTGAAAAATAAAGTGCAATGTTCTGATCGCGGGAGCCTGGAGCCCTTGGGCGAATGGGCACGTTCTTCATTCTTCAGGCACGCCACATGAGCCGTGACCCTCCCACACCCGGGGGACAGACCCATATCTCCGATTATAAGATCGTAACATTTCCCGCCAGTGTGTCCAGTCAGCTGTCAGTGGAGCCTCTTCCTTTTTCACTCTGATAGGTGTCCTTTCTAACACACTGTTTCATTCATGTGTCAAACTAAGCAATACAAATAAAAACAAAAATCAAACAACTGGAAGATTTTTCTTTTCTCATGAACTTAGCCAGCCAGCAGCTGAATTATCTGGAGCTTAATAAAAGTCACGCGGTCCGACAGCTGCACACCCTGCTGCGGGATTTTTTTTCACCCCCGCTGGATGCACTGACCCCCCCGACAAACAGCTGTGGACACACCCAGTTCATCTAACCGATGAAATGCTTCCGCGGGGTGGAAGAAATTACAGGCAGTCTCCACACTGCCAAGCCCAGCTTAAGGGTGTGTCTAAGAACGTGCCCTGGCTTGGCGACCCCCCCCCCCCAAGGGAAACGGCTCCATTGAAAACCTGCACAAAGTAGTTTGACTGGGAGTTCAACAGTGACTATACCGAGAGAGACCACAGTGGCAGGTGCGTACGGATCATCAAAAGGTGCTGGTATGTGTTGGGTTTCCTCTTCAATCTCGCCCCCCCGCCCGTCTCTGCCAACCTCTCTCAGCTACCGGCAGAGCAGCACACCTGCTACTGAGTCACCTGAAGCCAAAACCGTGCCAGCTGTCAGCCACGAACCCTAAAGCGCATGCCTGTCACATGATCCTTCTGAGCCCCAGTGACCCGAAACGTTACGCAGACATCTATGCTGATGCACCGTCAAACAATGGATAAAATGCATGACGAGAACGCAGGACAGGTAGATTCCAAGGGCTTTTTTTAACGAGAAACGAATGTCTTAGATGGTGAGATCATCGCCATTGTGCCGGGAATAGAGACTGCTCGCCATCTGCGGCAGGCGTGGTAGATCACACTGAAGATCAGTCAGTGCTGAAGAAGCAGTAACAGAAGAATGAAGAAAGCTGCATCCTCTGCATGCAAGTCTGGCAACATCACCCGAAAGAATGTCTTATGCTTAGCATGAAGTCGAAGGTGTATCTGATGGCTCTTTCTGTAAGAATGACATGTGCTTGCCAGTGTAACCCAAGCACAGGAGCGAAGCACACTGACTCGAATAGAGAAGGTCGACCGGTACATGAGGGCAAATGAAGAACATGCATCCCTAGGGGAGTGTGGAAGTTTTTTGTGTATAGAGGGATAAGGAGCCCGAGTAGCAGTCATGGGGAGTATCCACACAGGGCCATAAAAGCTGCTGAGATATTCCTCATGAAGTTTGGCAAATTTTTTACACAAGTTTTTGATGTACAACCTCTGGCATTCGAGACCCCGCCCCCCCCCCCCACCCCTAACCACCTCCTTCACTCACGGGGGTGCTGGGATGGAGGTGAGGTTAGAGTGCAGCCTGCCATCCCCTACAGTACCTGAGGACGATTTTGGACAGGGACTGACGTCTCCTGGGAACACGGCGCACGGTGCGCTGCCCCTTAACAGGCAGCGTGCTAATCCGCTCAAAGTGAACCCTCTTGTTGCTGGAGACGGGCACAGTTTGTGGGAGGGGGAAAAGGGAAGGAAGGAAAGGATGGAAAAAGGAAAACAAGGGAGGATAAGGACAGGAAAGATAGGCTGAGTTCAGTTGTAAGAAAGCAGGCAAGCCAGCAGCTGAAGACCCTGACAGCCACAACACTGTAATAGACAGGTGGGCTGCACATGCATCAACTCAGACCTGGGCAATCATCTTCTGCGGAGGACCAAACTCCAGCTTCACCATCTCCTGCTTTTCACATCTCGTGAAAACTACCAAAGATGACCTGTTCTTTTTTATGGAGGGGCTAATTTTTACTATTTGGTATGTGAGTAGCAGGTGTATTTATAATTATTTATGTGACTTACAGGAAAAAAAATCATTTTCTTCATTTTAATGACTGTGCAGGTGAGTAAAAATAGCTCAGCAGGAATCTTCTGCCCAGGTCTGGTCTAATTATTCACAAACACTGTTTTGCAAACCCAAAGAAGGTACTGCACCACCACACAGGAACACAGATCTGCAACTAAGAATAACTCAAATGTAAAATGCCATGCAAGCCAGACCTGTACAGACTGGTCAGTTAGTTCTAGTGTCATGCTGGAGTTTTTGTCCAAAAAACAGATAAAACTGACAGGCAGTCAAACACCGACATGACTCATCCACACAAACCGAGCAGCTTGGCCCCTCAACCCAGCATGGCTCATACTTCGGATGTAAACTAGAGAAAGGGCAGGAATTGGCCACATGCGCTGATCGCGGAATCAAAAACATTTGTTGCATCTTACGGTTATTTCCTTAAGAAAAGACTAAGGTACGCGCCTCTTCCGTATTCGTTTATGATACGAATCCGTGAGATTCATCATAAAGTACATTTCGGGAGAGCGTGCTGGTGCGCGCGACGCGGCGCGAGCGACTTACCTCTTAATGGTCTGGGTGATGGACGGCTGGCGCTGCAGCTCGCGAGGGTCGCGGTACGGCGAGTTCACGTGCGCGCTCTCTGCTGGCACGCTCAGGCTGCGCAGGAAGCTCTGCGGCTTCGCCGGCTTCGCGGCAGGAAAAGGATGTACAATTAGCGGATATGTTCCCATAAACGAGGTACGCTTAGACACCGCATCGCGGCTCGCAGTGTTAAACAGTTTCAAAACATATAGAAAATTATAAGATAGCAACGCCACGGCCGGCGTGGTGCATTTGGGTGCGCGGCAGAGCGCCGTAGACCTGTACACATGGTGACGTCTCACGCTAAAGGCAAAATGCACTCGTATTTCAGTGTGGTAGAAAACAGGTCAGACATCAAATAAATGTCCTTTGCTACGAACATGATATTATATGGCTTAGGCTTTGTGGTTGGTTGAATAAACATCTTCTCATTTGATTTGACTAAAAAGCCAATTTTTTTTTTTTTACTTTTAAGCGGATGCTTAAAAAGTCATATAAAATAAACGTTGGGCATACACTCCTGGACAAAAAACATAAATGAATAATAAATAAACAAAAACGGGCCAGCCCCTCATTGCACAACATTAAGCTTTGGCCCATTTATTTTTTTTTACCCAGTAGTGTACATGTGATAATTACACAGAATATCTATACATATCTTCCAACGTTTTAAGCAGTACATGATTGTGGGGATCCTGAAGCTTATTATAGGCAAGGGAAACCCTGGACAGGATGCAGTCCATCACAGGCCACACACCATAACACCCTATGGTAGGGTGACCATTCATCCTCTTCTTCCTGGATTTTCATCTTTTTTATGACCTAGAAATGTCCAGAATTTTGTTTTGTTTTACGTCGACATTTGCTACAGTCGGAATACTTTCTGTGTACATTCTTGCGTTCTTTGACGCTTCTCTTTTTACATCCTATCCTGTTTTCCTCTTTGTTGCAAAGGAAAATATCCCAGGGTTGCCAGCTCTCATGCATCTGGCGTGACACTCATGCTTTCAGACTCTCACGTTAATGTAAGAAATCTTATGGTAAATCTATAGTACTCCATTATCAACCTAAAATTAGTTACATCAAAAGTGTTGGGGCAGTTTGCAAACCCTGCAGACTATTTACAAGGTAATAAAACTGTTACATACATGTAAATGCGTGTGCAGACTTGTCTCAAATTGAAAATCTCACGCCAGCTAGCTGACCAAAGTTGGTTATACTGGTACCTTATGGGCAACTTTGAGATGTGCGCAGTTTATGAGGGACATCACTGGTGAGATTCAAACCCAAAATCTTGGAGGCGTTATTCAACACCCAATGAGCCATCCTGCCACCCATGATAAAATGATTCTAAATATATGTATACATTTATATTACATATGCGGACATTTTCCTGAAAACACCCTTCCCTTCTTTTCAAAATTTTAATAAAAGACAGTGGCATGGTAGCTCAGTGGGCGGCACTGTTGCCTCACACCGTCAGAGTTGGGGTTTTAAATCTCACCTTGTGGGTGGTGTTTTTGCAAGTTCTCCCTGTGTAGCTAACTAGTTTCCCCTGGGGAAGCCTGTTGTCCAAAGACGTGCATTTAGGCAAACTGGTGTCTCTAAATAGGACAGAGTATATTTATTTATGTCACGTTGTGCCCTGCAATGTACCGGCACCCCCACTGGGGTGTACCCCAGCCTAGTGCCCTGTGCTACCTGGGACAGGTTCCAAGCCACCACTGACCCCAACCAGGATAAGCAGGTGAAAGATGAAGTAGAGGAGCGTACTCTCTGATATGACTACATTTCATTGAATCTGACTGAATTACATGGTAAAAAAAAACTAAGAGGTGAGAGAGGCAGAGGAGGTGCAGGTGGGACGCCGCAGTACCTGGGCAAAGGTGGGGGGCTCGTCGAAGGACAGCTGGGGGGCCGCGGGGATGTCCAGCTTGAGCCATGGCGGCTTCTTCCTCTGCAGGCTGGTGCTCTCAGGGCGTGGCTCGGCCATGCTGTCCCGCCGGGGCCACGCCTGCCAGCTGGGGGCGCCCACACACACACACACACACACACGCACACACAAAGAGACAAAGGAAACAGGATGAGTCAGAGAAAGGCCCCAGGAGGCCACCAACAAATACAGAGGGAGAGCCGTTGTGGGAATGGGTGGGACACTAAAGCATATCATACGGGTCACAGACGGTGGCCCATGGGATCCACTCTGACATGTCCCCCCCCAGTAAAGAGTAGCAATTTTATCATTTTAAAAGATTATTATACATGCTTTCATGAAATATTATTAGGTCATTCATTGAAATGCTCAGCATTAACATGTCAACAAAAGTAGTTCATAAGTGGCTATTTAATTTTGTGACAAATTTATTTTAGAGTAACTTTCAATCAACAAAACGCTGACATTTCTCTCAAACAGGAACACAGACGCACACATATTTTATCCACGTCATTTTATTGTTTTCAAAACCTGTTAAATTTCAAACGCACTTCTAAAACGGTTTCACAAATTTAAAATCAGTTTAATTAAATCTAAAGTCTGTGGCGTGCAAAAGTTAAAGTGAGAGATAATTCCTCCTTAGGTGTTTAACTAAAAATGTTGCAGTACTGGTGAGGACCACAATGTGGCGCCAGCACACCAGGCCTGATCTCACCCAAATCAATCAATCCACTGCGGGAAAGGAGAACAGAATGTGGAGTGAAATACAGGACAGGCTACATCTATTTATTTGTATTCAGAACATTAGATTACTGGGCAATGAGCAATTACTGTTTCTGCTATGTCGTTAAACACTAACTTTCTCTGCTTGCTATTAACGGTATAATATATCATTTAATTATCCTTATTGGAGGGATAAAGGGTTGGAACCCCTGGGACAATCCTTTGCTCTTCTACCACAATGAGGTTCTACTGACATGTGATAAAGACACGCCTTAAAAACAGCACCACTGGCTCTTGAAACAGCTGGAACACAGGCCTAAGAAAAAGGGGCAGAGTGCCGGAGGAATGATCAGGTCAACCGAAACACTTTTAGAAATGTCTCCGCACGGTGGCTAATGAAGCAAACATCACAAGTGGGGGGAAGTCGATTCCGAGGTTGACTGGGCCACAATCCTGTCGGAAGAGGAGCGAAGACCATCCCAGGACCCCACGCCGCCATTGCTTTCGCATCCCACGCTCCACAGAGTCATATTTCAAAGTGACCACAAGGGCAAGAACCTGTGTCACTCTTCACGGTTCCCCCTCTCTGCAACCACAAGCGCTGCACTGCAGCTTCTCCCTGTGATGGCTCACATTCCTGCATGGCATTTTATACTCGATGTGCTGCAGTTGACACTTTTCAGTTGTAACCTGAGTGTATAATTAGAAAGCGTGCATGCTGTGTAAAGTATACATTAAGGTAAATGCACAGCTCCAGGATGTCAAAGGTGTTGGTAGACAGAATGACCCAAGAATTGTGTAACATAATAGTATTATACATATTATAATCCCAGAGGTGGCCCCGCAACGGTGCGCTATAGCAAAGTACCTAACGGATCAGATCCAAATACATGTATAGGGATATAGAGGGAGGGAGGAGATACATTGCCGTGGACTTCAATATCAGGATCACCGTAAATCCACAAGCCATGAGGTTGGATGGAAACGACAGGCGGAAGGCCCATGCACAGACCCGTGTGTGTAAACGACCCCCACTACGTGGGTGCACAGCTAGAATGTTTAGGCATTTGGGGGCAGCTTGATGTGTGTGTGTGTGTGTGTGTGTGTGTGTGTGGGGGGGGGAATCCAAGAATAGGAGGAACTCACAGATACAGCTCAATGGTCACATGACATCTGGGAGACAGAGCTACATGGAAATGTTTTACCAAAGCGGTCAATTGTTACATTATTTATTTACCTGTCTCTCAGGAAAAGCGGTTACCCAAATTAACTTAAATCGCTTGCATTTTTCTCAGCTTAGTCTTTGCAGTAGAATTCAGGGTTCTGCTAAAATGCCTCCTCCTCTTCAGGAGGCTGAATCTTTATCCTGGTGGTCGCTATTCTGGTGTAGTAATTTTGCCTCTAATTATGCCTGTATAGTAAACATGCCTGTAAGGAATCCAACTCCCTGTGCTACCTTACAGTCAGCTCATACCCACAAAACTGGAAGGAATACTGGCACAATTATATAAAACAAGATTATGTGATTTCAGATACCAGTCTGCCAGTACTTATCCAAGAATCTCCATAACTCATTCCAAAAACAGGAAAAGTGGGTGATCTGCTGTCCTTGTGAATATTGAACTCTTTCGACTCAGACCTCCAACAAATCTCACCATCTGCCTGTCCAGCGCTTTGGTCCAAAAACGGTTCCATGATTTTCCTCCCATTGAGCCCCTGAGAGACCGCCTGCTGTCAGATGCATGACTAAAAGGAGATTCCCTCTACTGCCAAATGCCCATTAATTGAATAGTTTAGTGTTGTTGCCTAAATGCAGCCATTTATAAAAGCAATGAAAATTTTACTTTGGCAGTCCAACGAGAACAGGCCGTCCAAGTTTTTGGTAGCCAGAGTGGCGAGCAATCTCAGAGACCCAGCAGAATCTTACAGCAATGACAGGCGCTCATTTTTTCAGCTTCCTTGCAGCCACCGTCTGTACGCCAAATACCCTTCATCACTAATTTGCTGCTTTGTCTCAAAGGGTTTGGTAGAATTTAGAATAGGTGTAATGTCTCTTGCTTTGGGTACAAATGTACATCCAAAAGAACACTGACCAATCTGCCACAAATGAGAAGGTTACACCAAACTTTGGAAGAGACATTCGTGAAACAGCTTAGGCTCCTCACACACTTTACATGATTCTTGTACTTAGAGTCCCAAGTGGTACATTTTATTCTGATATAGTTCCACTTCACCTGTTAGTAGTCACTGTCTGGGATTGGAAAGAGAGAGAATGACCCTGCTTATACACTGACGCAGTACTAATGACTCTTTTACATTTTAAAACAAAATGAGGCTTTTGTTTTTTTTATTTTTCTTTATAAACCACTGAAAGGCCAAAAGAATGCGAGATGCTTCTCTATTGCTTTATAATCCAGA
>JAODLD010000101.1:16627935-16654678 GCA_026781065.1 Mormyrops boulengeri | reverse complement strand
GGTGGGCGGGGGGGGGGCATTCCAGAGAAGCACTAAGCGTGAAATTCATTTAACCTCAGGACGCATCATCTGTGATTAATTGCAGCTATTGCGTTGCTCCCATCCAGATGCTGCAAGAGCAGGAAGGCTTTGAAATCCCAGCCCTCAGTCTCGTCTCCTGCCAGGATCACATGCCCCACGGTCCAGTTATCCAAGGGAGGTCCTTCGGAGAATTGAGGGAATCTCATGGCTTCCAAGAGCAGGATGGGGGATTCAGCCTGTACTGAATCTTATATGCGACAGTCACCCGAGGCCCTTGCACTGCAGAATGGCCTAGAGGTTTCATTCTTGAATTACTGAAAAATTCTACTTCAAGGCAGAATTACATATTGTCGTGTCTGGCTGCAGCCCCCTCCCATGACCAATTTGTCGGCTAAGCAGTCCTTTTCTTGTTGTGATTGATCCCCATACCCATATTTCAGCCAAGGTCAACAAACCACTTGCTACTCAATACCAGGACACCACCCATGAAGACTAAATCCTTTCCAAAACATTAGGCATGACACATTATTGTATCAGATTATGTTTAGTTGGACTTTCAGGCAAAGACGAACCCTCAGGGACAGGCATGGGCAATTCCAAACAAATTTAGAAGTGCCGCTCTTGCAATATGGCAACTGACCTCCATCAGCTGCTAAATGTACAATATCCAGACAGCTGCTACGAATCAGTCCCCATGTAATCTATAAGACAATGTTTCAATACAGTTTTTTGCGAACAAAGGCACCATTGTTTGCCAGATACAAGTTTTCTGTGTTTGCCAGATGCATTTTTGAGATTGTATGTTAGGTCTGCTGAGAAGAGGCACTAAACCTCATGTTGAAGAGAGCAAAATGATCTCGTCCGAAGACGAGAGAACCTTAAGACGCGAACCAGTCCCTGTCTGCATGCCAATCTCCTGCTTCCTGACAATGGAGTCATAGATTCCAGGCAAATTTCGAGGGCCGTGACCACGTGGATGAGCAGGCAAAGCGTGCCGTGCCGGTTGCTCCTCAGAGGTAGGGTGCTTCAGCGTAATGCATTCACAGCTGGAATGCATCACAACTAGCTTGGCGGTACAGCCTTTTGACAACCTGCCACACAGGTAAGAGGCATATACTTCAAAAGGAGGAGTTTACAACTACTATACTTACTATTCGTCATTATCTCAGTCTTTTTTTATTATAGCAGAACACGACATGCAATTTAAATTTTAACATGATTGAAAGCATTACGGGACAAAACTGTACAGGAAACGGGAGCAGTTTTTCTGGACACCTAAATCCAGGTGCAGGAAACTCCCAACTACTCCTAAACGGGCCCCCCTCTTTGGCTGCCTGTCACCACACCCCCGTGTTCCCAGGAAGAGACACAGCATCTGTTCTGCTGTTAATTAATGCTTCCTTTCCAGTTTTTTCCCCTCTACGTAAAAAAAAGGAAAACAGCCTGTTTCCACCATCCTTAAGATTAACGTGATTGTTCTTATTGAGAACTAATTTTATTTTGGCACCCTCTCCCTCTGTGGTCCTGAAAGGCCAACCTGAAAGGGCATTATATAGAGGCCCTGTTGTTTTTGTATCTGGAAAAAAAAGCATTCAATCTTGATATAACCTTTCTATTTCCCCTCCCTCTTCAGGAATGCAAAGTTACATTGAGGACTATTCCAACGTTTTTTTCTGTTCAGTGAGAAACACATCTGGCATTTCACAAAATCTCCACTTCTCTGCTAAAATACAACTACAAGCTTAAATGTCTCCTTAAGAATCCTCTCGCTATAGTTTCCACGCTATTTATTCTTAATAAATAAAAGAACACTCCAGTGAACAGGACATGAGGCCAGTCCATGGTGCGGCTGCCATCTTCCACATACAGCGGTATTTAGAACAGACTCTTGTGGACACAACAGGACACTGATGTCTGCATCTTGTCAGCGGCACACGTCTGTGATTGATTACCTCGTTTACGCTCACTTCCTTCCCGAAAGCTACAGCACATCCGGGCCCTTCTGGTCACAGTCCCTCCTTCCTTCCCTGGGAATGGCCTCTGACTGGCCCAAGCGAGGTGCCTGCTGTTCCCCACGACTGACTTGTAGCCTTAGTGTCAGCAGCAGATGTGCTGCATCTCCATCCTGGAGTGCACTGCAATTTACTCACTGACTCTGGTGCATATATCCTCCACTGCATGACTGTCTAAAAAGGAGCAAAAACGAATGAAACGGAAAGCTGATTGGGGCTGTGTGATGACTCGGTGGGAAACACTGGGCACCTGTAAGGCTGTGGGTTCAAATCTTGTCTTGTGCGTGGAATTTATGTGTGTTTGCATCAAGTTCTCATTGCATTGTCCCGAGACACGGGGAACTAGTGTGCACAAATTGTCCGTAGTATTTTTTTTTGTGTGTGCGTGCCCTGTGATGGGTAGCCTGACCAGGGTGCACCCTGCTCTGCACCTTAGCCTAAGCTGTTAAAGATGAATTAAACCACTCTTAAAACCTTTTCCCCAACATGAGGCTTTCCCAACAGCAATATAAATATTTGCAAACGCAGCAAACAGGTGGATAAAAACACAATTAAACTGTGATTAATTCAGCTTCACAGAAAACACAAGATGCCAGGCTTTACTTGCAGTCACAGAGACTAAAATCTCAAATTATTGCGCCTGTCTGTTAAGCACTTGCCTAAAAACACATCCCTCTTTAGGAGGAAGGAGGATTGGCGAAAAGATAGATCAGGTTTTTCTGTGGGTTCGGTCATTCTGGACAGCAAACACGTGATTCTCAAAATGACCTCTCTGTGGGGAAAAAAACAGAGGAATTTTGTCAGAGGCACTCGTTGAAGAGGTAGACTGGAGTTCACACAAGGGCTCATGAAAGGCGACACCGATCCGGAGGAAGGACACAGGATTCTATCAGGGTTGATGGCCAGTATAAAAGTTCTTAAATCAAGTGAATCTACATGTTTCGTTTGCTGGAGCTGCACTCTGACTTGATGTTTGTTAGATATTGGAATTTACAGCAGGCACTCGTATTGCAGGATAATCGAAAAAGATAAAAACAGAAACGTGCAAAAATACGTTTTCTTCGTAAACATTTTTTTTTGACCTTGTGACAGTGCCTTTCTACTACAGGGTGCAATGCAGGAGATCTTTTTGTAGAGTTTTTTGGAAAAGGAGGGAGCCTCTCTTTGCGTGTATGGGCACAGAGCCTGGAGATGCTCTCCTCACACATGCGAGGAAATGCTCTGCATACCTCCCAGCAGCCGAAGCCGGGGCTGTTTCACGCCATTAAGCCTGTGGGCACGGATGGGGTCAGGTGGGACCGCCTGTCGGCACGGACGGGGTCAAGTGGGACCGCGCCGTGTGGCGTGAGGTGCTCTCACCGCTGACATGAGGCCTCCTGGGGTGCTAGCGAGGTTGGGAGCTCAAGAATACAAAAAAAAGTGTCCCATCAGCGAGCTTGGATGGATCAGCATAAGTCACAGACCGGTGGACTGTCAGAATAACAAGACGGCAGGTCAACAGGAAATGCAGAGGCATCGGAATTTGACCAATAGACAGGGCTGCATGCCAGAATAGTGGGGAAATTCCTGTTTAAGAATAAATGTGTGTGTGAAGTGTGTGTGACCCCTTTTCATAATACATGACATCTAAAAACCTGGCTGCAGATGATTACAGAGATAGACTTTGGAAACTGGCTATTAACACCTTGGGATTGCTGCTGATTACAAAGAATTGAGTCCTAGACTCTATCCTGTAAATTTGACAACACCTAGAGTAGCCACATGTCAGACAGCCCACAGGAAGTCAGTGAGCTTCCCCGGGAAATGGAGATGAAATTATAGTACAGGAGTCAAGTCATCAAATTTGGATCCGCATGCCGCATGGTAAGAGGGCCACTGTTTAGTAAAGCAGCGGAGTGTAATCACACACAGATCCGCTTTGGTGGATTCAAATATTCACTAAAGAACAGATAAATAAAATAAGCTTATTACTGAGCTGTGTAACATCATCTTCTTTATACTGACAGGCAGTGAACATGTGGATGTTGCTAAGGATGAGCAGTGATCCAGTACCTGCACTGCAGTAGGAGTCGAAAACAAGTCTTGTTTTTTTTTTTTTTTTTATTTAGCTTTTCACAGGGATCTGATAAACTAAACACCAGTATACAGCAGGAGCTGACTGTATTTTATTACATAGTAATAGCTGGCTCTAGCTGTAGGCGGTTGCTTAGGGGCCCCAATTTACCTGCACTGTAAAAGAATTGAAATGATCATTTCTTTTTAAGGGGGCCTCCTAATGTAAAGCTTTGCCTAGAGCCCCTGAAAATGGAGAGTTGGCTCTGGTTCCACAATATCGTGATAATGAAACTTATTTTCAAAGAGGAAAAATAATGTACAGCTAACCTTGGGCCATGCTAAAGAAATGCGGAAGGTAAAATCCCAAACAAAAAAGGTATAACGATTGAAGCATAATACGTTGCCGTATTTTTCTTCCTATACTATTATAGTATACTATTATATACTATATATTATTATAATCCACCTGTAATACAAACCTATCTAAATACATACTTACAATTACATTTTTAAATAGAAAATATTTTATGAAATGTATAAAATGTCATTTAAATTCATTCTTGAGAATAGCATAGTGTTTTATTCTGTTTGCTCACCGTTTTAAACGTGCTATTGACACTTTTCCCGTTGTGAGGATTAAGCACAATTACATTTGGATTACTGTGAGAAACCATTTTTTGCATACCTCAGAGCAACAATCTGTAAACAAACGACACTGCATCTGACATGACAACACCGAGTAGTGCATGAAGTGTGACTTCAGGAGAACGGTGCTGGGGGCTTGACGGCCAAAAACCAAATCATGTCACGATGACACCGGAGTGTTCACTTCAGGGTAGACAGGACAACGGGATGAAAGGGAAGAAAAAATGCGTACTTTAGTAAGCAAGAATTGTACACACATTGCAATGCTTCCACAAAAGTGTTTGGAAATAAAAGGTCATCATATGGGTAAATACAGAAATAGCTTCTTTTGGTATAAATAATTCATGTGCATTATAATTTGCTGCACAGTCTGAGATATCAAAACATTTTTCTACTTTTGTTCACATTGAAATACTGCAAAGGACTTTTCAATAATTAAAGTCCATCTTTTATATAATGCCGGAGGGCAGGGAGACATTTTGCATGTGACAGCAGTTCTGGAGCAATTTTCTTCATGAACTCTATAAGGTCAACATTACTGCCATATTAGATGGCTTCTGTCACAAATCTCTCTCCACATTCATGGCCCCAGAATGCACACGATTGCTTCAAACGCTTGTCACAATGAGGGAACATTCCTTTAAACCTTCTTTCAAAAGGATACAGTTTCCATGTTATGAAGGGTATAGCTGCTTATATCTATGACAAAGGTGAGCTTCTATTGTTCCTAAAGGTCGCAGAGTTTCTGATCTTACTTCGCGACAATCATGGTATATAAGTTCAATTAAGGCATAAATTGTTTGAGAGAACCCTTTTGCTAAGGTCTTGTTCAATAGAATGAAAAATGCTATTTATTATTCACTAAATAAATGATGCATGAAATCTGAACTCACAGCATACTTACAGTACAATGATCCCCCGCCTATCGCGGAAGATGCCTTCCAGACCCATCAGTGATAGGTGAAAATCCGCAATATAAAAAGACCATATAAATAATTTTTTTATATAGTTTAAGCCTTAAAATACCCTTCCCGCATGCTTTAAACACATGTAAACTTATTAAAACAACACATATGATATGTGGATGTCGGGCTAAGGATATGAGTAACATAATAATAATAATAATAATAATAATAATATATGTATATGCATGTGATTCCATTTTAACAATGGCTTTATTCCGAGGAGTTGCCACCCTCTTTCCTGTTTGACTAAAGGAAAGTGATGCGGTGGCTCTTATATTCTTTTCATCGTTCTTGATCTATCGTACCGTCGATTCATTCAAGCCATAATGGCGAGCGACGTCCGCGTAACGCTTTCCTTCCCGAAGCATACCCAGGAGTTTTACCTTCTCCTGAATGGTCAAGGTCTTCCTCTGGCGCTTAGGCTCACTACTACCAGAAGGCTTAGAAGATGCAGGACGCTTGGTAGCCATCATTGGGCTTAAAACAAAAACGAAAACAACAGGACCGACCACAAGCAAGGTACGCGATAGAGAACTGTGACGCGTCGGGGAAAAATCTGCGATATAGCGGGGGCGCGATAGCAATTATAGAGCTAATAAAAGCAAACGATTGTTATCAAGAATCATAATCATAACTATACGGTAGTCATTGCGACTTTAATTTCCAACAGCTGTACCAATTCTGGGGTCATCTTACAGATTCACCCTCAAATCTCCTGTCCGATTGGTGGTTTCCGCCTTTGCCAGCCTAAATGCACAAAGCAGTGGCTGTCAGCCCGGACTGCTATATTAGTTTCTTATGATATGAGAAATATTTTGGAAGGGCAGAACTCATTCCAAGAGCCTATATCCTTCCGGGAATCCCCCTTTTGCCTGCCATGTCCCCCAACAAGCGCTTTATTGTTTCCAGGAGGTCAAACACGGTCCTGCTAATTGAGCTGAGACGGTATCCCTAAGAGCATGCCTAAAGGACATGTGATGTGCCCTTAAATACTTTCCAGCATGATATCAGTCCAAGGCACGACACATAGAAGGCCTCATTGTTTGTTTTTCATCCGCTACAGGCAGCATTAGCTGTAATGGAGCCGAAATGTTACCAGTCCATTTTTGCCTTGCTAACTGTCTGCAAGATTGCATTATCCTGTGAGACCTGATGCATCACATGCAAATACATTTAAGCAGCTACTGAGCCCCAACCCCAGACACTGAAAAAGGGGGGTATGTAGGGCAATGCAAAACCAGACTCAGACTCCGATGGTAAATATAGAATCTTCTTCAAAAACACTGAAAAAAGCGAAGAAAAACAAGACTAAATAAGCAACTGGTCACTCCACACAATCTCTGACTTCAAAGATAGAATGGACCTCCAGCACGCAGGGAGACCCATGCTGGTGTTTTTCCAACAGGCTGTGCTGATATGAGAGCCAGGAACAGGAAAGGGAATCAGAGGATGGCGGAAGAAAAGAATGACAAGGAAAAGATCCAGTACAGGAAACAAAGAACAGAGCTCTTAGGCCACACTAGGAGCAGCATGCTCCATTGGTAAAGGGTGTGGGAGTTCCATTACCACAGCAGCTACTGTACACAGTGTGACTAATGTGTATCACAATGTAACGTATCGTAACAAGTTACTAGCAAGTAATGCAGATGATACAGTCTGTGCATATTCAGGTGAAAAAACTAACGTTGAAAAGGAGATATTTTGTGTCATAAATACAATTATACTCCTATAACACTGCGAAACACTACAAATGATCCCCAAACCCTCCATAAACTCTTCACAAATCACTGAATTTTCATACGTCTTATTCAGTGGTGGCCTGAGCCAGAAAGCACTGGGCACACTCTGATGGTGCCACACAGAAAGTCACAAAGTCACATTTTAGGAGCTCTGGGTTACCTAAAAGGCATATCGCATGGAGTGTGACAAGAAACCACAATGCCCTGGAAAAACTCCACACAAACGAGGGGAGAACCTGCAAATTCCACACAAACGAGGGGAGAACCTGCAAATTCCACACAAACGAGGGGAGAACCTGCAAACTCCACACACTCAAGGCCAAAGTTGGAACTGAAACCTCAGCCCCCAAGGTGAGGTCACAGTACACCCCCCCCCCACTGAACCATCATGTCACCCCATTTTGCTAAATGATGCCTTAAAAATAACCTTTTCAAAATAATAAAATAAGTAAGTGCTGGCGTACAGAACTGAAAGCAGAAAGTCAGAAAACTCTGTTCCAGGAAATCCATAGTACCCAGTGTTCCACACCATACATGTCTGCCACTGTAACAAGCCTGGGCTTGCATCAGATATAAAATATTGGGTGAACTATTATGACTTTATATTTATGAAACATATAAGCAGTGTTTGCCTTGCGGTCACTGAAAATGGGTCTTTAAAATCTTTTGAAAAATGAGATCATTCAATGAAGCTTGAATAATTATCCCTAAGTGGCATTCAGTCCAGGGTCTGTCTGGGATCAGGGGCCCCGTCCACAACCAACAACATCCTGGATTGGCAGCTAGAAGACAAAAGGCTGGATGAATATTAACAACAACCATCCACACTTCTTACATTCTGGCAGTGAATACTCCCTGTGAAATACACTCAGTGACAAAACAAGTTAAGCACCCAGAAGTAATGGTCCGTTTTGGATGTAATCTGGTACATGTGCAGACCAGCGATGGGTATGTAAATGATTCGATTTGCACGGAGCTGGCAGGTCTAGTCACCAGACACAGAGGATGCTTCGTAGACGCATTAGACAGCATTACCAGCACTTGATGGAGTTTGATAGGGGTCACACTGTGGGTTTGCATGAGATTGGGTGGTCGTATCATGCAATTGTCCGGCATATGGGGCATGCAGATGTTACAGCTGCCCGATGTTGGAACTAATGAGTATGTGACGGCACCTAAACACATCGTGAAGGTTCCGGTCACCCAAGACAGACGACACCAAGGGAGGATCATCGTTTTGTGCGCCAAGCATTACAGAACCCCATGCCTTCTGCACCTGCCATCCGGACACAGGTATTGGACCCTCTACAGCACCCTGTGTCATTCCGCATCGTGTCTTGACGACTGGCATCAGCCAGACTACAGGTTCACTGTCCCATGCACAGGCTGCCATTAACACCAGCGCAGAGACGACTGTGTTTGGAGCGGTGCCGTAAACCGGGAGGCATGGACTGATGACGAGTGGCGTTGTACCATGTTCAGCAATGAATCTCAGTTCTGCATTACCATGGATGACCTTCATGTGCTCGTATGGTGGCGCCGAGGGGAGAGGATCAATCCTGCTAATGTTGTGGAGAGACACACTGGCTTTACTCCTGGCATCACGGTGTGAGGAGCCATAGGGTATGACTTCAGGTCATCTCTGGTAGTGATTTGGGGGACCCTGATGGCACAGCACTACGTCAGTGATCTCCACATGTCTTACCCTTCCTGGGACAGCACCCTGGTACAGTCTTGTCACCTGTGTCTATGGACTGTCTGTGTCATGTTGAGGTCCTCCTGTGGCCAGCCAGGTCCCCTGATCTTTCCCCCACCGAACATGTGTGGGATCAGCTCGGACGCAAACTCAGACCTAGTGCCAATCTGCAGGATATCGAGGGTCAGTAAGAACAGCAGTGTATCCAGGCCTGGGGGGGGCGGGTGCCACACCCTACTGACATGGGACCAGCAGTGTGCCCATACTGCCAACTCTGTTGTCCATTTGATCTGACATTATAATCATAGTCACATGACCTTTCACCACGTGCAGATTCATTTCATTTCCACCACTCCGTCTGGGTGCTTAACTTTTTTAGTCACTGAGTGTATAAGAAAACGATGATGAGATGGTACAACACCTGGCTTTCTGCAACAGGGGGCTGGCCTGCTCCTCGTAGAGCCCACACAAGGGTTTGAATGTCGGCCGTTTACTGGAGAAATCATTGGGGCTCGAACCACAAACCGCTTGGGGCATGGTGCTTGATTACACCTAGCTTGAGAGGGGCGTGGGCCTCCCACAGGTGCTGCTCGATTGGCTGCTATTTGACAGGCGGTGCTTGGGGAAAGCAATCGGAGTGCTGTAACTCCTGGCAAACATAGGACCATTGTGTTTCCCACTGAAAGTGAGAGATAAAAATCATACTGCTTTTCCAAAGTTACAATAACAACCCATTAAATGACTTAAATACGGATCATTATTTTTGTTTTTCAAAAACAAAAAAAAAATTCAAGGACTTTTGCAAAAGTGGTTCCATTTTTGGATTCCACTCAATCAGTTTCAGTGCGGTGGTTCTCATATTCCAATAGAATTTGCAGCTACATTCATTAATCATCTGACTACTCCAACAGTTAATCTGAGTGACTTTTTGAGACTTAGCTCTTCACATTTAGATGAAAAAAACAAAAAATGCATAATTCCATTTAAAGAGGATTGGGCAAAAGTGAGTCTCTTTGTCAGTCTGTACAGTGTCATGCTTCACTGCTCCTTACAGATGTTTGATCACCATTGTGTAAGAATGCGCAAAAAGACACAATGGAGTTCATTGACATTCAGGGGCTTCAGATTAAATAAGGTCTTCTTCTGTTGAGCTACAGTGAATCAAGATGGAAATTACATATAACTGCAGCATATGGAAGAAGAAAATGTTGTCAGAAAAATGTCCCAATTAAAGCCTATTTGAGTTGTTCAACTAAACCCCCACTTCCATGTTTCAAAGGCGTTTAAGGCTTCATTGTTAACAGTATGAAGAAAATATGCTCTGCTGCACAAAAGAGCACAAAGAGCAAGTAATCCTGTTAGATGTGTTAAAATTTTATGGAGGAAAAACAGTTCTGGTTCATCTCAAACACCTATGATACAGAACATCCTCAGCAGTAAAGTTTAGAAACTTCTTAAGAACTTAATCTCAGTCCAGCCTTGGTCTATAAGATCTTGATCATTTGTGACAACAGGCACTATCTGGAAGGGACTTTTAGGTAACTGGATCTGACTTTGGCACCACCCCCACCTTCCACTCCACCCTGCTAGATAAGAAGCTATGCTTTGACCCCGCAAGTCCAAAAGAGTGCAGAGCAATCACCAAAAGAAAAGGCCTGTTGAGGACTAGTCTTACATCACAGCTGGTAACAACAAATAGGCCTAATGTCACTTCAAATCTTTCCATAAAAGCATTTTGAGTTTCGATGATTTTTCATGTAATAACATAAAATATTTTATAACACTATATAACATCATTGAACTTAACATATAATGTTCCCAGCTGAACACGACTTTTTCATCCAGCATCTCCATTCTTGTCAAAACAGGTTCTTCTTCATGGGCAAGCAGCCCACAACAATGTCTCCCCCCCACCCCCCACAGTAACCACAGAGTAAAGCATCTCCAAATCTCCATGTGATACAGCCCGAATGCTGTTACCGCACCTCCACTATCCAGTGGAAAGGCCAGCAGATGACCTGACACACCCTGACATTCCGATGACCACAGAAACCTACTGTACAAACACTTGTCCAATGGGATGTCACCAGATAATCCCATACTCACACCAGCCCACAACTGCTGTGTAAGGGGTCCAGATCCAGTGCAACAAGTCTTAAGGCCTGATACTACATACAGTACATGAAAATGGAGGTTTTAAGTTGGGAGTAATCACTGTGTATGAGCCGAGCCGCTCCAAATTCAGCAGTCAGATTTAATCATCCGCAAACAGCAAGCCAATGACTGTGTTGAACATATTTTTCTGTCAATGATTTGGATGTTTCTTGATACCCATTCCTAACTTCTGGAGAAAAAAAAATCAGAGGTACCTTGTGAGGGAAAACGATGAAGAAAATACTCATTATGGCCCAAAAAAAATCTCAAGGAGGGTGGACAGCCTGCCACCAGGATATACAAATTATGTCAGGGGCCCCCAGGGTCTGACTGCCCACTGTGCCAAAGATAGCATCTACGTGCTTGATCACACTATTTATAATCCCCATCTCACGAGCACCGCCCAGTCCATCCATATTACACCACCAGCACCATCATGTCACGGCTCAGGTCAGAGCCTCCACTCCCAACCGTTCAGGCTTTTAAAGGACCAGGGCTGCCAGACACCAAGAAAAACACATCAAAACCTCTAGATACGGCTGAGCTGGGCTGGGGGACCCTGCAATCCACATGTTTTATTTCTGATCTGTGACCTACCGCTAGGAAGTATCAGATGACAGTATTTTAAGGTTTTCATTTTTATTTTTAACACATGAAACAGTGAGACCTGCGAAATAGCAGACAGTGTGCGAGGGATCCTGAAGAGTGCCTGTGAACTGCTGACCGCCACTGATTCTTTCCATTTACTATCAGGACAAAAACATACGCGTTCAGCTCGGAAAAACAAAATGCTGCATCAATTTATAGACAAAGATTGATGATGAGAGCAATGGGAGATGTCCTCTCTACGCCTCCTTCAGGCATTAGAGACAACCATTTGAACACATCAAAGGCAGCCCTTGACAACTTCTGAGATTATGGGATGAATTAAATCTCAGACCACCAAAGGATCAACTCATATCTTTATCACCTTTCTTCTCTAAAGCAAAATCAAAACAAGCAAGATTCAAAACAATTAATAAATATTAAAGTGTGCCCCACTTGAAAAAGAGGCCCTTATCCTGGTCCAAAGCCCCCCCACACCAGTCATAATATGACAGGAGAGCGTTTAAAGACTTCCTGCTCTGCTGCTGAGGATCCTTGAGATTCCTGCACAACTCCCCTTAAGCTCCGGCAGGAAGGAGGTAGACACAGTTTGATCAGAAGGTCTGGGAAAAGGAGAACATACCTCCCAGATGCCTCCCACGGGCTCCAGGGCACCAAGCGCCGGCTGCGAAATACACCCGGCACATTGCGTCACAGCTAATTTACCGTCCCGCTGAAAACAAGTCAGAGCCACTTCCCTGTCGCCTCTAAGACGTAATGGAGGGAGGCGAAGCTGGCAGCGCAGAGAATAGGGCTTATGCAGGCGCACCACAAACAGGAAACACACACAGCGGGGCCAGGCAACCCTTCCTTTGAATATCCGCTCGCCAAAAGTTGAGGGGAGGAGAGACAATTCAGAACACCCACAGACACTGGAGTGGCAAAAGCCAAGAATCCCAAACAGAGTGAAGGAATCAGGGTCGTGTATGGATGGTTGCATTGTCTCCGAAACTTATAGTTTCATTTGGAAGAGATATTTTTTGCAAGTCTCGATTTTACGTCCAAAGGCTATTGGCCTCACATTTCCTGTTCCTTTCAAACTGCCCCCCCCCCCTTCCACTCGACAGTCAAATGCAAATGAGCGCCTGGTCATTATCACAGCCCTTTTATTGTTGAACCCCATTCCACATCTACGTGTAAAATAAGTTTCAGTGCAAGTCTGATGAGGCAGCCCTGCACACACGGGGATATTGACATGGATCATAAACAGAGGCCGCTGTGCCAGAAAAACGACAGCTCTGGGGTTAAACAGAACTTTAAGTATCCACGGAACAGGTGAAACGAACCAAGCTTTCGGATTTCACAATGTAAGGAATGCAAGTAACGTGCACATTTCCCAATTTTCAACACATTTTAAGGTTAAAATGGCACAAACAACACAGGCATGTCATATAACAGCAGAGCTAAACCCGGACTCCTTGGCGATACGGCCCTGAGTAATCTTCCCATGAGAGGACTCGCCTGTCTTTCCATTTGTTAATTTGTCAGTCCTTGTGGGATTGGTCTGAACTCATCCGTTGTAAATGAATGCAAAGGAGCATTGTGTGAAAAAGCTGCAGAACAAGTCGGTTTGCCTGTGCGGCATGGAGATAAACATGGATACCTGTTTATTTTCCTGTGCGAAATTCCAGCAGGCAAAGATACCGCTGTAAGGAAGTAAAAGAATACATAATGGTATAGTGCCGCGATAAAACATAGGTCTACACGTGCAAACTAATCCTGAAACACCAATAAAACACAGGATAGGTACAAAGAGGAGGAGGTATAATCCAAAAAAGGAGATCATTCTGGAATTTATGTCTTCTAGTATCATTCAAACTGATGAAGGCTCTTTAGGTTACGTCTGGCCGTATCTGGTGCTTTACCAGGTTCTACAGAGGATAAGTGTGACTCTCGTCCATTTCAGATGGGCTTTCAGGATACTTTGGGTTGGGATGTCCACTGATCACCCAGTCACAAGCACAGCGGAAACGCCAACAGGGACACTCATACCAAGACAGTCTCTGACACTTCTGTCCCAACAGTGAACAGAGTTCATTAAAGGTACACATAGAGGCAATACCGCATGGGTGTAAGAGACCTCAAAATATGTGGCGAGTGAATGGGGTGACTAATTGCTCACAGAGTACACCCTCCATTAATTCAGCTTTCTATGAGAGCATGAAACTATAAAAACACGTCACTGACACCTCGGCACGGCCTCATGACAAAAACTCAAAAAAAATCCTATAACTTCTAACTCTGCTTCCATTGACAGAGGCGGCAAACCAGTGACAGAGATGAGCTTAGAGCAACATAAACACGAATAACTGCAATTTCCACACACTGTACGCACTGAACATTCTCAGAGCTGCACTGGCTACTAAAATCAAAGGGGAGAAAATCGATAGCCACGTGGCCCTTCATGACCTCCATTACTCTTCATCTCTGTCACTGGTGAGTCCTACAGTGCTTGCAGGGTGTTAGCAGTGATGTTAGCTGGAGAACTTCCCTAGTAGAACATTTCTAGGTTCAATTATGGGGGCTGTTCCCAGGGTAAGGTATAGTACCCGGAGGCAGATTCTGCAAGCTAAAGCACAATTTTCGATGCCCACGCTCACAAGACACGGTGAAATTTAACTAGTGCCTGGGGTGTCAACACGTATACGTGCCCGTTTTATGTTTCTAATTGTTCTTTTTGGAGGGGTGGGTGGCAGCGTGGGCTTGAAATTACAACCGCGTTGCCACGTGCCCAAAGTTCGCCTACACAGGTGTTATTCACATTTAACTCACAGTGAAAGACTGCGACATTTGCAGGATCGTTCAGAAAAAGAACAAAAAAACATCTAAGGCGTAGTCCGCTTACCTTTGTCTTAAAAATGTTACGTGTTTTTAATTTCTATACATTGTACTAATTTCTACTAATCCCTTTTAATCACTTGCCCTGGTCCTAGGCCCATGCATAAGCTAACGTTAGACCTAACTACGCATTCATGTGCATTTTATTGCACGACTATGAATACAAGTGTTCGCCATCCATCCATCTTCCGGCTGCCCATCCAACACTTGGTCACGTTGACTGGTTCGATAAAATGTCCAATGTCCGATAAAAAAAAATGCATTTACAAAATTTTACACAGCCTACGACAACGTCGCAAGCCCTGGAAATAATTTCTATCGACTAACCAACTTTAGCCTAATTGAGTCGTTCTGCGCTGTAAACAGAAAGTCCAGTAGATATGGCGCCGTTTCCACATTAAAATTAATTTTACTATCTAATTAGGCAAAAATATTTTTATGCCGTATACATATGCCGACTTTCTAACGTAAACATGTTATTTTAAACAGCGACGATACATATTTTAAAATCGCCGCCTCAACACACCAGTCCTGTAACGATAACTGCATCCAACAGAGATTAAAATCATACCAGGATGTATTCAGTGGATTCAAGTGGCATCCTGAGTTTTTCCCAGCAACGGCAACGCTGCCAGTGAGATTTTCAAAGCCAATGATTAACAGTAAAACAAACAACTGAGAAGGAACGACAAACTGTAAACCTCAAAGAGCTTTCCGTAGAACGGATACTGGAAGAAGTTAAAGTCGGGAAGAGGATACGCAGACTGAGGAGGGAAACACTTTGGGAGCAATCAGAATATCTCAATGAAGACACTCCAGCCAATTATAACAGGGGGGGATTTAGGCATGAGGTAATAAACGGGCTCAAAAAGTCTTACAGCTACAAGACAATAAACAAAAACAGCCGACTGACGGTAATGGACCAATTGGTTACTCGTGGGCGAGTCTGGGAGCTACGAGGGGGCGCAGAAAAAAAAACCGCCTTTCACCCAATACTGGTTGATAGTTTATGTTAAGGCAGAGCTCTCTAAGTATAATAACAGATCGAACCCAGGGTGTATACTTCAAGATCATGTTATTTTATAACTAAGTTTTAATGACTGGTCTCCGCTGCAAGCTGGTGAATGGCGATTATATTCCCCCTTTTATTTGAAATTCACTTAGGGTGTATTTTATGGACTCCTGGCTCGGTATTTCAGCGTGTCCTTCCAGCCGTGAGATGACTTGCACATTAAATAGGCAGCGAGGCACTCCAGATACAGTGAAATCTATTTAAGGCCGGTAGCGCTACACTGGTCACAAAGTAGCTTTTAACTCCCCCAAACGTTACTATGTGATCGAAATATTGAACCTGGATGGTAGTATAAATAAACCAATCAACTACCTCACGTTTTATTAGGAATAGCCTAGCTTGATTATTTGAAGATGTTACAGAATGTATATGTAAGCATTAATTCTGGTCGTAATGCTGGATCAGAACATCAACAGTGAAATGCATATATTGCGTCCAGTGCTAACAAGACATGGATGACATTCCAGGGAGACCGAGACATAGATACCTATCTTAGCACCAAAGCAAGCAAGCAACTTACCCTTAACGTAGATATGTGGGCGTTCAAATCTTCGTCAAATAATTTAAGCCGGCTTTAACGTGCTGAGATTCCGTGTGCCCAGATGCGTACCGTGCGTATTATCTGTCAGTTCATAATCACAGAGTCCAGCCAAAAGTCAACTGAAAATCATGACCGTAAGATCTGTAGTAGCCCCGGAACTGCGAAGCAATCACCAGCCAAAGCCCGCAGCTACGCGCACGAAGCATACGAGCTGAAGCGTGCAGATCCCGTGAAATGGTTGAGGATTCCCCGTCCTGCTCCTTGCAGCGCCCGGCACATTCCCACACAGCCGCGGCAGCCCTACCAAGCTGAATACTGCCTGTCAGTCCCGTAGTTTCACTGACTATGAGCCCCGCCCATGACAAAGAATGACAACGGGTCTGATGTAATGGCCGAGCCGCTGTCATATGCCGCAGCCAATCGGTGCGGCTCAGTCAACGCAGCGCGGCATATAGATGTTAAGGGACGACCGGATGACCATCACTAACAGAGGACGGGGTTCTACGGGGGTTAATACTATAGCCCAGAAAGACTATGAATTAATTCACTTTCATGCATGTTAAGGCGTCATCTGAAATATCTGGGACGAAGAAATGCATTCATCCAGATTATATTTAATCGTGCATTTAACTTTTTAGAGAAATAATATGTAACATCACATATTTAAAATTATATTAATTGAAAAAAAATCATCAACATATCAGGACTATTTTACTTTTACAAAATCAAAATGTATTCCTAAATGTTACAGATTCACCTTATAGGTGACATAGGTGGTCACCTAGGGGGGTGCTGACTCTCCAGCCAGTTTCATTTTGCCTCAGTTGCTGGGGGAGAGGGCGCCAGCAGTGATACATGCCTAAGGCACCATCAGGTAGGACTGGTACTGAGGTCCACAGTCTTTCAATCACTTAGGCCTCAATTACCCAATATGAGAATTTCGATGCAGTTTATTTTGTATCTCCTAAAATAAGTAGGGCGGCGCCATGGTTACAGTAGCACTGTTTCCTCACACTGACTGGACTCAAGTCTCCGCCACGGCTCCTTGTATGTGGAGTTTGCATGTTCTCCCTGTGTCATCATGGAGTTTCCTCTGAGTACTCCGGTCTTCCCCCAAGGTCTATACACATACTGAGGTTAATTGGAGTTACCCATATGTGAGTGAATGGGGTGTAAGTGTGCCCTGCAATGGGTTGGCATCCCATCCTGGGTTATTCCCGGCCTTGTGCCCATAGCTTCTGGGATAGGCTTTGACACTGAATTGGACAAGCAAGTTCAGAAAATGGATGGATGGATGGATGAATGAATGAATGGATGGATGGATGGATGGATGGATGGATGGATGGATAATACAAGTAATAAAGTAATGTAAGGTTTCTTGCGGTACTCTTATCCTGTGAATATATGTTATATGGACAAAAGTATTGGGACACACCACTTACTCATTGAATTCAGGTGTTTCATTCAGACCCATTGCCACAGGTGTATAAAATCAAGCACCTAGCCATGCAGCCAGGTTTACAAATATTTGTGAAAGAATGGGTCATTCTGAAGAGCTCAGTGAATTCAAGCATGGTACTGTCATAGGACCCCAAATTGCTCCCGGTGTGCAGGTTGGCGCCTTGCATGGCAGCCTTCGCCACCATTGTATGAATGTCTGTATGAATGGGTGAATGTGAGGCATGAATTTGTAAAGCGCTTTAAGTACTCATAGGAGTAGAAAAGCGCTATATAAATGCAATCCATTTACCATTTACCATAGGATGCCACCTTTGCAATAAATGTGATGAGTTTATTCCCTGCTAGATATTCCACGGTCAACTCTTAGTGGAACTATTACAATGTGGAAGCGTTTAGGAACAACAGAAACTCAGCCATGAAGTGGCAGACCATTTAAAGTAACAGAGTGGGGTCGCCGAGTGCTGAGGCGCAGTGTGTAAAAGTCACCAACGCTCTGATGACTCAGTAACTGCAGAGTTCCAAACTTCCTCTGGCATTAACCTCAGCACAAAATCCGTGCGCCGGAAGCTACATGGAATGGGCTTCCGTGGCCAAGCAGCTGCATGCAAGCCTCACACCACCAAGCACAATGGCAAACATCAAATGGAGTGTAAAGCACGCTGGCTCAGGAGCAGTAGAAATATGTTCTGTGGAGTGATGATTCACGCTTCTCTGGCTGGCAGTCTGATGCACGAGTCTGGGTCTGGCAGATGCCAGGACAGTGTGACCTGCCTCACTGCATTGTGTCAACTTAATGTTTGGTGGAGGAGGGATAATGGTATGAGGTTATTTTTCAGGGGATGGGCTAGGCCCCTTAGTTCCAGCAAAGATAACTCTTAATGCTTCAGCATACCAAGACATTTTGGACAATTCTATGTATCTAACTTTATGGGAACAGTTTGGGGAAGGCCCTTCTCTGTTCCAGCATGACTGTGCCCCAGTGCACAAAGCAAAGTCCATAAAGACATGGTTGGGTGAGTTTGGTGTGGAAGAACTTGACTGGCCCACACAGAGCCCTGACCTGAACCTCATCAAGCACCTTTAGGATGAACTAGGAATGGAGATTGCGAGCCAGGCCCTTCATGTCCAACATCAGTTCCTGACCTCACTGGATGACAAAAATTTCCCCAGATACACTCCAAAATCTTGTGGAAAGCCTTCCCAATAAACTGGCAGCTGTTATAGTTCCAAAGGGGGCCGCAACTCCATATTGATGCCTATGGAATTTGTCCATACCTTGTGTGTGTGTGTGTGTGGTCCAGGTATACATTACATTGTGGGGACCAAATGTTGTAGGTCCCTTCTTTGGTCCCCACAAGGGGAAATTCAGTTATATAAAAATATGTGACTGCAATCAAACAACTAAAATGGTCAAAAGTCTTGTATTTTGTTTGGCTACTGATGGTTAAGGTCAGGGCTGGGTGGGGCTAAAGGTTGTTATTGTTGGCATGAGGGTTTTGTCCATAGAAATAAATGGACAGTCCTCACAAATATATCAGTACAAACATGTGTGTGTGTGTGTGCATTTTACAATTCAGCACATGCCTCTTAACCTTTGTTTAAACTAAATATAAATGAAATGTATAATTAATTGAAATCAAACATTCTACTATTGATGGCTATTATCACAGGTAAACTCAATGTAGAAAGACAGGGCCTGTAGTAGCAGTGCCGCTGCAGCAACAAGGGCTGTGTGGACGAACGTACGGATCAGCGCCGCAGCAGCAACGCGGGCTGTGTGGACATAAGCACCGATCGGCGCCGCAGCAGCTCTGCACTAGCCACGATGCATACGCCATGCAGCCGATGTGTCCCGGGCCTTATCGATAAAACAAATGGACGTCTTACAAGACTAGATGGCCATGACACATAGAAGTAGGACAACCTTTAGTCAATTGGACAGTTACATGGTTTCACTTAATATTTAAACACTGACAATAAATATCAGGTTTAAATCATTAAACGTCATACTAGACATACGTATTTATGAAAGTATCTCAAGGAAAGAAATTGTAAATAAATTAAAGGTTTAAATATAGTTTTATGTGGTAAATATCACGGTATTTTTATGTGTACGAAGATCTTTTTGAAGGATACATGAAAGACTATGGTAAAGAGGAACAATAACTGCAGGAAGCATCTCAATGGGCAGGAAATGGATTTCAAAAATAAAACAAACAGATAATAGTGCACAGCTGCCTTTTCCTCTTGGACAAAAATAACTAAATTTCCTCAAATAGTATTACCAATCTTTAATGGTGGAATTTCTACCTCAGCAAACCATCCATTTCATGGCTAATTTGATGATTTCTCTCTGATCTTTTGTGCATATCCCTGAGTCACTGAAGTGTGATTTTTTTTCCCATACTGCCGGTTAAAATGGTTCAGTTGGGATTTTAACCAGTGCATTACAATCAGTGATGTTATATCACATATGTTATGTCTCCAGGGTGATATTTTTTACAATTTACATTTTTAAGCAGTGCAGAATTTAAAAAGGGGGCACAATAGAAGTGTCAGTATGTAAAACTCGTTTTCTAGCACCAAATTAAATGTTAAAATTATACAAAATCTTTGGCATTAAAAATCCACCCATATTTTGACCCCCTATCCTGGGGGATATTAAAATGTATTTCTTTAATTCCATCTGGGCAGACCCGTGAATAATCAAACAAGGTTTACCACACTCATCTTCAAGCAACGCCAGCTTGGATATTTGGTGTAAAAATGTTAGCTATCTAGGTCAAGTACCATAAATGTGAGCACATGCAGTGCCAAACGCCAACAGGAGTCAGGCCAGAGGCTGCCTTTGTTATACAAACCCCACGTGTGGGCCCTCCATTTGATAATAACAGGCCTTCAGTTCAATAATAATAATAATCACTGGCAGTGCAGACTTTTTATTCAAAACAACTCGCATAGCTTACAGTTCTGCAACTTTTTTCCATTAACAAAAGCACTGACCCTCCCAGGATTTGCACTTGCAAGGTGATGGAAATGCAGCCATTCCTTTTACCTGCCATCAGCTCTGTTATGCCAAGGATGCTGCAACACCTCACTCACATCCCGCAGCTGTGAACTCCTCCACAGTCCGTTCAGGAAAGCGGAGAGGCTTATTGCTCACGATTCCCACGTCCTTTTCTTACCCACAGATTATTAGTCACTCATGTCACTGTTGTGGCACTTTGTCCTGTCGTACCTCAAACACGTCTTCAAACCACTCAAATTATCGCATCGTCCGGTGGCTACATGGCACCATCTAGTATCCAATATAGAGACCTTCAGCTTTCTTAAATAAATCCAATAGAATGGTAAATCTTATATCTATAAACCATGTAAAGCAAGTACATTGTAACTAGATGCAAGAATGCTGTGCATCCTTAAGACGTATGATCATCACTAAAGTTCTTCATAGTCCAACTTTTAGTCCAGTAGTGTGAAATCGCAGGTTAGATATTGTAGTCTTGTGACTACAAAAACAACAAGAGCAGTGCCAATCGCTTGCAGGGTGCACGTCTTTGTTGTGCCTTGTCTTGTCTGTGATATTCTCCAGGTCCCGCAACCCCTGTCCAGGAATAGCAGTTGGAAGATTAATGGATGTGGGTGAATGTTTTGCCTGGTGTTGAAATGCATGCAGTGTGTGCAGTTTGGTATTCTAGTGATATGCTCTGTGACTCGAGATTTATTTAGTCAATTTAATGGGATACAGATGGATTACATTAAATATTAAATCTTAAAGCAGATGGCAGAAGAAAAAATGTTAGCAGTTGCTGTTTTTAATTAGCACTAAAATACTCACATGTCATCCTGCACAGTATGTTTGCAGTTGTGACAAGTATGAGTTTATTTGAGCAGGGATGATACCTATCATCTATATCTTTTACTCAGCACATGGAGTCCGAGTCAGGAAACATGGAACACAAGATAGGGGACATGCTGCACTGGATGCCATTCCATCGTAGGGCAAACATGGCAGTTGATTTAGGGAAACCAATTCACTTAATTACATGTATTTGTACTGTGGGAGGTAACACATGCTTATGGGAGTTTTACTGACACACGAATGTTGTGAGGGCAGAACAAAAATCATTGGTTCCGAAACATAACCAATCAGATCTTGGTCAAATGTCAGACCAACCAATCAGATGTCTTGGTCCCACCTCCTCTAGTTGCTTGGATCAGCCTCCTCTACAATTTGGTTGGTCATCTCTCTCAACCAGTACTTTTTCGTTTTGCCCTCAGAACCTTTATGTGAAAGTAAAACTGCCATGAGTGTAACACACAAACACATGGATAAGGTGCGAACTCGACACAGGGCCGGAGCTGGTCTTCCTGTGACTCCAGCATGTTACCTTCAAATTATCAGCAACTCCTGATATGAGCAAAATGACCTGCAAGAGAGTCAGGCCTACATTTATTCCAAAAGACACTGTTAAAACAAAAACACATACAGCTCAATAATGGACACCAGCAATGACGTGAAATGTGTTTTTTTCACAACGTGGCACCGCAGTACTGTAGGGATGACTGGTGTCATTTGGCATGAAAAGCTTTTCCTGCCTAATTCCTGCCATTCTTCAGTGTCTCTGCTTTCAAGCAATAAGATCTGCTGATAGCCGCAAGACTGAATGCATTAATACTGCGGTGCTTTTTCAATATACTGGAAATAAACTGCAGCCACTGGCTTACTGAAAGCCAAGAAAACAGGCAAATGTATCCACACAATGATGGATATGATGGCTGTCTATTACAGGGCACCATAATGCACCGGCACTCACTAAGAGCAAGGGAATCATCCCATAAATCCCATAAACAGCATGTATTTGGCTATGGAGCAAAACATATGTGAATGGTAGGAGAGAACATGCAGCTGCAACAGAAAATGATGTGTGTGAGGTTTCCCTGCTGTTGCTGGGAAATTCTTTTCGGTTCCAAAGATGACTGGTAGCTTATTTATACTTTGTGGTTTCAAAGCAGAAGAGCGTATATGTGGCTGTAACAAATGAGCCAGTTTTTCCAAGCAGAAGACGTGAGGCGCAGACCCACATCTACACTTTGTCTCCAGATGAGGAGAAGGCAGCGGGAGGCATCCAAGCTGCCATTTCTTTCTTTTTAAGTGACTGTTCAGGACTGCGGCTATTACCGCACATCTAATAATGTTGCTGCCTTTGCCGCAGTCTGTTAGCGGTGCAAATCTAAGCAAAATATTGCCTGACAGTTTCGAAGCTGTTCTACAACCGCAAGCGTCCACCTCGCTGGACAGTGAAACTCAATATCGTGCATATCTACAAACACCTTGTAGTTCTGTCTCCTGCTGCATGCGTCCAGAGGCAAGCTTGATGATGTTATATCTCACTACAACCAGCCTACCCTCTGCCACCTAAGATGGCCATAGTAAATACTGCAGGGAATTTGCTGCACGATCAGTGTTGCCATTACTGTGAGACGTATAACATTCGGGTGATACTGTGGATTAATGGGTAGCCCAAAAGTCACATTCATCTATGGCTGGGTTACATCCTCTTTTTACTCCACGCATGAGACTGCCACAGTGATCCCTAAATTTCACCTACAGATCCAGGCGGAAATTTGGCAACTTTAGGAATGCGGTCTGACTGCATTGTAATGCACCAAAGGTGGAGAGTTACAGGTTAAAGTTCAGAATTCACTGGTTTTATGGCAGGAAGCATATTTGAGGCTAAGCAGTGGGTCACATGACTGTGGTAACCGCATAGTGGAGGAGGTGTCTGCATGGTCTATAGGTATCCTCTGACTGAATTTAAACCCTACTGGGACCAAACCCAGTTCAAAGATAGAATAGAGAATACCTGGGAAGTATGGGAACTAGTATGCTACAATTTAAATATAAAACTGATCTACACTGAATTGCAATAGTTTCCATAGATAATTAAAAAAAACTGACATTAAATAACACATTGATCTTTCCCGTAGTTGCATCTTACCGAATTCAGAACGCCTCCACAGATCTCCACAGTGGGCCTGGGTGTTGTGTGACTCAATGTTCATGCCAAATATTAAATAGGATCCTGTGACATGCTAACTCACTCTTCACAGTGCTACCTGTCCAAATGGATTCGTGCCATTGCAGCTCTTAGGAACGACACGCCTGCAGCAGGGAACGAATTTTGTGGCCTGTCGACAATTTGAGCTTTGAAAGGGACTCTGGAATAAAATGTGAGAGTGCAAAGGAATCAGCAGAGGAACAGATGAGAGTTCCCTGCTATGGAGACTGAAAAGCCTAGGTTTGGGTGGTTTATAATGAGCTGTAATGAATGTAGCTGGGCATGAACAAAACCACATTTAACCTCCCACTAGACTGTAAAACCATAGCATATACCATCAAAGCTGGCTTATTTTTTTAATTTATAAAAAGAGCACTTAATAATGAGCACCTTATGTAAGGCTGAACAGTATGTGTCTTTTTTGGGAATATTATAACCTTATCAGACCACCAGCGATATACATCAGCTCCGTGGACGTGCTAGTGAGCATATGAGTATAATTGGGCATTTGGTGAATTTCCAGCAGTTTCTTTTTTATAGGAGAATACAAAAAAAGGAGTCACTTAATTAAAAGCATTTTCTCATTCTCTGGTTTCCCTTTAAACTATAAAATCCAGGCTCATTATGGTATTTGCATAACAACGAAGACCTGGCGGCGAATACGTATTTTGGGGCTGAAGCCAGAGTGATGTTGTCATAACAAGAGGAGAACATGTGTTTGTCTACATGGAATGCTAATGATACAAGAGACTGAAAAGGAGAAAACACATCTGGACTAAGCAAAATAAAGCTCAGAACTTAAGGATTGACTCCACTGGTGCCGATTTGCTGTGCAAAAATAACATACATTCAAGTGACTGGGAAGGATGTCCTGTTTTTTTGGTCAGTAGTTCACCTTCAATACAGTGAATGAAGTAGCCAGAACATTTACCTGTTCAGGAAATGGTCAATATCTCCATTGTTCTTCCTGACACGGCTTGGCAGAGAGGAGAGGGGAAATGTAGCCAGAGTTGGTATCCATATCGGACTGACAGCTCAGCAGGCGAACTCATCTTTGTGGCGTAATCTCTCACATAGATGAACCCGAGCAAGAGGACTCAAGCTGAACTTGAGAGAATGACCCAAAAGCGAAGGGAAAAACATTAAGGTCACTTGGTGCCTGTCATTAAGAGGAGGAGAGTGATTGGTGCCTGTCAAAAAGAGGAGGAGAGTGACTACTGAGACGACTACATTAATATATGAGTAGCACTCTACCCCCAAAGCGGGACCATGCAGGACTGCAGCTGATCTTAGAATTTGATATAATTTTTTAAAAATTGCATTATGAATCCTCACTTGGGCACCGTAAACACAAAGATGGAACATAATGAAATTGTCATTTCCGCCTATTTTGTTGTTTAATATGGATTTCATTTTTTAAATCAAAACAGCCCACAAAACACCATAATCAAAAAACGAACACAGGCATAAACAAAATGTTGTATATGAATTAATAAAGATATGTATGTTAGTTTGCAGACACTTTCAGACGCTTTGCTGTGACCAACTACTTTAGGCTGATAGGTTGGTTGTGGCTCTGGGCAGCACTTTCAGCTCTGGGACCTTATGTAGCTGATGTGTCTCTTTCCCAAAGGTGGCAATTTCAGGTCCGGAAAGTTAAAATCCAGACCAGGATTTTGTTTCAACCAACCGCTTGAGTACTATTTGACTGTGAGTCTTTATGCTCAGCTGGTTGGTTGAAACAAAATCCTGGTCTGGATTTTTACTTTCTGGACCTGAAATTGACACCTCTGCTCTTTCCAAATCACGTCTAATCAACTAGATTTACCACAGGTGAACTTTGAAAAAATTTAATGAAGTGGCAAGCAGAAAAATTATGATCAATGGATATATTATGGGTTAATGTGGGGATGGGTTAATGTGGGTCAATGCAGGTCCACAAGATGAGTAAATGTACAATTTAAGGCACAATTTAAGGCTCCATATTTCTATGTACCGCAAAATGAAAGACTAGCTCAGAATGCCCGGCCCTCCGCTTCACTCCTAAAGGTGCCCCTTCTGCCAGTCACTTTTCCCAGTGTGATGACATCAGCCGTCTGACAGGGGTCTTTAAGCAGAAGCCCAGCACATCCAACATGCTCTTTGCCAGAACCTGGTCTTAGCTGCCTAGACCTCCCTGAGCCAACAACAGCTGTGGGAAGAGAGTGGCAATGAGCGAATAGATGGTTGAGATCGACTCCTGGAGATCCCATTTCCATTGATGATAATTTTTCGCCTCTGGTAAATGTAATTGATTAGATGTGATTTGGAAAGGGACAGATCTGGCCATACAGGGCCCCTGAGCTGTAAGTGATAGTCAGAGCAACAACCACGCTATCAGACCAAAGTAGTTGTTTGTAGGACTCTGTGGAGGCACAGAGGGCACCCAAGCATTGCTGAAGCTTTGAAGGTTCAAAAGAACACAGTGGCTTATATAACCTTCTATCGGAAGTAAAACAGAACCGTGAAGACACTTCCTTATGCCACTTGTCCAACCAAATTGAGCAAAACGGGGAAAAATGCTCAAGTCAGCGTTGTGACCAAAGCCTGAAGATCACTCAGACAGAAGTGCAGAAGATCTCTGTGGAGATGGGAGAAGCTGCCAGAATAGGAGGCGTCTCTGCAGCACTCCACCGATATGGCCTTTTTTAGTAGAGTGGATAGATAAATGGCAGGCATAACATCTGGGGGTATCAGACAGTGGCATAACATCTGGAGGTAGCAGACAGTGGCATAACATCTGGGGGGTAGCAGACAGTGGCATAACATCTGGGGGTAGCAGACAGTGGCATAAAATC
>JAODLD010000101.1:16610616-16627594 GCA_026781065.1 Mormyrops boulengeri | reverse complement strand
TGGCATAACATCTGGGGGGTAGCAGACAGTGGCATAACATCTGGGGGAATAGCAGACAGTGGCATAACATCTGGGGGTAGCAGACAGTGGCATAACATCTGGGGGGTAGCAGACAGTGGCATAACATCTGGGTGAATAGCAGACAGTGACATAACATCTGGGGGATAGCAGACAGTGGCATAACATCTGGGGGGTAGCAGACAGTGGCATAACATCTGGGGGAATAGCAGACAGTGGCATAACATCTGGGGGATAGCACCGGGTGTTTTCCCGGTGGGCCATGGGGTTGTGGGCGGGCAAAATTTGTCATGGACAAACTTTTATCGTAGTTGTGTATGTGTGGTGGGCCGTAGTGGGCAATAGCCCAGGTTGGATTTTAAATCCCAGTCCAGCCCTGGTCTGAATGCGTTCTGAATGCACTGCAAAATGCTTTTAATCATGTTTTTGACTCTACCTTTCTTTAGCTGTGTTGTGTATACTGGTGCTGAGTTTCTATTCCTTTCAGCCAGTCTGACACACAATGGACGTTCTGGAAATGATAAAGATAATATATATAGACAATAATGCTAAGATAATATCCATGTAATGCTTAATTAGGATGGTTTATACTGTGGGTGTCCCTAGATACCATGTTTTGTTTAATACCTATGAGAACACACAGGGTGAATAGCCCTTTAAGTGGAATTGGTAGTGAAGTTGATGCAGAATCATGGATGCAGATCGATGCAGAGATAGGCAAAAGATAGCTGGGGGCAATTTCACACTTTATCGTCTATAATCCTGGGACGTCATTTATTTCGTGGGTCTACAGACTGAGTGAAGGAACAATTTAAGGCACAGTTTAATTTAAGGTACAGTTTAATTTAAGGTACAGTTTAATTTAAGGTACAGCTCTTTGCTGGTGACGTAGCTTCCCAGCCACAGTAGTGGGACAGATGCACCCAGATCTTGCAGCATTTGCCAGAACCTGGTCTTAGCTGCCTGGACTGTGTCCCAGAGCCAACAAGAGCTGTGGGAAGAGAGTGGCCTTGAGCGATTAGATGGCAGACCTGCATGTGCATCCAGGCTGCCCTGTTATTGTTAATCAGTAACAGATAAAAGGGTCGAGGGCATTCGGCAGCACACAAAAAAACATAATGAGCTCAGAATGGACAGTGTCAGAGGTGCATATAACACTCTCTTCATGAATTCACTAAAGAACAAACCCGAACTAAATCACAGGCCCTCACTTGCAAGGAGAGCACTCTGTGAGGGCCTGCTGAACTACAGTCAAGAGCTACAGGTACAGGTGCACTACAAGTCAGGATTATCTGTTAGGGAAGATGGATGGCTGGCTAAACAGAGGCAGCCAGAAGGCTGCATGAATATTGGATTGCAGTAATAAACGAAGCGCATGGAAGTTCTGCTAAATTTTATCTTTAGGGTCACATTTTTTTGTTGTTGAATTTCCTATGTCCTGTGACTTGGCTTATTTCTTTGTCCTGATGCTGTTTCCTGGATTTTGTCAACTCCCGTTAGGAAGTGATTTTGAGCTCTCTGGCGTTTTAGCTTGTCTGAGAGAAGAGCGTCGGGCTGATGGTGGAGGCCAGGATGGTCCGTGGGACACCGTTAGCAGAGAGAGTGGCAGCAATGAGCTTCCAGCATAAACAGCACCCTTTGCCTGTCAGAACGGGTTGCTCTGGACCCCCAAAAATCTGTCACAGCGGCAGGGATGCATAATGCAAGGTCAACAGTCTGTAATCCTCTGACAGCCCTCTTTGTTGGCTTTCTGGGAAAGCTTCAAAGCCCTGTGACCAGCCCGCCGACGAAACCTCACGGTCAGAGCGGGCCTCAGCGTACACATGCCCTCGCTGCGAATGGAAACTCCATTTTTTCGTTCACGCTGCAAAAACCAGCAGGCAGAACCTGAGATGTTTGTTCTGTATTGTATGAGCGCTTGCTTGTCAGATTCACTTCTCTCTCCGATTCAGTAGCAGTCACCCACATATGGAGCTGCTAGGGCTGGCTGCTGATTTGAAAATGCATGTATTGTGGAGTGCCAACTGGAAACTTCTCTGCTGGTTAGGACTCTGGGTCCATCATCAGAAGGTTATTGGTTCAAAACCCCATGGCTGGCAGAGTAACAATATCACTGTTGGACCACCGAGCAAGACCCTTAACCCCAATTGCTCCTGAAATCCCGGCTAAACTTGATCGTGACTTGTACATTAGCAAAACTGTATGCTATATAACAATAATAATAATACTAATAACAAATCTACTCAAAGATACGTAAAAAAGTAAATGCTGTATACAAAGTTTTACTCCTCTGGGAGCTCCTACAATCCAAAGGCATGCATTTACTATAATCAATATGTAATTTGGTGTGTATTTGCCCCGTAATGGACCACAATCCTGTCCCGGGCTAGAAGAGGGATGGCTGGATGGATGTAAGTAGCTGTACATAAGCAGAAAAGTGTCCGTTCTGATTCCTTGGGACAATAGAACAAATGAAAAAATGCTAGATCAGACAAATGGTTAATGAGCTATAGCAGAATGGGCATGATCCGTAGACATCTGCCCTCTCTTTAAGATGAGATACAGCTGTACTCTTTGAACAGAAACAACTTGAAAAAGCACCTCTTGGGTAAGCAGAGGATATTCTTTGGCTGTCACTTCACTCTTGGTGTCTCGGGTGGTGAGGATCAGACAGAACGTCTCGGAACGTTTCGCCATCTCTATTCATCTTAAAGTTATTCCTCCTGTGGCACTTTACGCGGCTCAGTACTGCCCACAAATGAAAAACTGAGATTACTTCTGCAGCAAACCGTGATGTTGAACTGCACCACTTAGTTTGCTGAACTGTCTCCTGAGGAGCAGGCAAACATTCAGGGAATCCACCTTTTGTAAACAGAATCTCACGCATGTCACATGCCCAACAACCCCCCAAAGAATGTTGGCTCTGCAGAATAATGGAATGAGAATCAAGCGGAGGGAGACCGACAGGCATGGGAACGTACCGGCTGTTGCCTGAGCACAGACTGCGGAAGAGGTTCAGGTCCCAGCCTTCTGAACGTCTCACATGGGATTGTAATCTACCCTCGACATCTCCTTACCAGCAATGAGAATCTGACGTCCCTGTGAACAGAACAGGAAGCCTGTTAAACATTCAGAACTGAATATAAAACATTAATAGGACCAAACAGATGGGAGGCAGGTGAGTATTTTAGGATTTGAGAAGATTGATATATTTCTTCTCTTCACAGACAGGTGGTTGTGGTTTTAGATCCATATTATGGTATGATAAAGTGAGGATGGCGATGTTCATCTCTTTGTAACCATGGTTATATGTCCAGGTAAATCATAACACCAGGGTTCTGTCATTTCTGTAATATTTGAAGTTGCAACTGTGTAATTTGAAGTCTATTAGAGAACTCAAACATTGTGGAGGTTGTGGGTATACAAGTGAAAATCTAGGTAGTGTAAAATGTGCCCTTGATGTACTTAAAAACAAAAAACAGAATATGATCTGAATGTGGAAAGACAATTTTCAGTTCCACTTATTAACTTGCCACATTCGAAAACCTAATTCAGTACAGAAAATGCTCGAGACGTAACGCCTGATTTGGAAAGATTATTTATTAAAACGGACTTACTAAAGTAGAAGCTGCTAAATGTTTTTAGCCAGGAGAAGCTGAGGTCACGGCAATGCGGCTTCCAATTAAAAATGCAAGGGCAGAGTATTGACTTCTTTCCGGCCGCAGAGGCTGGGGGCTCAGTCGTCTCACAGCCATTCATGAGGCATTCAGCTTGAAACAAAATAGACGCTATCCATGTTCTCTTCAGAACTGTTGCATCATAATCAGGTCACTGCTGCTTTGTGTGCAGCCATCAATCAGCGCCAGCAGCTCTGAAGCCTGTCTCACAGGTTAGGCCACATTCGAGCCCCCCTCCCACACGCTCCCAGCGCGCTGATCTGCAGTCAGTAAGGAGACGTTCAGTCAGCCGTCCTCAGTGTTCTGGGCCAGGTTAGCACAAGACAAATTTCCCATGGCTTCTGTAAAAAGCTCCCTGAAAAGTTTACCCAGGGCCTGCAGATTCAACGTCTGTTTCTAGCCTGACAGACTTTCTTGGTGTTCATTAACTGGAAATTTACTGCCATATATATTCTTCGCTACCCATGTCCCACAACATTTGTGCTTTTTTTTTTTGCTGACTGACACACAGTGCCGAAATGCCTATATAATCAGGGCCTTGTGGATTTTTTTTAAAGATTAATGTTATAATCAATTGTAAAGGTTAACCATGTAAAAACACTATTATGGGAACAGCTGGGTGTTAAGGACTAATAAAAGGCTAAGATGTGGAATCCACATAAATTACAGTAAAGACTCTATTTATCTGACCCTGATTTGTAAGCCTTCAGTTTACAGTTTAGCTTTTTCGCTATCTCTCTCCAGTTTAACACTTTATTCTTTTCTTTAATCATCTTAAGACAAGCCTGGGGACAACACACATTTGGTGGTGGGTCTTAGTGTGCATGTGTGTGTGTGTGTGTGTGTGTGTGTGTGTGCGTGTTAAAGGATGCTGAGCCGCAAGCTAATGCCCTGCTAAAGAATGGTGTTTCCCAGCAACCCTGCCCTCGTTCCAAAGCAGCCTTTTTACGATTTATTTTTCTGGGCGAAATGACCAGAAACTAAGGCTGTTAAAATAATAATTTATTATTGCAGTTATGTAATTTTACAGGTTATTCTAGGCTGTGTGTAACTTCAAAAATATCTCTGAAAGCCCAGTAATACAGAATGCATTTCAACTCATCAGCAGACAAGCTAGGGAATCTAGTTCAACAGCTACTAAAAGATGGTTTGATTAAATAAACTTAAATAAAAAAGCACTAAACATTCTAAATCCTTATTTCATACACTACTGTACTCAGAATTATATGTTTGATGGAATATTTGTTTCTATTCATGTTGGCAAAGTTGGCAGATACTTCTATGGCACATACAGAGAAATTTAGTGCCGTCTGTTGGAGCAAAGCCAGAAATTAGTAACGCTTCGAGCCACAAGTCAGCTAGTGAAGTCCAAGTTAATTTACGCGAAGGACCGGTGAGGAGAATGAAGCAGTGAAATCTAAGTGGAATGAATTCAGACCTGCAGCTCTCCTATGGCTTCTCAGTGACACAGTCTCTTAGCTCTTATCTCTCATTGTTATCCTATGCTCACATACTCCCAGAAATACTCCAGCTCAGTTTTGTTACTGAAAAACACTTCAGGTGCCTGTTGATGTTAGCATCTGCTAGTCATGTGAATAAACAAGCGCCGTGGACATGGCGTCATAGCAGAGTCATTTCTAGTCAGCCATACACATCCTGCTGGTCTGAACAGGCTGTCTTCACATGTGCACTCAGATGAGCCGTCATGTGGCTCTCAGTACTGCAGACTCCTGTAGTTCCCTGCGCTTCAGCCCGCAGTGACCTCTGCAGTCCTCTTCGATGGCCTTTCGTCTTCTTATCAGGCAATGGTGACCCTGACAGACAGGTTCCTGGGACTTTATCTGCAATATCACACTTCACAGGAGCCTAAGACAAAGCCGACCTGCAGACCCTGATGGGGACTCGGCTTGGCGATTTCACATCTCCTTTGCAGTCAGAGACCCCGTATGTGGATGAAAGTATGAAATTCTACCTCAAATTAATGACTTGCACATGTTAACTCGGGGCAGATGTTTATCTGGTATTTCTTTGTTTATCTACATGATAAAAACAAAAGTAAATTGAAAATGCATTTTACTGTTGTGCCCCCGGAATGTTGTTGTTCAAACATTTTTTGGGTGGAAGGCGTGTGGCTCTGTGCCCATGATCAGATGGTCGCTGGATCAAATCCTGTGGCCAGCAGCGTGTTGTCACTGTTGCACGTTAAGAGCCTTAATCCCACTTACTCCAGGGGTGCTGGATGCTGGCTGGCAATCCAGCTACCCACTACCCATTAAAGCATGCCCATTCATACACCACAGCTGTAACGCCATGTTGTGGAGAAGGGATGGTGGCCGCTGTCCCATACAGAGTCACACGGTGTCACAATGGGGTGGAGTCACTGCTGTGTGTTTTAATGATTCAGGGTGATGGGTGACAGTCTGCACCTGATCTCATGGAGAAAAGAATAGGGCTGGTGACAGAACCTATGGGATATGGGGCATGTGGGTGACGTTCTGACCAACCTGAGAGGGAGGCAATCATGAACGATGAAATTCAGATATGAAGGGTATCTTCCAGGGAAACGGCGTGTAAAAATAGCCTCAGCTATAAGCTTTTTTTAGTTGTTAGATTTGAGCTTTTGTGCATCTTTGCATAGTAGTTATTTTTCCTGCGGATAATAACTGACAGTTTAATTACGGCAGGCTGTAAATCACAAAGCTACCAGATACTGTGGCACCATCCAGCGCTGAGACTTTCAGAGCCTCCATCTGTCAGCGAGGCCACTGCTGATGTCACACGGTCTTTGGAGGCCCGCGGGACCCTGATGTGGCTGAGCGGGCCAGGCACCCTCACCATGCACACACACACACACACGCACCGCAGAACCGTGTCAGATGGAAACGACTGGGTCGATTATACTAAGGATTCACTGGCCATTACTACTTCATACTGTACGCTCCTTTCCAGACATTACTGCATGTAGGGGAGGTCATACTGAATTTCTTATCAAAACAGAAATAGGTGTTGCAGTCATTCGGAGCGGTACCTTGGCTTTAATTAGCACTTCTAAACCCACTCTGTAATCAATACCCAATCAGCTGGCAAAGCCTGTTCTCCTACTAGTTGCTGAAACTAGTGTATCTGTTAATTAAATCTAGGCATGTTTTACATGTGACATATTTTACGTGTTTTGTGTGCCTGGGCAGGCAGGGAAGATGGACAATAAAATAAAAAACACCACGAAAATGACCTTGCCTCACAGAAAAGTTTAAACTTCTCAAATGTTGCTGGATTCAATGTATTATTTTCCTCACAAGCTGCAGTGGATTTAACATCAATTAGGATATCTGCGATGCCGATATGATGATAAATTATATCAGCGTACTGGAGATGATGCCCGTCCCATCTGCCTGTGACATTTGCATAATCCTCTTGGCAGGTCTGCTCCAGTTTGTTCTGGTTTATGGGACAATGCTTGCAATGCTCATTTGGTGCCAAAGGTGGCCTTATGATTGGGGCACTCGGTGACATTCACTCTTTCAATCCCGGGCAGTCACTCGAACCGCTCTTGCCTGGGTCCTGTTCTGAGCATCATTGTCCTCCTGAATGGCGAATCTTCTTGAAAAGCTCAGCTTTCCAACAGACTGAATCAAGTTCAGTATTTTCCTCTGCTTTTCTCCATCCATTTTCCTTTCCTCTCTAACAGCCTTCTTATTCCTTGCCGCTGATGTGAAGCATCCCCACAGCGTGATGCTGGCAGCATCATACTTTATGTAGAGATGTGCTTTTCGATGCATGGGCAGTGTTGTGCTTATGCCACACAGTGTTTTGAATTTCTGCCAAGCAACGCTTTCTTGAAGTCATGTGACCATAAAGCCTTTTCCCACAAGTTGCTCTCACGGTCTCTGACAGAATCCAGATGGGCTTTGAGATGATTTTTTTCTTTTTCATTTAAATGGCTTCCTTCATGCCAGCACCAGTATCAGCCGATGTTAAGCAAAGTTTCTGATATTGGTTGCTGATGCAAGTCTGTATCCACCAAATTCTGTGTTCCAAGTGTTTCAAAGCAATTCCTAGTTGCCTGCTTTTTTGGAGTTTTGGCCTTTTTCCCTACAATGTGTGGATGGTTTGATACCCTTCCTTTTTCTGGTCTGGTCTGGTCTGGTCTCACTGGAATATCCAAACACTTCAGTACATTTTAACCCATTTCCAAATCTATGATTAAAAACATTTATTTCTAACACCGCACTCGCTCCAGTGATACATGGGCATTTTTCCAGGGAAATTTATTCTCTCATAACAAGTCACCATAGCATATAAATTGAATGCTACTTAAGTGCTTGTTGTGACTTGAAATACGGATATGGGGATTTCATATTTCGTGTTTGTATCTGAACTACTTTTGCAAGGTCCTAAAAATAAATTAAAATGTAAAGAGAGAATGTCTATGGTGTTAGTGCAAGTTTATTGCACAATTTATGAATAAGAAATTACAAACCGCAGCAATCATGTGATGCTCTTTAAAACCTCTCAACACATTAGATTTAAGCTTAATAGTTGCATGAATGCTCATGAGACACTAAAACGTGGTTTGTTTTCCTCCTATTCATTTACACCACTGTTTGTCCATCCTGTCTTTGGGGACAGTCCATGTTTTCGCTGTAGGTCCACGATTTGGGAAACACTGATTTACACATCAGCAGTCGTATGTGTCCAGCAAAAGCAATGAAATGAGGGCACTTTAATCAAGCCCCTACATTACCACATGCTAAGACGTCAGTTTCTTTGATTACTGTAATTATGAATGGATTGCGTGTGAGTAAAAATGAGAAGTGACTGAGGGGGCTGATGAAAATGGGGCACTCCGCATAGAGAGGCCACACTGCTTCTCTGTAATCACGCTTACATAACCAGATCATTGAATATGCACCTGTCTGACGTGTCATGACATATCACCTCAAAGGTAACATCCGCCTTAAAAAAGGACATGGAAAGAAATTATAATGAAGCAGAAACTTTGCAGCCTGAGTTGATTTAATTGACAGTTAGGTGACAGTTAACAGTAAAAACTGCCATGCAAATCAGCAGTGAGTCTCTGCTCACAGAGTCTGTGTTTTAAGGGAGGGGTGAGGTCCGGCTCTAGCTACAGGCAGAACAGGCAGCTGCCCAGGGCCCTGAATTACCTGTGTGGCAGAGGAAGTGAAAAGATTATCGGTTTTCTTGGTGGGTGGATTCCCAAGTAAAGGCTGATTTATGCTGCAGAGTGGAGACCATGCAACGCTTTACACCGTAGCCTATGCAAGAGGCCTATGCTGTCGCAATTTATACTTATGCACTGGTGCGTCTGTGTCGTTCTGTAATTACACGGCCAAAAGCTAGCTGGCTGAACGTTTTGCTTTGCCGGTGGCTGAATTTTTACTTTGTCGCAGGAAACAAAACTTGGCAAACTCTGCAATTTTAATGATTGTTCATTTTCAAGATGATCTAGTATATGTTTAAAAATCAGTTTAAAGTTTACCGTGGCTGCTTTTTCATGAGCTCTGCAAGCTCTCTCCACGCCAACCCTGATCATCTTCGTCCTTGCTGTTTAAATCACTGAGACGGGTTTGTGAGAAATTTATTTGTTTTGAACTTTTTTGGTTTATAAATATTACAATATTTATCACAAAAATATCATATCGTGATATCTGAAAATTTCCAATACGGTCCAGTCCTACTGTGAACGTCCTCAACCAATCAGGTATCAGACATATTGAGGAGACAGAATACAGGAGGGTGGTGGACAGTTATATTGGCTGGTATGAGCTGAATCAGATGCAGTTCTACATCAGCAAAACTAAAGAGCTGGTGGTGGAACTGAGAAGGTCACGGTTTCCAGTTACCCTCCTGTCAATTAGGGGAGAGAAAGTGGAGACTGTCCAGGGTTTGAGGGTGCACATTGACACTAAGCTGGTCTGGTCAAAGAATTGGTCAAAGAACGGATGTGCTTCGAGACTGTGGTGGCCAGTGCGATCTTCTGCGCTTCTGGAGCTGTTTGAAAGTGACAGACACAAAGAGGCTCAAAAAACTGATGCAGAAGGCTGGCTCTCTGGTTGGCGAGAAGCTGGACACTTGGGAAACTGTGGTAGATTGGAGAATGTTGGCCAGACTTCAGCCTATTGTTGGAAATGCGGATCCCCCACTTCACAGGGTCGTGGTTGGTCAGAGAAGCATCTTCTGACCTGCATGAAGTGCTCCACTGAACACCACAGGAAATCCCACCTCCCCACAGCCATCACACTCTACAACTCATCCCAAAGTCACCCATCCACACAATCAGCTGTTTTCCCCCCCCTCCCTTCGTTAGCCTTTCAGTATGACTGTTATATGCTACTATGATTTGTAACACCTGGTCTGCGGCTAAAAATCGGTGCAATAATTAATAGCTAGCTCATCTGTTATATATAACTATAATGCGCAATGCCTGGTCTCTTTTTTAATTAAGGCACAGTGAAGTAACAGCAGGAGGATAGCTGGGGTGGGATGACGCAGTTTAGCCCAGGCGAGCATGGCAAAGTTCTCTGTGTTCTCTAAGGGGAACACATCATGCTATTGTTAATGCATATTTTATACATTAGGCAATATCGTGACAAAAATATGCATGTAATTCAGGATGAGACACTGAAGTAAATAATTCAGACATTTACTACTTAACTTTGAAACTCATTGAACAAAGTCATGGTTTCTTTGGACCAGAAATGAAACAGATTGGCCATCTCTGAGGGTTTATCACATGGGGGGGAGGGGGGGTTACATATCTTGCATGTGTTCTGCGGGGGGGGGGCCCCCCCCCGCCCCCCGGGGGGCGCTGGGCGGGGGGGGGGCCGGCGGGGGGCGGGGGGGGCGCCCGCCCCGCAGTACCATGGGGCTGAAAGATGGCAAGGAGAACAGGAGGAGTCCTATAGAGCGAGTGTAATAAAGGAACCGAAATCGTAAATGCAAAAATGGTCCATTCTGTGATTTTACTGGTGTCTGAACATGCCAAGCTTTTTCAAGGGGGTGTTAAACGCTAGCCCCCCCCCCCCCCACCGGAGGGTGTCCGATTACACCCTGCCTTCTGAGTTGATGTATTTCCTTAATCAAATGCTGCTCTTAAACCACCTGTGCGTTCCTCATGGAAGGCCTAGCATGTGTGACGCTAATCTGCAGGCCGCGCGGGGTGTGATTTGCGCTCGCGTACCTGCAGATGCCAGCGGCAAGGCGAGCTACGAGTCCCTGCTGACGCTGCAAGGCCTGGGAGAAATGGTGGGCGACCTTCTGCACAGAGCGGAGCAGCTGAAGACCGGTATGGACCACTGCTTTCTCCACACTTTGCCTGTTGCCCGCAAACCCATTTTATTTGTTTACTGGTTCAGTTTTCCCTCTAATATCCATAAAGTCATATTCCGATGTCCACAGAGAGACAGGTTCCAAGAACCCCCGTGGATACCGAACACTGCAGATAGTAGCAAACACCTTATATAATTGTAATATGTGCCTTTTAAAGCCATATGAACACCAGGAGTTGTCAGTTTTTATTGTTTTCCATTGTTTATGTAGTTTAAATAATTTAAAAAAGCCCTAAAAAATAAAAATGAGAGTGCTGTACAGTATAGTACACATCTTAGCCTGCTCTGGGTGCTTTCCAGTATACTTCCTGATCGTTTATGAGACATAAAGAGGGAGAGAGGAGAATGCGTGTGTGTTGGTACCTGAAAAATGTACTGTACAGCAATTAAATTACCCTGTAAAAGAAAAAAACATTTCATTGAACATCTAAACCTACTCTAGGTAGCCATCATTTGCTTCTTCCATTACGCTACGGTGCACATGGCAATGATGATGTCGATGACGGTGATGATGAAGGAGCAGTGATACTATACAATGCTTACAGTAATGAAATTAATGTAGCTGAGTATGGTGCGCAGTTTACAAGTCGTTTGTGATATATATATATATATTTTTGCCGCAGTTAAGTGAATCAGCGGATACCGGGGTACGACTGTATAGTCTTGTGGTGTCAGTTCTGGTAAATTCTGTGTGCAGCCTGGCTTCTTCTAAGAGTCCCTTCCAGGAGGCAGAAGACAGCTTAGATGTTCTCTTCTGATTTGACGTCCTTGTCCTCCTCATGCAGTGATTCAGTTGGCATTGTCCAAAAAGCTGAATGTTGATTCTTGGGCTGGTGCAGTGCCCACTTCGTCATGGATAGGCTGGCAAACGCTGCGTTCCATTTACCCTGGAGGTCGGACGTTGGAGCTGTGGGCAAGTGGGCAAACCACTTAACATTTCCAGGGACCGGTTTCAATGTCTTGCTTAGCCAGATAACTTACTGGATTTAAAGTACCCCAGTGTAAATTATTTTCATTCACTTACATTTAGCCCCGACTACCTTAAATCCAGCAAATTATCTGGTTAACCAATAATCCTGCTTTCTGAAACAGGGCGCAGTTCTAGCCATTGTTAGCAACATCAGTTGATAACGACACATTACGTGGTATTTTACACATACAAACACTGTAGCAAAATGTTCACGGATAGCGGTTGGACAGTGTTGTGTGTACGACTGATTTAATGAGCCACAAATAAGAGGTAAGTGCTGATAAACAGTATATAACTACAGATTTCACTTCTGCTGATAAAGGGAGCAGCCATCTTGAATTCTGAGGTCGGGGTTGCAGAGGTTGCTCCGACTTTCCGAGTCGGAATTCCAACTTCGGGAGGGCGTTCCAGTTGGGGTGGAACGCGGCAATAAGCACATTGCAGAGAGTGGAGGGCAAAAGTACACCTTATCTCAATCTCTCCATTTGCTCGTTGTGAGGCAGATCGCAGATTTCCACAGCTTGGCCAATTCCCACTGATTGTCTTCACTGCTGGCATTGATTCCTGACATCCAGAGTGAGGGATTCTCTTGGGGTGTCCTCGCCATTATTGCCACGGAGGGTCGTAGTCGAATTTTCGGTTAAGGGTGAGGAGTTGTGACATTATGCTCGCATTTCACCGTAACGCCCTTCGGTTATGGCCTCTGCTTATTGAATCACAGTTACAAACTGCCGGGGAGAGTGGGGGCCCAGTCACTACATACGTCGCCCTTTGGCCTGAAATTACACACTGAGTCTTTCACACCCCCGCTTAGTTGGCCAGATTTACGCTGTGCCTGTAACTGAACCGCTGTAACAGAATATCGCTCCCGGGACACGGTGTACAGCTGACCTAAACATCGCGGCGTCACTGAGTGGCTGACTTCCCTGCCCCTCCATTTTGTGTTTCGACAGCCGCCGGTTCCCACGCTAGCTGCTCCGACATGGCCGAGTGGACGCTCCTCCTCACAGCCTACTGGGCTTATGCTGCAAAGCTTGTGCTTTCCGGATTTTCCAGCGTTAACAGAATTAAAATTCCCAGGCTGCACTCTGGAAAGGTTCTTCATGAATATATAATAAGATTTTGCAGATTGGCTCTCCTGTCTTGCCATGTCTGGCATTTTCTCCAAATAAATTCTTTTTAGTAATTAGTCTTTTCTCCTTGACAGAAATAAAAAGACACATTTGTTATGGGAGCTACACCATCGTTTAGGTCGTATCGCGGTATGACCTCTGCTGTATCTTACAGATTCACCAGCTCAGTCACACACGATCAGTCTCCAGAAGTCACCTCTTCTGCCCTCAGACGCTGACGTATGGGAGCGCCTGTGGAGCCGGGACCCAGCTGGATGTTTCCTCAAGTCACGCTGGTCCTGGAAGGCCCCTCCCACCACCCTCACCTACAGCAGCCAGACAGAGCTGGGGGTCCTGGAAGGCCTGAGGCTGAGAGTGGCTCTGCTGCAGCAAGAGATTCATCTGCAGCTGGTCAGTGCCCCGTCCCAAACACGCTCACCCCTCAAACTGCCATGCTTTGCTGACCTTCTCTTTTACCCCCCCCCCCCCCCCCCACTCCTCGCTTAGCGACCACTGCGGTTAGCCACCATACGCAAACTCGGCGGTAATAACGAACCCATTTTCTGACCGATGTGCATATTTGCGACTAAATTTCGTACGCCGTATAACACTGTCAGCTGGAGTCGCAGAGATCTCTGAAGTAGAATGTGCACCATGTTGTTCGAAATGTCCACTTCATGAAGGGTAAGATTTAGTATGGGAGGTGGTTCCAACTGTGCAAGTTGCTAACATGGTTAGCAGCAACGCTTTTGGGAGACGCACCCCTGGGCGCCAGGACAGAAGTCGTCGCTACACAAGGAGTGGCTGTACCGTTTGGGTTCCTGATCATGACCGTGCAGTTTGTTGCCCGCCTCAGGACTCCCTCTGCCTTTATATGTGGCTGCTTTGCCTGTCCCTCACGCTGTACACAGAGCTGAGTGCATCCTGATCTCTGCAGGTCCTGAGCGAAGCCCTGGGCTTCCGCTCATCTCCCCCGCTGTCCCATGAGGGACGCCCTAGCCCCAGTGTGCTGCGAGGCCTCTATGCCCTGCTGGCCGAGGGGGGCCTCCGCTTCCCCGCCCTAGTCCTGGACACGGAGCCGGATTAGGACACGTGGCAGGACAGGTGTGAAGCCCGGGACCACGCGTCAGCAGGCAGGAGCATCTGACAGCCCTCGATCAGAAGCGAGCGCGACTCTGACACTGAGGCCAAACACTCACTGCAGCATCTGCAGAGCTGCCTCTGTATGTCGCTAACGGCGCGCGTGTGTGTGTGTGTGTGTGTGTGTGTGTGTGTGTGTGTGTGTGTGTGTGTGTGTTTGATGAATTCCAGCAGTCTTTGTTTTCTGTGCAGAATCTGCCAGCTCTTTCAGTTTGATTTATTTTTTGTGTGATTTTCCATGTCAGATTCATAATATTAAAGTACGTCACAATGAACAGTAATGTCAAAAGCAATTTCTGTCCAATATGGGGGAAATTTTATGAGCATCAAACCATAAATGCGCCTCATTAATATGGTGGAAAAAAAATGCGATCTGATTCCTATTATTCATGCTGATGGCGACAGTGGCTGTGATTACCTGAACTACAGATCTTCTCAGAAGGTGCCCTGCTTACTCTACCCCTCCCTGAGGCTCAGAAGTGGAATTTCCCTCATTACTGCCCAGCTTCTAGCATTGGTGTGGCACCTCTCCGCCAGCAGGTGGCATGATTCTCATTGTACTCGGTGTCTCTCAGTCTGGTCCTCAGGGACGTCCAGACAGTCCACCTCTTAACGGTATCAAATCAATGCTTGATGATAAGTGCTTCCAGTTTGCCAGAACCAGTATGGCGCTCTGATCGCATAATTTATTTTGGACTGCCTGCCAGGCATCTGCCACAGTGATTTATAAATCTTAATTCTAATAATGCTGTGTGATCGTGTTGCATGAAATAAAGTAATATTCCAAGCTGCTGTAGGTATTGATTTGTTAGTCATTTCCTTGGTTAAAAACGCACAGCTCAGCCTCGAATCGTCGTAATACTGTAACGCTTAATGATGGAGAACCGGCTACTTAATGACAGGTTCTGGTTTCTTCAGACCTTTCTGCCACGTCCGTGATATCTGTGATTTATTGATGGTACCATTTCTGCTCCATGCAGGTAAAAGCTTGAGGTCGTCATTCTTGTGCTTCACATTTGCCGGCCCTAGCTGGACCCCCACACGCCTTCCTTCTGCCGTGGGCCCCTTCCTTAACGTGGTTTCTGTACGTATAGCGGTAACGTGCTCCGAGGTTTCAGCCTCTGGGCCTGTGCCACGTCCTCCTCGCTCACATACCCGGGTTATGAAATGCGTGTACCACAACACGTTGCACCCCATTTTGGAGGGTTTCTCCGTATATTCCTACGATTTTTGAACACCCTATATTTTAAATATTTTTGGTTAAATTTAAAGCAAGGTGCTTGTTGTAAACACCCTGTCCGAAATATTAGAAGCAGGAAAGTAGAAAGTGGTGACAAGGCCTGCCCAAAACCCTGGCCGTACCTCCTTTTGTGGGAGATTCTCCAGCAGGGTTGCAGGGAAAAATACTTTTTCCTTCAGTCTCCAGTTAATTGAGTATCTTGCCTCATGTCCCGTTTTACAGGGATTTGCTCAAAACTCTGTCACCCTTTCCTGGGTTCCTGTGACGGATGGATGCATGTCTGCTGTTATACCCCAGGCCATTCAGGACACCCCTAAATGGGACAAGAGCCACATTTTACAATATGTGTTCATAGGCTGAGTGGAAAAAATAACTCTTTTATTTTTAACCTGTAACTATGTGAAAGTGAATTCTATTGCAGGCCGGAGCCGCGCCTCACCCATGTGACCTGCCATCTGACGTCTTCCCGAAAACATACAATCTTGTTGCTCACATTTATATTGAATGCCGTGCCCCGTGAAAATCAGTATCGGTGCCCCACGCGGGGCCTGTGGGCGGAGGGAGCAGGAGCGGGGTGGAAGCTGGGGGGGTGAGAAATTCAAGGAGCAAGCTACTCCAGACTGGGCAACAGGTGGCGCTGTGGGTGTGAATGCCCGCTGACATCAGCCCCCGGACTTCCCTAGGCCTCGTCCACTGAGTCACCGGAGGGGGGCCTGTTCCGGCAAAGGTTTCTCAGAAGGCTGTACCCCGGTGGGCGTAGCTTTCCCAGACGGCACAGGGGGAGGCGCATAGGGGGAGGCGCACAGCATGCGCTGAGCATAATGGGACGCTCTGATAGCATTTCTCTGCGGGAGCTTTAGAGGGAAAACAGCAGCTAACTGCTTCAGTTGTTAAAGTGACTTTGTACAAACTATTTAAAAGTCAAGTCAAAAATAAGCACATTCTGCAGCAGGGTAGGAATAAGTGAGAGATTGTGTTTTTAATTTCTCATTGTCAGAGGAGTTTTGTTTGGGGATGGGCTCCCTTCTGCCTTGTTTTTCTCAGCTAAGCGTGATTTATAGGTATCTGCTAATGCCCGTTGCCGTCTTTCCTTAAGAGCATGTCCAGTTTACCTGAGTTGGGCGGCGTCTCCCCGAGCGAGAGTGAACAAAGCCGGAACGAAGCCGGCCGACCGACAGAAATATGACCTCCGGGTTTCTTTCAGTGGCACCGCGGGACTTTTTTTTTAAAAAAGCTTCAGTTTTCCTCTGAAGTTTCACATCTTTTTTTAATAGATAAGTTTGCAGGAAAAGCAGAGCCTGGACGTCAGCGAGGCAGGGCCCGGGAGAGCCAAGCCCTCTGGGAGATGGCCTTTGTGTGACCCCCCTCCCCAGCTCGGTCCGTATGACGAGAACTGGGCGGTGCTGACATTTCATGTGTAATTCATCACCTCCCTGTTCCCACTCGTCCTGGCCTCGGCTGCTTTTCGGAAA
>JAODLD010000101.1:16576286-16596466 GCA_026781065.1 Mormyrops boulengeri | reverse complement strand
CCCCCCCCCCCCCCCCCCCCCCCCCCCCCCCCCCCCCCCCCCCCCCCCCCCCCCCCCCCCCCAGCCAGGTGACCTTGGACCCCCAGAGGTTTTTTTTCTCCTTGTTTGGGAGTGTTTGGTTCCTTTGCTATGTTGTCATCTGGCTTTCTTTCTTTCTTTCTTTCTTTCATTTTGTTGTCTTTCCTCTTCTATCCATCCATCCATTTTCTCAAACTGCTTATCCTGGTCAGGGCCACAGGGGGTCCGGAGCCAATCCCGGAGGCTATGGGTGCAAGGTGGGGAATAACCCAGGATTGGGCGCCAACCCATCTCAGTCTTCCCTTTTCCCTGTTTTTAAATTATTCTGTATATATAATGCAGGAATTTATCAAAACACACCCATGTAAAGTGCCTTGGGGCGACTCTGTTATGAAAGGCACTATATCAAAATTAATTGAATTGAAATTAAATTGAATTGATGTGTTAACAGCTTGTGATAAGAGTCAGAAGCAAATAAATTACAAAGAGCTCATGTTAATTCATTCTCATTTTTGTGGTCTCCCGTCCAACAGGAAGCTAATTCTAGACTCATTTGGCTGAGATTGGCTGCTTACAGGATGTGGCTTCTGTCTCATTCTGCCTGCGTTCTCACCACTGCAAGATTGAGAGTCCCATGTTTCTCCCTGCCAAAAGCCATTGAACGTTAAATTCGGTCCCATCAGTTCAGAATGAAATTCATCCATGCCTTGTGGAAAGGCTGACCTAAAACTCTCTGAGGCTTTAGTTCCAAGAATCCAGCCCACACCACAAAGGACGTGGATTGTTTATGGAATGATGTGACTAAACTGAGAAGATGCAAAGGCACAGATGAGCTGGCTGAGGTTTGTGGCAAACAATAAAGGCCAGTGACTAGTGAAATTTGCTGTGCAATTCCATAGGAAGGTGGGCCTTTCGCAATTCAAGAGCGATGACTCAGTTTAAGTGACCTCAATGCGGCTCCACAGCCATGAGACATTTTGGCCAGAAATCCTTAGTCACAATTCCACTTTGGGTCATTGCATAGATCGAGAGGTGGCTTGTCATCCAGCTACAGGAGAAGCTTCACGGTGACAGTAATATGGTCACTGCACTATGGACATAATTATGGACATTATCACTTGGCCTAGAAAAAATTAGGATCAAATGCAACATACAACATGGAGAGAATATAAACAACAAACACTTCAATTATATGTGGCTGTTCGGGTGCCTTTGGGTCTCTGTTTCACCACTCTTTGGTATTCAGTCGTGGGAAGGCAAACAATTACTCAAAGGGCCTTATGAGGGGGCTGTAGGCTCTTGGTAAAAATCTACTCTACTCTGACCCTTCCCCCAACCCTGCCATCTCAGTGATAAGGCGGGTCTCCCAGAAGTTGTTTTCAGTCCTTGTATTTGCCAGCCATTTCTGGGGCCATGGAAGTAGTTACCTCCCTGTGCTTATCTGATGGGATAGACTAGCAGGCTCAGTGATACATATTTCACGAGCATGGCACCATGTGACAGCAGCATAGACAAAAGGTACAAGCCCTGTAGCATAAAAGCAGTGCCTTGTAGAGCACAAGTAAATCTAAATGATAGGTTCCTTATAGCCTAAAGCACTACAGAATCTGTCATTGCTTTTTATAGCTATCTTAAATTCACTACTACTATAAAGATTTTGACACGTTTGTTTTTGGTCTAGGTAAGTTTCTTCGTGAGTCTCAAAGGCTGCTCTTTGTCGGTACTGAATGCAACAGTGACAAGATGTTTGTAGATCCTCTGAAAACTGAATGAGCAGCAAAATATACCACAGGGTGTTTGTAATACTATGTATGGTTTGCAATGCTAATGAAATTCCAGAAAAAAAGTAACATGTAGGCTCAAGGTGTTCATCTCAAATCCATAGAATGTTCTATAGAAATTCATAGTGCTGACTTCTGCTAAATATACTGACAACATTTTTCATATCAGTTCATCCATCCATCTTCTGAAACCGCTTAAGCCCAACTGGGGTCGTGGGGGGCACCAGAGCCTATCCTGGGAAAAATGGGTGCAGGCGGGAACCACCCCAGGGCAGTCGCCAACACACCGCAGGGCACACATACTCACAACTACAGGGCCAATTTAGACTCACCAATCAACCTATCCTGCACACCTTTGGACCATGGGAGAAAACCCACACGAACAGTGTGCAAACTCCACACAGAAAGGACCCAGAACCAAACCCAGGACTTTCTTGCTGTGAGGCAGCAGTGCTAACCACTGCACCACTATGCCACCTATTGATATCAGTTATAGCTACTAATATTACTTTGTTAATATTACTTTTGTTAACTATTGTTTTTAACAAATGTGGTTTACAATTCTCTTTTTAAACATTTTTAACCATTCTTATACTAGGCTAGAACCATTCACACTAGATATTTATCCATGCATCTATCTTCCATGAGTATTTCTTCAGAACAGGATCACAATGAGCCTGGAACCTGTCCTAGGAAGCACAGAGCATAGGAGGCATGGTAAGTATTCAATTCAATTCAATTTAATTTAATTCAAATCGATTTGATTCAATTCGATTTATAGGAGAAAAGAAACTTCTGTGGCTAGGGAGGCTATCTAGACACCCAACCACCCTGACATTCTAACAACTAACTAATATTGCTTAAACGAGGTCTTGCACTCCAGTGAGTGGCATTTGCATGTTCTCCCCGTGTCTCCATCCCCATGTTCTCCCCGTATCTCCATCCCCATGTTCTCCCTGTATCACGCAGGTTTCCTCGCACAGTCCACAGACATTTCCAGAAAACGACGTTTTTTTTTTTTTTATTGTTTTCACCATCGTTTTTAGGTGTCCTGCAATTTATCTTAAATTATTTGTTTGGTCAGCAATATAAACTTAAATGTAAAACCTGACGTATGTATGTTATATCTGTTAAAATCCACTTTGCTCTCCTGCCTCAGTTTTGCGTTACCCGTCCAGCTTTTTTTCCTCGTCGCCTAATCCAGGACATTAATAGTTGTCTTTAGACAGGAGATTTTTCTGGGCCACATTAGTTTCACAGGCATCTAGACCCTTCTGAGTAAAGATCTGTGCTGTTTCTGGTGCTTTTTGGCACATTTTTGTTTTCTTTTTTGTTTGCATGTCTCTTGTCCTGTAGGATACAACTTGCTTGCCATTTGATCTGGAATAACCATCTTTGCTTGTTGTTCTTCAGTGTAGTTATATTTTGCAACATGATAAATCACTTCAGGGAATATTCTGAACTCCCTAATTAGAAATGCTCAAGCAGAACATCTTCGTGCTACTAAGTGAGCACCTTACATTATGCAGTTTAAAAGCACTGTTGTTCCTGTGATTTACAAGGTTTGATGGCTGTCAATGTATGTTTACATATGAGACATATGAGGACTGAAATGTCGAATACATTTCCATCCAGGTGTTTTTTTTTGGGAAAGGCCAGAGCTGTAACAGAAACTGATAGGGGCAAGTTTTGGCGCACCCTCTAGAGGTAACTGGTTACCTGTTTATCCTCATTCCCTGTGGTCGGATCTCCTTGGTTATTGTCATCACGGAGTTTCCGTATCAGCACATGGAAACACACATGCAAACGCACACGGGAACTGCTCGTTTTCCGAACACACTGCTGCCGTGAAACCTAATGCAACTGCTCTCGTGAATTTCAGTCAGGTTGCGTGGTGTTTGCCGGTGCATGACAAGGAACAGAAGTGCCTTGGCTGTCGTGGGCCTGATTCTGAGGCTGCTCTGTGTGCCCCACATGGAGAGATTTCATTAAAGGCCCAATCGTCTCTGTGGGGTGGGATTAAAGAAACTCGTCAGTCACGGCTGACTTTCGATACAATTAGATGTGACCTGGCATGCAGAAAAGCAACAGACAGGAGAAGGGAAAAAAAACAGCACATTCCTCACTGGTGACTCAGCGGTACACGCACATCAGGTTAAGGAGACGAATGGGTGGCTAGAGATCGCAGGCATGCCTGCTAGGGCTGTTGTGCACTTCAACACAATCCTCTTCTTACAGGAGGCTGAATACATTTCAAATACTTTCAGAATTTTGGACTTGAGTGTCCATGAAGATAAAGGAGATGCTGAGGCAGTATGCTGCAAGCATAACACTTCAATCATCTGCTTGAACGACCTCCTACAGTAGGTGAGGTCAGAGCGTAATAGGGAGCCTTCAGGACCTCCCCTAAACTCATCTATTGCCGTCACCAATGGAGAACTGGATCTGTCAGCTACATGGCTGCCAAGATGAGGATAATGTCTCTTAGGAGACCTCCTGTCCTGAATGGGTCAGCAGCGGCCTGCCCAGTGATGCCGAAAGCCACCCACAACTGCCCATCTTAACATTTATCAGCACTTATGAAGTTATCTGCTGAGTTTATGCTTTAAAAGTATGACAAAAATTAAGTAGTGTCAGCTGAGCTGAAAAGCAGAATAATACTGAATAATGAAAAAGCGGAAATAGACTGAACTCGAAAAACCCAAATTCTCCAAAATGAATCTGACATTCTTCAAATCTTCCTCTTTCATTTTGTGAACCAAAAACCCTTCTGGGTTTTCGCCTGCTGTTAGACACAGTTTTGCAGATGGACAGGTTCATAATTTGTAATGCACACACCATTCACAGTAATAGCCTGAAATCCTCATGCCAAAACAAACTGTCGAAATAATAAACAGATGTTATTATTATACATTTTTTTTCAATTTTTAGGATTATCTGCAGTTACATGTAACTAAAAAAATATAATTATTTTGAAACTTATGGGCTAATAAGGACATAAGTGACACAAATGAAGGTGTCTGCAGAAGTATTGACTATATGCATATACAGTAATGCTTATGGCATTGCATTTTGGGAGTTATGGTGGTTTCATTTGCAGTTCCCCCATCTGCCATGATTTTTTATTCCGTTGTAACAGCCCCCCAAAAAGCAAAGCATTTAATGTGGAATGACAGCAGGAGCTGAGGCAGAGCTCACATAACAAGCGTGGCGACAGGAAATGAAAAACGAAAACAAACAAACAAGGCTATTAATAAGTCAGTAAGATTTTGCTCTGCAGTAGTGCGCCAGTTCTGAGATATTAAAAGATGTAACGGCCGATGCCTTTATTTTGGTATCTTTGCAGTAGCAGACGTGACCTTAGCCTCCCTCTAGTATTAATGACTCCTGTCTACCGGCAGAGGTGTATGTTTTCTGTTGCTATAGAAACCCCAGATATATATAGCACCAAATAGCTAGCATTTAAATATAGCTAGGTATCATTTTGTGGCTGTTGCAGAAAAAACAATAACGTAGTGATACTGTCTGCCCACGAATGGCCTTCTGTTAGTCCCGGCTGTATTAAATATGACGTTTAGTACTGCCCCTTACCTCTGTATATTTGAGTCAGACTCTGCCTGTATAATAATATAGTGTAATAATATAAGCTTATGCTGATGAGTCAGCCCACAGCGGTCGTGGGGAGTGAGATCTGCAAGATGAAACCGTACAGCAACAATAAGCTGCAGGATCCACTAGAGGCAGCAACACTCTAATATGATGCATCAGTGTACCCTAACTGACATGTACTGTGTATATATACAGTACTGTGCAAAAATCTTAAGCAGCCCAAGGAAATAATGTTTAAATTACGTCTAAGGTGGTATCAGACTATGATTTGGAGTTTGTAGAAGTGTGTCAGACATTTTTAACACATGAACTAAAGGACTTTAAAACATTTTAAGCAATGCTATGGATAAAATTATTGTGTGACATGGGACCTAAATAGGATTCATTCTCTACAATTTATGAATGTCATAAATAATGCAAACTTCATATCTAGTAAAAATGTTAACAAGGTTATTTTAATGCAGTGGTTAGTTGGGTTGTGGATGAGATAGCTCTCCATGATCCCATGATGTAAAGATTGCACGTTGCCACGTAAATAGTAGTGCCACATATCAGAGTGCAAATGGAAGTCTAAGGGGTTACAAGTGTTCAGGCTGGCTTGGTCTGGCAGCCTGCATCAATTTCAGAAAGCCCAATATAGGACTCGTTCAACCTATTACTCTAACCTTATTGATTGCAGCAAAAATAACTCTCGCTACCTATCTAAGATAATGGCTTATCTATCAAATAAGGCTGAACCTGCACTACCAACTAATATTAGGAATGAATATTTCATGGGTTTCTTTAACAATAAAATTATCAACATCAGACTTCAAACACATTCAAATAGCCGACAAATAAGTCTGACGCAAACACAATATTCATACTTTCTTGATGTCTTCGATTTAATCAACGAACAAGAGTTAGAAACACTAACAACACAAATGAAACCAACCATTTGCCCTCTAGATCCAATCCCCCACTCAGCTTCCTAAAGAATCCCTTAGAGCTCTGGCAGGGCGTGTAACTGGCACAGTGAACAGATCGCTACTTTCTGGTGCTACACCCAACCAACCTAAAGTAGCACTTCTTAGACACCTCATGAAAAAAAAACAAACTTGGATCCTAAAGTACTCAGCAATTGCAGACCCCTCTCCAACATCCAAGTCCTGTCCAGAGGTCTACAGAAAATAGTCACGGCTCAACTTTAGTCATGGACATAAATAACTTGACAAATTTCAGTCTGGCTTCAATCAAGGACACAGCACTGAAACTGCTTTAATTAGAGTCATAAATTATATAATAATAACAGCTGATGCGACGGCGCACAGGTGCCTCGAACTTGGTGCCGCTTTCAGCACAGTTGACCATCTATCCTGTTACATAGGCTAGGATTTGATGTCGGCTTGTGGGGAACTTCTGTGGTTTAGCTCATATTTAACTACTGGATATATGTTCGAGTATCTAATGACAGCACCTCACCGTTAATGTCACTGGTCAGATTTGGAGTACTGCAGACTCATAGGTGCCATGGAAATTTGACGTAGTGGAAGCGACTTATGATGTGTGACACTGTGATTGTGACCTACACTCTGTAGCCTTACCTGCATGGAGAATTAGCTCATTGATGGACTTTGACTGTGACCACAGTTTACGCCACGCTGTTATTAAAGCATTATCATTTTCCTTGTGTTCTATCTGTCAGCATTTATCGGTGCAGGGGGGTTGGGCAGCCAGTCGATCTTGGACCACCAGAGGTTTTACTATGAAGTTTTCAGTTCCTTTCATCTGTTGTATGGTAGCATTTTTTCTCTCTTTGCTTTCTTCCTGTACCTGGACCGTTTAGCAAACATGAACTAATAATGGATTGTGATTCACTCTCAAGTGCCTTGCAGTAGCTGTGCTGTGAAAGGTGCTATACAGTATAAACATTAATTGAATTGAAATTGAGTCAAATACAGGGAGGCTGGCCCCATTGCGTTCCATTCTGAGCGTCCACCTGCCTTGTGGTCAGATGAATTTGTATGTTTTCCAGTAAAGTGGCACGATCTCTCTCTGGTAAAGTGGCACGATCTCACTCTGGTAAAGTGGCACAATCTCCCTCTGCTCGTTATTTCCTTGTCCAGGAGAAAGTTTGAAGATTTAAACTTAATATTCCAGTTTAAAGGGCTGAAACTGAAATCTTCTGAAGTCTTAATGCAATGTTCAAGAAAACTTTGAATGGTTAAAAGTGATATTCTGAGACACTAATTGGTCTAGCTGAAGGAAAAGCTCAACTTAGAAGATCAAATATGTGAAACATTTTAAAAAGGTCGCAGAGTCTACTTACACTGCATGATTGTACAGCAGCAGTTTCCTTTACAATTATTTTTACTCAATCATTATACTTTCTATTAATTTTAAAAAAGGAATGCTTCCTTAATTTCATTGGTCCTGGTCATATACTAACCCGCACTCTTGGAGATAGAAGCGGGGAGGTGTCATACACTGTCCTTATCACTTTTGGCTTGTTTTACAAGTGATGAGCATACATTTGAATTAAGACAGGAGTTCAGCAGATCAACAAAATGTGTTCATTAACAGAGCTTCGAGCAATTGTTCTTTATTAATAAATTCAGTATTTCGACGAGTGCAACCTCAAAATCCGAGTGAGATACACAGGACTGCAAGGATGCCACACGTATCAATGTGGGGTACGTTCATTGGCTTTAAAGAAATGCTTTTAATATAGCATGATGAGAAAAAGTCATGGATTTCTGTTTAATCAATAAAGCTACACATATAAAAACTACAAGCAGGAAATGTATGCAATATTACACCATTAATTATGACCAAATTACATTTGTTATCCTCTGAATAAAAAGATTAATTTAGCTAATTACTGTCAAACTATTATAAAAATAATCATTAAGTTTTACAAAATATATACAGTACAAACATACAATATTTTGTATTTAATTTAAATGTCAATCATATATTCTTCTTCTAGTTACTTTTAAAGTATTGATCATGATAATAAAACTTAACGTTACATCAGAATAAAACAAATGAACGATAAACTTGTTTTACTTTATCGTAACGTCCTGTAAGGAGAAGGGGGGAATTTGCAGGAGGGTTGGGTCACAGGGGGGCTAATGGTCTAACGTCAGCATTCTGAGACCCTCCTTTCCCAGTATCAGTGTCTTGCAGCATCATGCTGAAGATCCTGACACAGTCCCCAAATCTGCTGAGTCATGGGGCTCCGGGCCAGAGGGGAGGGCATGACATCGCTGGACGGGGTGATTAGTGTGCTGCACGCCGCTGCCTGCAGGGAACCCGCCAGCTCCTGTGGATGATAGGACGTGCCGGGGGGGGCTTTATCGCACGCCCTTTCTGGGAAACGATGGGCTCTGACACAACACAACGCAGAGACACATCAGTGCTCATTTTTATGTTTCATTATCCTACTGGAATCCTCCATGTTTACTTGGCAGATTACTAGAGACTAATATCCCAAACATAACCTTAAATGAAACAGAATTTTAAAAAGGAATTTTATAAAGTAAAGTTATATAATAACTCAGGAGGTTGAAATTCTGTATAATTGTAATGGACATTTTGGGCCAAAAAATGCTCTTTGAAAAGCACTACAAAAAAGTCCATTTCTTTACCCCAGTCAGGACTGTGGGGAAAAGGTCAAACATCCTGTACGTATTTAACTCAGTTCAACTGCAGCCATGAAAGTGCACAAGTTTTCACATTTGGGAGATTCACACTGTTGACTAATGCTAAAGATGATTGGTCACTTGGCACACCTCACACGATAGCTACATGTGACATTCCTCAAAGCAATGTTCACCCATTTCCTGGGCAAATTTGTTTCAGTTATTTTTGTCTATGCTCACTGCTTACGTGTCTCTACACTGTAAAAAAGAAAAAGTTAAGACAACCTAAAATTTCAAGGCAACTTACCGCACTTTATTCAGGTAATCTATCTTTCATATCTATAAAAACTTCTGACTTTAAGTTTTACATACTAAGGATTACAAACAACAAAAGTTGTGCCAACTTATTCTCTTTTGTTCTGATGATTTGTCTTTCATATGTGTAAAAACATTAAAATTTGAGTAAAACGTCCTAAGAATTCAAAACTGCAGAATATGTGCCAACTAATTATTATAAATGAAGATAACAAAACAGTTCAATTAGCATGTTTATTTTGAACATGATAGTAATAAACAGAAGGGGACACATTTTGAGGATCCCTGTGGGGAATTATTGCAAGCTTGACTGTGAAAGGCAGCTACCTTTTGTGGTGCCTTTAGGGAGCTGGGGGTCATAGGCCTTGTTCAAGGACCCCCACATGTGCTGATGCTAGGCATGAAATAGTAACCTTTAGTGCATGAGTAGAGAGGCTTACCTCACAGAGCCATGTGCTCAGGTGTATGGGCCATAAGATGAATAAGGTGCTAACACTGTTTACAGTTTTATAACTATTCAGAGTTTTGGCAGCGTTTGAGACCAGAGGGGCAGCATGTACCGCAGTGGGTTAAACCTCTATGCCTCTGATCCAAAGATTGCCAGGTCAAGCCCAGCCCAGCACATCTTTGGGCACTGTATTTGTACCCCTGGGCACTGCAATGGGTGAAGCCTTAGTATGCTAAACTAAAATTTTAAACTCTTTACACATATGAAAGATAAATCGTAAGAAAAGACAATAGGTTGGGACAACTTTTGTTAGGAACTCTTAGCATGTAAAACTAAAAATGTGAAGTTTTTATAGATATGAAAGATAAATTATCTGAATGAAAAATAATTACTCGACATAACAATAGGTGGTTTTCTTAAAAATTTAGACGTTTGAGTTGCCCTCAAAACTAAAATTATAGTGCAGAAAGTTGCCTTGAAATTTTAAGTTGTCTTAACTTTTATACAGTGTATGAGAGAAATTTTTGAACATTTCAAGTGAAGTCAAGTGAGCTTGATCTTATATCTATATTTGGACAGTAGGACAATAGAGCTCATAGACTTGAGATGTTAATAAACAGGTACCATGGTGTTCCATAACAGTTCAACTCTAGGTGTTAATCTGACCCCAGCTCAGTGTGAATTTGATGGCTTCTCACTATGCACCTGAAAGTTCTCTCTGGTAATCTGATCCCTGTGATAGAAAGGTGTACTGTTTAAATGTTTGGGCGGCCTTCTCCATTTTCAAAAAACTGAAGCTTTGGGAAAACATATGGTGAAGTGTATCAATACCGACATAAGTGTATCAATACCGACATAAGTGTATCAATACCCACATAAGTGTATCAATACCTACATAAGTGTATCAATACCGACATAAGTGTATCAATACCCACATACCTCTTGGGTGAAGAGTTGAAATTCAACCCAGCAGCCCTTACTGAGTCAGTCGCCTCTGTAAAGTTGAACTGCTTAGTAAAGCTTTGCCCTTTTTAGTATATACACAGCCACTAGGCACAAAATGATTGATAGTGTTCATTTAACCAGCTTATTGCTTTCTCTGAGTGGTGAGGCTCCCATAGCTATAAACGCCTGTGCATACAAAGGCCCGTTCAGACCAAAGCTGAGGCCCGCCTCAGTGACTCTGAGCCTGTGCTTTGCCTCCTCCATAAAGCTCCTGGTAAAATGATTACTATTCGTGTTTAATTAAAAAGGAGTCAAAAACATACTAATAATCAAAGCAAATGCATTATGTATGCCATCCATTCAACCTAAAGTACTTTAACATAGTAGCATCTAACCTATATTGTTATACAGCAGCAAGGATAAGCATGGGAATCCTGCATCATGAAATGTGATCTGATCTTCATGTAAGTTACAAATATTGAACAAACAGAATCTGTTTTAATTGATACAAATGATTGGACTGTTCTTTTCTTGCCACTGTACTTTATCGTTTTTACAACAGTATTGCTTTTAATTCAAATATCTATTAAATACGAAAGAGTGTGTTGCACGCAAGAATAAGCTAACCAAGATGCATGTACTCTGTAAATAAACTAAATTCTTTGGCAATCATTGTTTTTCTCAAAATCAACTGTAATTAAGAGTAATTATACCGCAGTATATAAACACACACGCATTTTTCACACAGTAAAAAGGTAGCCCAAGTGCTCCCTTGGTGGCTACTGATAATTTAATGACTGTATTAAAAACGTTTAACATGATTTTACCATTTGACTGTAGAAAAAGATTCTTCCATTAGATGGCGCACGAGAGCCGTGTTCGCGTTTTAAGCAACATTTGACGTTGGATGGGAAAATGAGAACGTCACTGCCTCCCAGTTAATCATTTCAACTAAACGATTAGTGAGGAGTTCACGCTTCAGTAACGTTTTATTTGCATAATTACATTATACATAGACACTTATCCAGAGCAGAACCTATTAGGGCAAGTGCAGGTCACGGCTGCACCGTGGCAGTGCATCACAGGGCACGGAGAACAGAGGCAAAAGAATGAGAAAAAAGGAGTTTTGTACACACCGATAGAAAGATCCTGCGTCTGTGGGCTGTAGTAGTTGGGGCCCACCCAAGGTATTAGCGAACTAGGCGGCTGCTTAGGAACCAACGGCCACCGGAGGGATGACAGAATCGGATGCATGATAACAAATGACGACTGTTAACCAATTTGTTTAGGGCCCCAAAACGGGATAGTAGTGAGCACCTCAAGGAAACCCATATCAGGACTGGGCGGAAGCTGGGCAGGAATCGAACCCGTAACCCTGCATGGCTAAACTGTGTAAAGTTTATTTATATTTTTATTAGGATCGATACATTAAAAGTATTAATTATATGTTAAAATTAAACGACAAAATTAAAGCACACAAGCTCTCACCGATGTGGATCGATGGAAAGTGTGTTTTCCAGTAAGCCATGATAGGCCAGGGTTGTAGATGTATGTCGGTTTAATAAAGGGGAGATAAAACTGTAGTTTATAAAATCCATTTTTCGCAATATAATTAGTTTGATTCTTTTCCTAAAATTATTTACCAGATAGGCTATTTAAGGGTATACATAATAAGTGCTTTTTTGTGACGGTACAAACCGGTAAGGCTTACCGAAATACTTGTCAAGATTTCTTCCATCTCTTCTAAAATAAGTCATTTAGTGCTCTTGTAGGAGATTTATTTTATTTTGTTTTAATGTTTTGGTATATGAGTATGATGTATAAAAACAGTTTAGGGTAATTAAGTTTGCAGCATAAGCTTACGTTAAGACAAAACCATTTACCTCCAAAAACCATTTATTCTCCAAAAAAAATCCTTCTGTTATTTTGTTTAGCCCGATACCTGCTGTTAACTTTTCAATAACAAACTGACGAACCTATTCGTCCGAATAATTGTTCGGAAAGGTGACAATGAACCTGCGCATTTGCAGTTTTTTGTCTTCAGCGCCTGATTGGTCTGTACCGTCTGAAAACCCAATAGTGCAAATGACGCAGAAGAATACCGCTGTCACGCTTGGGTTAAGTCCTGGTATTTTGTTTTAAAATAGCAGATATATGCAAAACAATTAGTTAATTTATTCTTGAACACATGCTAATGCAATTTAACGTTGACTGAACTTTGGGGTGGTAAAATTTTAAGCAATATTATTCATTAGCTTGTTGTATTTCTGTCACTGGTCCCACGAGGAAACGAATAAAGCTCGGGCAAACAGAAGAAGAAGGAAAAAAGTTGAAATTCATCGGAGTGCAACGTAGCAATGCTCTCCAAATACGAAAAAGAGCTTCTTGTAATAATTTGGGAAAAGGCGTCTGTACATGCTGAAGACATTGGCGCTGAATCCCTTTTAAGGTGGGTTGACTTTTTTTCGTGTTTATTTCGTGTCTTATGGCGCGGACAAGTTACCGTTTATACTGCACTTAAAAGCAATAAGTTCTTTAGGCCTGTTTCAGCAAAAATATCACAAATTCCTTTTAGAAGAAAGATATTTTGACTTGTAAAAATATTTTAATGAAAAGGTGTATGTATGTTTACTACTCCTAATGTTTAAAATAAGAAAAATGGTTACAGTATATGTTTAGTCAGTATGTATATTTTGCGGATTAGTAATACTTTAGTAAGGGACAAAAAGCTGCAAAAGTTTGTAAGTGTACTTGTTTCTTGGTAAATATGGGCTCTAATCTGGCTAAAGACAGCAATGGTTATGAAAATAGTGCTTAATCATTAATTAACTTCATTTTTACTTGTCCTTTCTCAAAGTGCCAGTCTAAAATTTGGTAGATACTTTAGCTGGAGTGACTGTACATATACACACTTATATAACTCCTTGTTTTCTATTTAATTTATCCTTAGAATGTTCACTTGCTTTCCGAAAACCAAGACGTATTTCGCCCACCTAGACATCGGTCCTGGGTCTGCACATCTTCGTTCCCACGGTAAGAGGATAATACTGGCGATAACAGAAGGGGCCAAGAACATCAGCAGTCTGACCACCACCCTGGCGCCCCTCAGCACGCTGCACGCCTATCAGCTGAGAATACATCCTACTAATTTCAAGGTACCTCATCACAAAGTACTGCCCTCCTTTGTCTCTTCTTATCTTTGATGAAATATCGTTTTATTTGTATGTAAACTTGTCCTTTTTCACAAGTGACACTGTTATCTGTTACCTTGAATCTGCATATGTTTAATACACAAATGCTTAATGCCCAAACAGGCACATACTCCACACCTCCACACCATTTGTAATTTACTTCTCTGTGTAATATTTAAAGGTTACACTGAAATCAATGGCTGTAAATTTACAATTGGTCTCATACTGCGTTTTGCTGTAAAAATTAAACACATCTGTACATTTCTGGCAAGCTACCATTGTACTACTGTTTCTTCACTATTGTAGTAAAATTTTTGACTCGCAAAGCATTCTAGGTTTGATATGTTAAAGGCTTCGATCAGTGTGCTTTTGGGGATTTTATCTTGAATGGAATTGAACATTACCTATACAATTGCATTATAATGTTTGTTGAAGAGCATCCATATTCATTTGTCTTCCAGCTCTTGTCCCACTGTATCCTCGTCACACTGGCCAACCGGATGGCTGATGAGTTCACGCCTGTAGCACATGCTGCCCTAGATAAGTTCCTCTCGGCATTCTCAGCCGTGCTCGCTGAGAAATACAGATAAGAAGTCTCATAGCAGCCTCAACGCTGAATTTGCACTGCCTCTCGTGTACATGTTTTGTATGAAATTGTTTCAGGCATATCTGTGAATTTTTATTTTATGTGAGTCGACCCCGTGAATTTGTGAATAAAAAATGAAAAATCATGCCCACCTATTACATAGTTTTTGTGTCATTTTGAACCTGTACATATAAACGCGTTACTGCCAAAAATGAGTTGTATTGCAAAAGATTAATTCTCAAAGCCAGCTGCAACACAATGTGCTAAATATGTATTGACACTCAGAATATTAATATATATTGCATTCAGAATATTAAATCTCAAAACCCATTTGTCAATAACTAAAGTAAAATATAGAATTATTTTGTGATGTTTGTTTATGGGCTACAAATAATAATTCTGCTGTGATAAATAGTAATTTATCTAATGTGTCAGATCTATTATTGTCAGACCACTCAGTGGATAGCATGCATGGTAACCTCATACTTCTATAGTGGTGAGGGTTCAGATCCTACCGTGGACTGTGTGTGTGTAATCTCTCTGTTTTTCCCGTGTTTGAATGGGTTTTGTCATGTAGCCCAAAACAGCATGTCCTGTGATTAGATGGCAAGGAATCCCAGCCTATCGCACAGTATGAGAGACAATTATTTAAAGATGATGATGATTATATTTTATTGATCCCCGTGGGGAAATTCTCTTTTCACCTCCCCCAATTTGCTCTCCATAGGTGAGAGCACGCTTGGGAGCGAAACAAAATTGACCCGAGTTATTCTTCCCCCCCAGACAAAATACATTTCAGGTTATTTTTATGTGAATGAACATACAGCTGTTGACAGATATCAGTAAGTTCATTTTTGCGATTAAACACAACGATAATTTGCCACAAACACTAATTTTCTAATGGTATTCCCTGCTAAGAGCGGAGACCACGACATCCAGGAACTTCTGCCAGGCGGCTTGGACATCGGGAGAGAAGGCGGGACCTAATTTGGTAGAAATTACGATGGTAATGCAGTCTGCTAGTAGCTTCCAATAAAAGAAAAGAAAAGAATTATTAGTTTTTTCGACTCAGGCAAAAGTATAGGCTAGCAATGGTATCAGTATTTTCCTTGTACAATAGTTCTTACGTTTTACACAATTGGCCTACAATAATTCGGCATCGCATAGATCAATAATATTAATTCATAAATAATTATATGTTAGTGAAATTTATCGAAATGTTTAGCTATCGTTTTAATAGAGGAAAAATGTAGTTAACCTGTTTGCACCTACCCTAAAGTTGTCAGGATCAACGTTAAGTTTCTCAGAGTGGAGCTCGCTGAGTTTAGCATAAGTGTTTCTGATGTCGTCCAGATTCTTCACGCCTAAGCCTAATGACTTCAAGACGATCTTTCCGTGAGTGGCCACCTTGGGGTTGCTCGTGATAGCTGACACACTTGATATATTTCCGAAAACGCCAAAATACCGCTGAGTCCAAGGGTAGACAATCAGAACACTGTAATTGGGGAAGTACATTACTATGTAAAACTCCATACGTCATTTTACAAAATAATAAAAACTGCACAGGTCCGAGTCAAAACAGCACAACAAAAATATCATTTGAAATTACACAAAATTATATTCTCTTAAAATAAATTACAGAGTTATCGGCACCTGCAGCATTCAGTAGTAATGCCGTCGGGAAAATGCGTATATTTTATTGTGTAATATAATCTAAGTACCTTTCTAAAGCCTGTGGACCAATGACATTTATATCGATTTTCTCCCAAACACTTTCGATAGCGCGACGCTCGGCCTCTGTCCATTCAACCATTTTGAGAGCAGTTTTTCAGTGTTTGTGAGAGAAGGTGGAAATTTCTTCCTTTTTTTGTGGATATTTGTTAGTCGACATTCAAAATTTCAGTCCGCCCCCTGGGGACCGCGCTTCTAATTGGACAGTCCTTCAATAACAGCTGCAAGCTGTACGACTGTATTCTTGACAGAGCGCAAAGAAATTATAGGCTGTTTTAATATCAATATACGTTCAGTTTGACCTACAGTTAAGATCTGTTGCCAAAGCATTAATTCGATCTTCTGAGGTCCACAAAAACTGCTATTTCAGTCAAGGGTGATCTAAAAACACTCGATGATTTCTGCAGAATATGTGTGTATTGTTACGAATCTGCCTGTTTCTCGTTTTCCTGTAAGCTGTTAATTAACATGAATACAGTAGAAGAGGTAGAAAACGTTACGTAAATTATATAAATATTAATATTAATAATTAGGCTACTCGATACATGATATAGCCTACGTATTATTTTACTATGTTTCCCATTTTCATTGTGATGTTTGTTGTAGGCAACATCAAAAACGCATTTAGAAATGTATTTCTTCGGAGCGTTTGTAAAATGATGACGGAGAAAATAATATTATTTAAATTTGGCGTTTATTCTGCGCGTAATGTTCGTATGAACCACAATTTACATGCTATATCGTTTATAAAAGAGATTAATGAAGAAAGTGCACGCAATAGGCTTAACATACCTACAGGCCTATCAGTTTTATATGGATAAATATAAATGTACATTTCACTCCCCAATGTCACAACGCCACCTGCTGGACGAATCGATTGTTGTCGATTCGCTCCACTTGTCCCACGTTAATGTCTGCCAATGTCTAAAGTCTGATTGATTGATTGATTGATTGATATAAGCTGCAAAGGGGAACCTAACTCTAAATGCCTATTCTGCACACCTACCGTATCTCACGTGGTTCTGTTCTTCTCGCCTTTCAGCAGTTCATTGAGCATCCTCTAGCCCTCTGAAGAACAGGCAATCATCAAGTGTGATTTCTCAGAACCTCTTCATTTGAGAAACACTGCAAAGTTCTGGATAACATGTTATCGCTTAATCATATGCATTTGTCCATATTTTTCACTTCGGTCATGCAATATTTTAAAAAGAATATGTATTACATTTATTTAACAGACACTTGCATGTAAATCCTCTTTTTTTGGGGGGGGGGGTGAATGCAGGGTCAGACAGTCCATGGAGGAGCTGGGAGTTAAGGGTCTTGATCTACAGTGAAACCACTTAGCCACTTTCGGAATTTGAACCAAGGATCTGATCACAAGTACAGCGTTCCAGCCCACTCAGCCACACAGCCACTTTGCATTGTATTATTTGTAGTCAATAATACCATTGACAATATTGACAGTGTTACACAACAAAAGTAGCAATAATTAATACTAGCAGACATCAGAATTGGTTTTGGCCACATGCCAAATGAAAATTCCCTTGATGGGCAAAAAGTGCACTGGAGCTCCAGGGATTGATGCATGCACTCTCCAGGGATGCACTGGAGCTCCAGGGATTGATGCATACACTCTCCTGGGATACAGCCTTGGGGGGGGGGGGGGTGCTCAATGACATCTTACAGTAGGTTTTTTAAAGGATGCGTTATTTTTTCATCAATTGCAAACATGTAAAGGATGCTGAATTTCTCCTAATAGTGCACATCTGATGAAGCTACTTAAAATAGACCTGGGCCCAGTTTCCCGAAACCTTCTTAATGCTACGTCATTCGTAAGATCTACCTTAAGTTGTCTCTTAACGCTCAGATGCCTTTCCCGACACAGATATTCTTTCGTAAGGTTGGTCTGAGCCTCTCTTAATTAGCTGTCTCTTATCACTGTTGTCGGCTCATATTCAATTCAATTCAGTTTTATTTATATAGCGCTTAACAACGGTCATTGTCACAAAGCACTTTACATATAACTGGCCAGAACCCCACCAAGCAAGCCTGAGGCGACAGTGGCAAGGAAAAACTCCCTCTAGCAGGAAGAAACCTTGAGAGGAACCTAGACTCGGAAGGGGACCCCATCCTCCTCTGGGCGACCGGGGAGCATGAAATAGTATTTTCATTGACATTAATTCCAGTCCAAATAGTTTTAAAAGTCCCAGTTGGTTCCATGTAAATATATCCAAGGTGTACAGGTGAGGGTTCAAGTGGTGTAGTGTTGGCTCGAGATCAGCTCAGGATCAGCTCGGAAGAGAGAAGATGGAGAAGAGAGATATTGCCCTACACCTAACCTCCGGCAGTACTAGAGTAACTATGGCAGCATGGCTAAAAGAGAGACCTGGAAGGAAGCACAGACATGAGGGTTTCCAGGGGTTTTGGTGTCAAGCCAAACTACCATCATCAGCTTAAGTGATCGGCGAGAGTGGCAGGACGACAGCACCAATCCCCCTTTCACCTTTAATCTCAAATGACCATGAACCTCCAGATTTCCCATTCAGGAATTTTACTATCCAAAAGACTGGCTAAAGAGGTAAGTCTTAAGCCTTGACTTAAAGGCAGAGATTGTGTCTGAGTTCCGAACACTAATAGGAAGTTTATTCCATAACTGTGGTGCGTTATGAGCAAATGCTCTTCCCCCAAAAGTAACGTTCTTAACTCTGGGTATGCATAGAAGACCTGCATCTTGCGATGGAAGCTTACGATTCGGAATGTAGTTGCTGCTCATTTAAAATAAGACTAACATTGATGTTTCATAACCAAACATCACTTAACTAAAAAACAACTGATTCATATGAACGGCAAATTTATAAATGACGTAGCGTTAAGAATGTTTCGGGGAGCTGGGCCGTGGGCAGAAACCCTGTGCGCTGTGCATATTCGGCCCAAAATGCTATTTATACTGGCTCACAGTCATTAAAAGGAAAAAAAAAGAGGGTTCGGTGTTCAAATTCCATGAATAATTGCAAATACAACACTTCTACACCAATATGTAAAAATAAGCCTCTACAAAAAAAGAACATTTGATTCAGAATGTAGGACATAAATATAATAATTAAAAATGGCCCTTGCTTACATGGCGAAGCTCAGATTTTTCCCTCCACAGACAATATTTGCCTAGGCCTGGCATAAAACCTTAAAGTGAAATACAAATCGTTGATACTGTAGTAGTCTAAGTTAATAACATCTGACTGGTGCTGTTCATCATGTGATGCATGTATTTTGAGAATATGAAGTTTTGTAATGTTACCCCATGTTGCTGTTGCTCTTATCCTGCGTTTTCTAATAAAACCCTAATTAAACAGGCTCCACTTTCCTCCCTGTTATTTCAGCATGCAGGCATTGCAGTGAGTCATTATGGGGAATAGAACGAACACACATTCTCAAGAGTTGCTCTTTATCTGATTTTTATTAAAAAGGAAACTTATTCTTTGTCTATTTAGATAAAAGGAATTTAGTAATACTGCCTGCAGAGAGCAGAAACAACAACAGCAAGAAACTTCTGCCAGGCTGCCTGAACTTCCGGTGTGAACGCAGCGCGCATCTGCCCAGCGATGACAAGGGTGAGACAGTCAGCCAGCAGCTGTGGGCAGAGAGAGTCCAGGAGAAACGCATTAACACACTGGGAATCTTATAGGAAAACACCTGTAATGATCTGATTATCTAAGTGAAACCCAATGTATTAAATAACAGTCATATTCGGGAAATTAAAAATATTGACATGAAATATATTTTTCAGCAAATGGCAAAATTATATTTATGGCTTGAGAAGCTGTAATATCTCTAGAAGTGCAGTTTACATAATAAAAGATTAATTTTATTGTTTCTTTTCTTATTACACTTCAACCTCAGTACATGCGCAACACTCACTTTGAAGTTATCGGGATC
>JAODLD010000101.1:16521359-16549754 GCA_026781065.1 Mormyrops boulengeri | reverse complement strand
AGAAGTTTCTTGCTGTTGTTGTTTCTGCTCTCTGCAGGCAGTATTACTAAAGTGTCTCAATAAATCAAAGGGAATCAATTAAATCAAATTTTCTTGTGTTTCATCCACAAGCACTGCACCTTTTTTTCTTTTTTTTGCCTTCATTTAGTTTTCTGGACACTTTGCTAAAGAAACTCTTGACAAGAGTTTTCTCCTTGGCTCTTGTACTTTGACAGGTGTCTCTTAAAGGCACATGTGTAGGATGGCCAGGATGCATCATATGTCTCAGGCTACAGACAAATCTTGGTGTTTCTCCTCCATGTACTTTCAGCTCTTAGTCACACTCAATCAATGAGTGTTAATCAGCCCACTTCAGTAAACCAGTCTTGTCTCCTCATAAAATATTAAAATGCTAGGTTGGTGTTCCCTCAGAAGATGCTGCCCTGGCCAATTCCTCTTGCCGTGATCCACCTGGTGGGTTGCTAAAGCATTGAAGGACACACATATAGTAATAATATATAGTAAACAGAGTCATAAAGATCATTCATGGACCATTACTGCTGAAAATGGGAGCCCATATAAGAAACTAACAAAGGTGTGTCACTGAGGGTTAGGAGTCTTTTTGAAAGTCTTTTTGGAGTCTTGGTGTGGGTAGTGGTGGCTTAATGGTTAGGGACATGCACTTGTAATTGAAAGATTGCAGGTTTGAATCCCCAACGAGCAAGGCACCACTGAGGTACCCTGAGCAAGATACTGCCCCCAAGCACTGCTCCCCGGGTGCTGAATTAGCTGCCCCCTGCTATGTCACATATGGGTTAAATGCAGAGAACACATTTTGTTGTTGTGTGCTGTGGTGTGTCAACCATGACAAATAATCTCTAAATTCTTTGTCAGCAGCAGGAAACCCATGGTGCCAAACCTGTTGCTAGCAGACTTATCGTGGTGTAACTGGGCCCTTGAGAAAGACCATTAACCCCAGTTTCTCCAAGGTGACACTGTGCCTTGACCATGTTTTAGTTTCTCCAGCATATGTGCGTGCATCATAGGAGAGCCCAGTATGATTTGTGAAGACTGAAATTTCATGCTAATTGCACCATGTACAATGATAATAAAGTATATAAATCTGTTTATTGGGATGAAAGGACAGTTACACATTTCACTGAGGGGGTATACTGCCTGGGTTGATTCCTGCCTATTCTTGTATTGTATAAGCAGAGTGTGAGTTTACATTTAGTGTTTTCAAAAATCTGTGTTCTACAGTTTGGTATCATACAGTAGATTACAGTATGAAGAAGGAACACTCAGACTGACTGCAACTGGACTGGGTAATTATATACGATCCCTTGGAGTCAAACTGGCAAGCGTTGAAAATAGTTAAGTATGGCTTGAAATCAGGGCCGGAGTGGGACTCATTTTCAGTCCTGGAGTTTCATGCCTCAGACCGGACCACTTTAGATCACAACCTATTATTTTAAAATCATGTAATTATAACCTTACACGTTAAGTCTACAATAGCGCACTGTTCTGTAAAACTTTGTAATTCAGTGTATTTTTCTAAAATAATTAAAATTCAGTGCAAGTAAGGGTTGCTTCATAATGTAGATTTATTTCAACATGAGGCACATCTCCAACATTATTCTTTACAACACATCCCTTTCAACAATATCAGAATCTATATTCTGTTCAAATAAGCAGAGGCGTCAAAAGTACACGCATTCTACACTCAAGTAGAAGTATAGATACATGTTTTTAAAAATACTAGTTGAAGTATTGACTTCACTTTTTTACTCAAGTTAAAGTGAAAAGTACAAGCTCTAAAAGACACTTAAAGTATAAAAGTATAAAGTACCCTTGCAAAGGACAAACCCACCATTTTAGGACAAAGTTGACTGGACTCATGTCCAAGCATTATGTAGAACCCAAGCAGAGGAAAAATAAAGCCACATAAATACTTAAAGCTCCATTGGCTGTTACCATCATTATACATGACGATTGCCTTTTTCCTAAACACACCATGCAAAAAATATTATAGTACTGTAAGATGGAGGGATTAGAAACTCAATGTGCATGGTGTTCAAAAAACTTTATTTGTATGCAAATATATTACGTGTTTGTATTAGCCAGAAGAACTCAGGTACACACCATAGGACTACCAGAACCCTCTGTTTAGCTTCAAAAGAAGCCGATTTTCAAAGTTCTTGGAATCAACGCATGCCTTTTTCGGTGTGAATATCAGTCCGGCTGTGCTGAACAGTCTCTAGCACACAGTTGAGGCTGGTAGTGGAGTGCTAAGCCTCAGTGACAGGCTGAATACTGTCGGGAAAGACTCCGCTAACACTCCCACCAGTTTTATTGGACATTTCGTCGAGCTACTTTCTTTTCAAGCTTCCTTCTTCCACTGCAATCACGATATCTTTTCCCACCCAGTTACCGTCCGGTTTTAGTCGCTCTCTCTCTCTCGCTTTATCGTGTCTATCGTGTTGTGCGTCACGTGCACAGACGGATACACCAATGGGATTGACTTTTCTGTGCGCATTTACACGCGTTTTAAGCCTCAACCAATCAGTCAAGTTGTCTGGATCGCGCGCACTATTGATTCGGAATATTTGTACTTCGTTACTTCCCACCTCTGCAAATAAGTCGCATCATACTATTATTTAAATTACATAACGTTATGTTATATGCCACAACGCCACACAATTCATTGGCTTGATAATTAATTAACCTGAACGGTGGTTTGCAGGCAAAGTCCAACATCTTGCCTTACTTGAACAAGTGCTCACTGATCATCATGTTCATTGTTCAATGTTCATGTGTTAATAATACAAGTTTGAGACAAAGTTGAATTATACACAAAGAGCATACAGGTTGCAGCGTACCCTCGCTCTTTCTACTTTCCATCTTTCAAACCCCACTGACCGAGTGCACTGACGTGTTACGTCAGGGTGCGTCTGCAAAAAAAAAACGAGAGATGCCAGTGGAGGCGGTGGCGGCTCAGGGACAGCGGTAGCGGCGTACGTGATCAATCCGGGTCCATGACTGAACACCGGCCCTTGCGGCCCAGACATGAGACCGGCTCACCGGGAATTGTCCCGGTCCTCCCGATTAGCCACTCCGGAACTGAACAGAAAGTCCCCAGGACTGGAGTTGAGAACCCCTGTTTTATTATTGGCTGATTAAGAGATCATCCCAAAATACCCCACCCACACTGGCTCTCCATGGAACTGGTCCCCCACCCCAAACTGTCCAAGGTGAGCCCATCAAACCTGTACACCAGGGGGAGTTCAATACACCTGTCAGACTTGTGATTTTCATGGTGACTAATATCACACACACACACACACACACACACACACACACACACACACACACACACACACACACACACACACACATACGCAGACATGCACATTATTATTCAGTTATTAAAGCTGGTGCACATTTGCACATTTTGTTTGGTTTTATTATGATTTTAGTTGTGATTAACATACATTGTACACATGCATGCATACATACCCACAAATGTAAAAAAAAAAAAAACTTTGAATAACTTTTTTTAATTATTTTTAACATTTATAATGCTATATTTAACCCAGGGCTGTGTTTATTTTCCCCACAGTCAGGGATAGTTGTAACATTTCACTCCATGTGTTTGAGGCTGAACCATTCAGTGTCTGTTTGTGATACAGTATTTTAAAACCTGCGTTAATTAATAACAGAAGACACATACAGGTAGTTTGTATAAAATTTTGAATGCAGTTCTTTAAAAGAGCAAGTGAATCGTCAATTTTGGTTTGTTGGCGGAAATGTCATTGTATATTTTGGCAGCCTATTAAATTATTTAATCTCACTAATTAAGATATCTATAGAGACATAAAACCAGTTTAGTGCGATACTTCTTGCGGAAATGTGAAAATGATAAAAGCGTGCACAAGTAATGCTTTCAGTTTCTCTTTTATTAAATCATTAGGATTGGTTTGTTTGGCAATGAAGCGCACACTGAAGCTGTTTCTCAGTGTTTCGCATGTAGAGGTTCGCTCTAGTGGTACTGCCTGCAGAGGCCGGACACAACAACAGCCAAGAACTTCTGCCACGCTGCCTGCACCTCAGCAGTGAAAGCAGAGCCCAACTGGCTAGCCACGACGATGGTGATACAGTCAGCCAGCAGCTGCGAAGAGAGCATAAAACACCGCTCACTTAAAACGTCCAACTAAGTAACTATTAAACGCAAGTCACAATAACTATTATCAATTAAATTACCCTGAAGTTATCGGGATCCACGTGCAGTTTCTCCGAATGCAGCTCGCTCAGCGGGGCGAAGGTTTTCTTGATGTCATCCATGTTCTTCAAAGCCGTCTCCAGCCCGCCAAGCACAACCTTTCCGTGGGCAGCGACCATGGGGTTTCCAAGGATGGCCTCGGCATTGTACAAATTCCCAAATTTACTGAAGTACCTCTGGGTCCAGGGGTACACAATAAGGCATCTGATTGGAACAGAGAACATGAGAGAATTAAGTATTCGTCATCACTAGTAATAGGCGTAATAATAATGATAATAATAATGATTTCGTAAAATACAGCTCAAACGAAGCAACATGGAAATTTTCTATTATGTTATTGTTAATGTTCATGTACGTCCTTTTATTTAGGTATTTACATTTTCATTTTATAAAATTAAGCAAATTATATAAATGCCATGTGATTACAATTACATTTATGTTTCATTTTAGTGTGCGAAACATTTAATTTCTTTATTTTTTATCTTCTCAATGCCTTACCTGGCCAGAGCGTTGGGCCCAACTACATCAGGGTTAAGTTTCGCGAAGACGCTGGTGATGGCGTTGCGCTCGGCATCTGTCCAGGCAACCATGACTGCAGTTTGTGGTTTCTTAGCTTTCTTCGTAGAAGGCGTAAAGGAGTCCTGCAGCAGACCTGGATTTTAAATTGTTTGAAAACTCCACCCAAGTCAGACAGGCATACCTGATTGGGTGAACAGTTCTGGTGGGCAGGCTTCAACCACGGGCAAAATATCAAAAATTATTTAGACTGGAAGGCATACAAAATATACATTTTCTTTTTAATTTCCTATATGCATTCATTTAGCGTCAAACAGTTTTCCCAAATATTTAAAAAAAAATTGCTGTGGAGTCTTTAGTCAATAGGTTTGACCCACAAGACGTATTTTTTGCGCGGTTACACATAAAACAGAGAAACATAGAAAACCTATACTGGGAATTGTTTAAAACATATTTCAATAAAAGAAAATCAAAAGTCGATACAGTTTTTTCCTAGAACACCTGTTTCAAAGGATCATTTGCAAAAGTTGTTATATTAATGTATACATATAATATTGGCGCACATTAAACTTTTATAAATTGCAAATTTTAATTGTGTCTTAAATCATATTCTAATATGTTTCTAATTTTGCCCGCTAAACGGTATAGCATATATATATAATTCAGCGGTATATATTCGTGATGGTCGACATGTTATTTAAATATAGCATGTTTGCTATATAATATCATATCAATTTAAAAAGCCATAGAGCTTAATTTACTGGCATAGTCAAAAAAATACCCGTAAATCTTTTGTTTGTATATGTAAGACGGGACGGGAAATTTGAATGCTTTCGGCATGTTCAAAAAAAAAACTGAAAAAAGGTTAAATGTTCATGTTTGTTCAAGGTGAATTTAGCATTTTCTAGATTTATACGTTTTGAGCCGTGCTTTGAGATAATTCGAATTTCTGCAAATTATTTATATACTACTCATAACGTGTTATTAAGTTTTGGTAAATATTTTTTATGAACAAATATCGTAAATGCATCTGTAAAACAATATGTTTCTATAAGATTGTTAAATGATGCATACTTGCTTGTTTGTTATTCTTGTCATTCACATTTTTGGTGAAATACTGCGCATATTGTATATAATATTTGCATTTTTATTGTCTGGCTGTGGGCTGTCCAGTCCGTGCAGTTTTTTGCAAATTCACGGAACATATTGCATATATATAACATTAATTGTTCTGATATATGCATATTATACGAAACACGAGTTTCTTTTAAAACGGCGTTTTTTCCATTTCATTGGATTGCTAGTTATCTTTAAAAACAGGCGCTTTTTTTATCTTCGTATTCAGCCGAACTCCACCCTTGATGTGGGGCACGTCTCACTCAACAGCCTTTTCTTCTAGATTACAAACACCAAAGAAACACCCAGAACTTCTTGACATGCAGTTCAGTGTCGATTTTAATGGCAAGCGCTAATCATTTTTTAATGCCCTGATTAAAATAAATCACATTAAAGATTTTCTCTAGGCCTATTTATGACGTATAAGACTATCGAGGGTAAATCAAAGCATTTTCTGTATATTCTGCATTTTCTGTTTTGTGTGTTAACTGAATCGGGATATAATTGTACCTTTTTGCTAAAGGCATATAAAACTAGTCAGCTGGTCAAATTTCCATACGTAATTGCATAGTATTTATAGTCTTTACAAAATCCTTTATTATGCTAACTTTTTATTATATAAAAATTATGTATGTGTGATTAAATTTGCAGAAATGAGAAATGGTGAAAAAATTCGCAATTCTAATTTTATCTTTTTTGCATAAACATAAATACTGTAAATCAAAAATGCGATTAACAAATAATTCTGACTGCATTAATATATTCAATCTGATGGAAAAGCAACATGGTCTTACAATAATTTCTGCCTAGTCATTTTGGTAAGATGCCAACATGGAATGTTACAGAATTTGGAATGTGTTCAATTTACTGTCCTGAAGTAGGAGGGTCTTGGCAGTGCTTCTGTTTGTTTTGATATAAAAACAGTTATGTTTTCTGAAAAGCCAAGTTAGACTTCGACAACCTCGTATCAGGAAGGAAACAAAAAGCAAGATGAGTCTCTCTACTAAGGACAAAACTTTAGTGAAGGCCTTCTGGGATAAAGCTTCGAAAAAGGCGGACGACATCGGCTCTGAGGCTCTGTCCAGGTAATCAAGAGCCAGGCTCATGTATCCAACAGGCGCCTGTAGCAACACCACTCATGCAGAATCATTGTTCTGAACAAAATAAAATAACATTTTGCATAATACTATAATAGATGATTTAGATGTATAGATACGATTTAATGATTAAAGCTTAATGCATAATCATGTACTAATAATCTAATAATACGTAATAACGTATACATTTACCAAATAATTGAATTTAACCTAGTACTTATTTTTTAATTTTAAATAATATAGGCTTCAACCACTTAAAATGCTTTCATTACAAACATTAGTTGCGATTAAAACATAATTCATTAAGTAAATAGCTTGTGCTGAAACCCAGGCCCTATCTAAACCCAAATCTTCCAGAATGCTTGTCACCTACCCTGCGACAAAGACGTACTTCGCCCACTGGGATGATCTGAAACCTGGTTCAGCTCCCATACGCAAGCATGGCAAGGTTATCATGAAGGGCCTTGCCACCGCCGTAAGTAAAATTGACGACCTGGAAAACGGCCTCGGCAAACTGGCCGAGATGCATGCTACCAAGTTAAAAGTGGATCCTGCCAACTTCAAGGTGAGTAAATGTGCACCACAAATTTTAATGATGGAACACAAATTCCTATACCCCTTTTTGATTATCTGTGACATTTTTTTACTAAGAAACCTTTTCTTTTTTAAACTCTTTCTACAGATTCTGTCTCACTGCATTCTCGTGGTTCTGTCCATGATGTTCTGGAAAGATTTCACCCCGGAGACGCACGTTGCTATGGACAAGTTCCTGAGCCGTGTGTCGCAAGCGATGTCTGAGAAGTACAGATGAGATACTCAAAGTTCAAATTCTGAGTCAGGATATTAAAATAATAAAAAATATATGTGAAACGAAACCGTGTTGCAAATTACTGGACGCAAGTAGTCATCAGTTACGCTTAATCCAAATGGTTAATAACATTCATAAGAAATAAATCACAGACGACAGGGTGATACATGTCATTTCTGTATATTGAGTTTATAATTTTATATTATATATATAGTATATGATAAATATGTGATATATATAGCGCCCTCCACAATTATTGGATAATTATATCAACCTTTTAATGATTTGTAAAAAGGTTAGAAAAAATGTACCTTTTAGTGAAGTAGCTTCATCTCATACTGGAAAAAAAATACAGATAAAAAAATAAAAATAAATTTATTCAAAGAAAAACAAATCCTTCATCAAGAAATAATTATTTTTAACAAAAAGACATGAGCCACGATTATTAACACCCCTGGAAACTGTAGTGAACACATTGTAACTGAAGCATGTTTCCCATGTGTAAATGCATGTGTAAATTGTACATCTTTGAGTTTATTGAAGTGAATAGGAACCCATGACACAGAGCCCTAACTCCCTTAGTCATCCATCAACATGTGAAAGATAAGAGAACATACAAACCAAATGAGGGAGAAGTGTGTTGACCTTCATAAGTCAGGGAATGGGAATTAAAAATAGCTACTCACCTTAAAATGCCTATTTCTACGGTTAGGGCAATAATAAAAATGTGGACAACAACTGGAACCGTAACAAACCTGCCTGGAGGAGGACCCAAGTTTATTCCCCCACCCCATACAGTGAGGAGGATTGTAAGTTCTATTGTGTTACGTTTTTAAGCATTTAATAAAATGTCATCTCCTGACTTTCTCAGCCTAAGACATTTCAATAAACTAGAAAAGATGCTGTTGTTCGAACAGCAGTGTATTCCTCAGGCAGCCCTATCACCCCCCCCCCCCTCCCCCCGCTGAATGGATCAACTGGAAATGTCAAACCCAATAAATCTGTTTTTACCAAAATGATATGTGACTACACCTATTCATGTATTGCACATTCTACTTACATACGGATTTGCAGAATTTTCCTCACCAATCAGGTGGTTATTATTTGGGTATATGTCCATGTCTTAAATATCTTAATGTCATTTATATTACTTATATTCTTCCATCCATCCATCCATCCATCCATCCATTTTCCAATGTTTTTCTGGCTCCGGGTCCGGGCCCAGACCTCCCTCTCCCCAGACACCTCCTTCAGCTGCTCCAGGGGGATACCCAGGCGTTCCCAGGCCAGCTGAGAGATATAATCTCTCTAGTATGTCCTGTGTCTGCCAAGGGATCTCCTTCCGGTTGGACATGCCCAAAACACCTCCCCAGGGAGGCATCCTACCTAGATGCCTGAACCACCTCAACTGGCTCCTTTCGATGTAGAGGAGCAGCGGCTCTCCTTTGAGCTCCTCTTGAATGTCCGAGCTCCTCACCCTGTCTCTAAGGCTGAGCCCAGACACCCTGTGAAGGAAATCATTTCTGCCACTTGTATCCACAATCTCATTGTTTTGGTCACCACCCAGAGTTTGTGACCATAGGTGAGAGATAGAATGTAAATCGACTGGTAAACTGACAACCTCGCCTTTCATCTCAGCTGCTCCCACTGGCCATACCATTTTGTTCCCCCAGTGCATTTCCTTGAGCCTGACATTCCTCTTGTCATGAGTTCAAGGCTGGCCTACTTCGCCTTTATGATATATTTTGGTTTTATTTTATTCCCTGGTGCCTATATGCTCATGTTGTGTCTTGTTTTTGGTTATCCTGCCTGTGTCTTGTCTGTTCTGTTTTACTTGTGCTCCATTATTTGTTGATAGCCCTTTTTGTTAATGTTTTCTAGTCACCAGTTTATGTTAAATGTAATTTACTCCATCCATTCCTTGTTGTCCAGTGCCATTAGTGAATGATTTGGTTATGGTTCTCACCTGCCCTGTGTCAAGTCTTGTTACTAGTGTATTTAAGTGCCCGTCCTTATTCTGTTCCCCAGTGGTTTATTGTGGCTGTTTTCTTGTGTTGCTGTGTTTCTACCTACCCTTGCTATTGTTGTTAGTGGTGTTGCTACCTGCCTTAGTTCAGTCTTGACCCCTCATGGTCCCTTTGTTTTGTTTCTCCCTTGATGTTCTGTTTTGTTAATAAAAATTTGTCTTCTCTGAGACCGTGGACTGTCTCTTCCTCCATCGTGTCCCACCATAACATTGTTGTATTAAACACTCTGTTGCAACCTCCTCTCAAACAGATGCCATTGAAAACATTGCTGGTAACCTTTAGGCTAGTTTGAGTTTCCAGCTTAAAGATTTTCCACATGGCTGACATCTTGATAGTTTGTAGTTTCAAGCCATGTTTGTCAGGCTTACTGCAGCATGTGACTGAACCTTATAATGCACAAAACTGCGATAAATGAGGCACATGCGGTAAATTAAATACATCTGACTTTAGATTGGGCTGTGGTAGCTGATAGCCAATTCTGATCTTTGATATTGGCTTGGGACATCATTGCCAACGACCGTACAGCCACAGCTCTGCACAGCTCCCCCAGCAAAGAAGGCATGGAACATAGTCCATTAAGGCTCACTGTCTCCCGTCTCTGTCAGAATGTAAGATAAGATCTCCAGGACAGGAGGCCTTACCAGACGCTCCTGGCACATCCTCACTATATGTTTGACTTTACCAGGTCTGTCCACCATTTTCCCCAACTATCTGATCCAACTCACCACCAGGTGGTGATCAACTCAGTTCCGCTCTTCACCAAGTTCACTGAGTTCCAAGACCCCGCCCGAGCCTTCTGTGTGGGGGCTAGAGATAGAGGCTGGGGTGTGTGGGGGGACGTTTGATAAGATCGGGGAGAGGGGGTCATGGGGGTCATTCGGTGACATTTGTATCCATGCTCATCTTAACTATTCTAGCGTTATAATAAATATATATATGTTCATTTCCAAAGTTAAAATGCTAATAGAAATGCTAATAGAATGCTAGTGTTTAGTTTATACAAATGTTATGTACACTCCACTGTGCCTGTGGGGCAGTTTTTCTGCCAGATAAGTGGAACTTGTGTGTTTCCAGTGAAAAACAAAGTAGGTAGCAGTAACATTTGATCTCAGAAAAAAATCACAATTTGCAGATGGTAGATTTATGGATGTAAAATAATATGAGTTTTTAAATTACAGCAACATGTGTGTTATTTGCATTTTTAGCAGCAGTTTTCAGGATAGACAAAGTCCCCCCCCATCCCGGCTCTGATGGGATAATCCTTCTTTGAGACTTCACAGCAGCCAGCTTTCTTTTCAGGTTGTACCACCACCAAATGAATCAGCACAAAGTAGCCTAGCAGAAAAAAACTATGCAAATATACAAGACTAGCATTACATCTCCCATGCCAATTGCTCTTCGCAAAATTCAAACACAGTATCTCATTGTTACATACTTGCTGAAGGACTGTCATGTTGAACAGAATGGCCAGATATAGTTGTAGTTGGCTACCACCACGGTTTACTTTTCAGAATAAAAAAAAATCTGATTTTAAATTCGTTTCATGATGTAAATTATCCATCCATTTTTTTTTATAGCTGCTTGTCCTGTTCAGGGTTGCTGGAGCCTGTACTGAAGGTTACATGTGCAAGGCAGGGAACAACTCAGAATGGGGTGCCAACCCATTGCAGAGCACACACACACACACACACACACATACAATTAGGTAACGCCAATTAACCTCAGCATGGTTTTGGACTTTGGAGGAGGGGCCAAAGTACTCAGAGGAAACCCCACAATAACACAGGAGAACATGCAGCCTCCATACACAGAGCCATGGCCAGAAATTTGAATACAGGTCCCAGAGGTGCCAGGGAATAGTGCTAAGCACTGCGCCACCATGCCTCCCCAATGCAAACGAAACAGTCCACATTCCATATCGTTTGATGCCAAAATCATTGAGGACACAAGCCCCTTTGCTCACTTGATGAATTAATTATACAGCACCTTCTTTTTCAGCTTAGGCACGGTGATCCTGACCGGGCAGATGAGGGAAGAATATGAGTTTATTACTCGTATATGTAAAAATACAGTACTTTTTAAGCACTAATGTGCCTGAAGGGAGAGTTGAGCTCTAAATTCCGTGTCACAATGTGAACTCAGGCTGACCCTGGGCGTTCTGGCATCCTAGGGGAAATGGCACAGCCCCCAGACCAGCAGAAAACAAATTTTGTCAGTTCATTTATATTAAAAACATTTCAGCATAACAGGGCATCTGGCTGCGAACTAGCTAGTTTGCGTCTGTTTCACAAGAAAAGTACTGATGTATTAAAACTAGGGTAAATAACTGTAATGTCATAGAATGAGGTTAGTTGTATTTCTTCTGATTTTTTTCACTTCCTCTTTGCACCCCCAATGTTGCCTATAGGGCGAGCCGGCTCTGCTCAGAACATTCTGGTAAAAACGCATTTATTAGCTTTCGTATTTCCCGTTGATCCATCCAATAATTGTAGAAATTGTAGTGGGTGTGTGTGGCAGAAATAAGGATTAGATGGGGCAGGCAGGTAGTAGGGCTGTAGGGGGAATACATTGTTGGTGTTTCGACAGCATCTTCTCTGGTTTTAAATTGTGTTCTATGTCTGATGTTACTTCGAACTACAGATTATAATAGTGCATTGATTTACTGCTGCGATTCGCCTGGCTTGCACAATGTGTGTGATTATCAAAAATGAATCAACACCCTTCTGACCAAATGCAGTAAGAAAATTAAAAGTTAGAACAGCTAAAATAAATTTAAAAGAATAAAATATATGCAAAATCTAGGCGAAAAAGACATGTCCTTAATAGCTATACAAAGCAAGTAAGTGATTCAGTTTCTCTGATTGCTACCGGTAGTGTATTCCATAGTTTTGGTGCATAATCACTATGTTGTCTCTTCACTGTATTATTTATTAACTCTGGTTATGTGAAGAATCATGGGTCTGGAAGATCTTGGAGTCCTGGCGCAGTGATTCTCAAAATGTTTTGCGCGCCTCCCCTGGGGGGCGCCGTGGAACTGCAGGGCGAATTTTAAAGATTATCTAATCTAAGTGTATGTTTAACGTTCGCTTACTGCCGCTTCTTTTGCATGAGCTCTGCATGCGCTCTTCACGCCTTTCCGAATCATTTTCATCCTTGCTGTTTAAATCACCCATGAACAGACGTGTTTGTAAAAAACTGATTTATTTTGAACTATTTTTTAACTGCAATGCTTAATTGAGAATGGTATTTTTCAGTGTCGTGCAGTCTAATTACTAAATACGGTGGTGCATGCGGTTCACGAACGCTGTGGTCTACGTTCAATTTGGTTCGCGACCAAAAATTTCGTGAAAAAATACATTGGGTCGCGTACAAAATTTGGTTGACGAACACATTCCTTCTTTTATACCAGTATCCGCCGGAGGGGGGCATGTCCCAGCATGCCCCGCGCACAATTGTAAATAGAAGGACCACAACAGACACCAAACGAGCACCGAACCCAAATACACAGACGGGAAACGCAAGGTTGGCAGACGCCGAACTGCAAGATGCACACACGGTGGAAGATTTACACACGCGAATATCGGACCGGGGACACCCAAGACACGCGCGACAATAGGGAAACGCAGCCATTAACATTAACACCAACAATGCAAGGGTTAAGGACTGTTAATAAAGAGTGTGATTTCCCCGGCAAGCAAGTCTCCATGTCTCTCTCTGCTCCGGCGATACCTCGGTCCCGCCTGTCACCACACTATATTGTGTATGTCTTTAAAGTTTTTACTATAAAAACCGGAAAAATAATTAACAAAAATTGTCATTTGGTAGTTTTGTGAACGAATTAATCGAATTTCAATGCTTTCTTATGGGGAAAATTGCCGTGATTCGCGTAAAAATTCGTTCACGACCACTTTCCTGGAACGGATTGCGTTCGTGAACCGCAGGCACCAGTATACTAAGTGCTATGAGATATCTAAAAAACATGCAACGCTATATTCAACATGGGGTAGCAAAGTGATATGAGGCATAGCGAAGTTCAATGTGGTGCAGTGGTTAGAATACAAAGGGGGTTAGGGTTAGGGTCATGAAAAGTCAACTGCTTCCAAAGGAGGGCCCCAGCAGAAAAAGTTTGAGTACCACTGTCCTAGGGGGAGTGTAGATAGTTAAAAAATGAGATGTATGAAGGTGTTAGGCCACTAAGTGCCTTGGGAAGTGAATAAAATTTTGAAATCAGTTCTAAAAGATACAGGTAACCAAACAAATTCATATAAAAGTGGTGTAATATGATTCAATTTCTTTCCTTTTATATGGGTTCTAGCTTATTTGTTTTGAATAACCTGTAATTTCTTAATAGTGTCATTGGATAGGCTGGAGGTAGGTATTGGGTAGGTGGAACTGGAATAGTAAAGGTTACTAGTAATAAAACCTTTCAGCATCTTTCAGTGATAATAACAATCAGACTTTAACTATGCTCTTCAAATGGAAGAAAGCGATCTTGGATATCATGTTGGATATGACTTTTAAAATTCAAATTACAATCCACAACTACACCAAGATTTCTAACATGATTGAACTTAGGTGACTATGCTATACCCAACCCAATAATAATTATGTTTTTTCTTCATTGACCTGGCAGGGGATATGAGAAGGAATAATCAAAATTACCTGTCCAATACACAGTTACTGAAATAAAAAAAAAGACTTAGACAAGCAGTGAGTGCATGTTGAATGCAATGAAAACACATCAGCTTTGTGTTGAAGTTTCAGCATTATTTATTGGACACAGAAGTCCCTAAACAAAGCAACGCAACAATAGTCTGAAGGTGAGAATGGATTCCTTCTTTCCAGGGATTCTGATTTTTGTGGCGTTTGGCACAATGAAGCATTGTCAGGTTTTGAAAAAAAGGGCTGCTCTTCCGTCCGTTAAAATGCAACCTGTGAAAGGCCTGAAAAGATGAGAAGAGTCTGGTTCATGCGAAATGTCAGACTCACAAATGCAGTGACCCTCACCAGCTAAATCAGAGCATGAATATAATTAAAGAAACGTATTACGTGGTGTCTATGTACAACATGCAAAATGCCATTTATAAACACTGCACATATACATAAAAGAGCAGACATGCTTCATATTACATTATGACATCATATTATGAGACATCTCCAACAAGATATTACACAATGTAATAACTTTGGTATATGTCACAAAAGAGGACGATGAAAAAATAAGAATGGACACTTTCTTCTAGAATATGATTAATGAAGTAGCGAGTGTCAGCAAACCCGGCAATACATCAGTGGCCATAACTAAACCTTAGCTTAGTCAAAGCTTCACATGCATGAGAAGGATGCTGTGAATGGAATGAAAGTAGATATAGCACGATATTTTTTCTGGTCTGATCCTGATCCTTCTGGTCTGATTTGCAACCACGCAAACTCCATTTCATTCATTTACTAATACAACCAAACCTGTTCATCTGTTTTATAATTCTGGGTCGCAGATTTAGGATCAAGGGCTTGCTGTGTAGAACAGTATTTCCTTTAAGGGTACCCATTTAAAATAAGTTTCTGCCTTCCCATATTCCATCCTGCTCATTGATTTTATTCTCTGCTGCTCTGTCATTTTGTCTGTTTCATGTTAAGCGTAATGTCTGTCATGTGTTAGATGTAATGTTAGGAATAAATTCATGCCTTTTCTACACATGAATCTCTGGCTGAATGATTGCCTCGTAATTAAGTCACTTCACTGGCGTGAAATCGATACTGTGTCTCAAGCTTGTCCTAAAGTATCGCGAGACTGTCTCTGCGGCCGTGAGCAGAGTTTCGCTATAGAGCTGCTATGGACCTGGTGAGAGTTACGTTCTCAGGACAAAAGATCTAACCCAGTTTAAGTACTTATACTGTAATTAATGAATTGCACTCATATCCTTGAACTAAATCTTCCAGTATCTGAACAATAGGGACTTCTATAATATTGTTTATTGGAGAAACAAACCATTCAAGCATAATAATTAATTAAATATTCCCACGTATTGATGGAGACAAATTATTTGAGCAAATTTTTCCTACAGCCGACATGACAGCTCAGATGCACATGCGCTGCTGAACAACTTGCTCTGCTACAGCTTCGAGCTGCAGGTTATTTTTCTGCCCAGACCTATCTGACAGAAAATCCGATCAGTTTCTCACTCCCCCGCCTTTCTGTTACATGAGCAAACATGACAAGATACTGGATTTGTGCCATCTCTAAATGAATCAGTACTGGATCAGTGCCATCTGTAACTGAAAGTGCTCATCCTGACATTACCTTACATGACCATCCCTTCCATTTCCACACACTCCCATTTAATAAAGTTTACCTAGTTTAAGTTTATCTTTGATGGCCCAGCAGATACAGTAGTGCTGCAGGAGCTGATGAAGCAGTTCCTTTTCATCCAGAAATTCCAGTCGCTCTATCCTGCAGAAGCCAGGAAACAGCACACAAGTGATACAAATGCAGAAAATGCAAACAAGCTCTAGGCATTCAGGCATGGACTTGTGCTACTGTGCATTCCCAGGATGACTGCAAGACCTGCTCCGCAGTCATACATTTTCAGCTAAAGGACACGTCACAGCTGTCCACAGCTGAGGCTGCTTATATCTAGTACCGAAGCTACCCATCGGCGCCAAACCTGGCCACGTCCTCCTGGGGCAGCATGCCGTACACGGTCATCATGTCCAGAGCGTCGGCACCCTCCCAGCCCGCCGCCAAGAAACGCTCTTTCTACAACACAGGCCATACTTCACATTAGTGTCAGTTATTCACAGGAAGCTGTAGTGCACACGTTTTAAAAACCTTTATTCCAAGTAGTAAACTCAAGCTGGAAAGAAACCCTAAGTAACTTTTCACTGGTAGAAGCCACAGCATGTAGGACAAAGAAATCTCGATGATAACGTTTTATGTTATTTAATATTAGATATGGAAAGTACACATGCATACATAGTGTATACATCAATGAGCCAAAATATTTTGACCACACTATGTGACAGGAATAACATTAATTATCTTGTAAAAACAGTACATGTCGAGGTCTGGGATTTACCTCTTGAAGTGGGCCCGGGCTGGGTCAAGCATACCGTGCCTGAGCACGATACAGAGCGATCACACTAGTCAAAGAACTGGACTTCTGAGGATCAAACACCCCCACAAGCACCAAATGTTGTTGCCATCTGCTGTTTTTACAAGATAGTCAATGTTATTTAAATCACATGGGGTAGGTTAGTCATAATGTTAGACTCATCGGTGTATATCAGAACAGACTGAATGTGCCTTAATTTAAATAATTTCTTCATAAAGTCATATGAGGGTTTACCTTAAGCATCCATAATATCATCAGATGTATCTATTTGAATCTTAAACGTTCTATTTCGTGCTGCTTAATGTGCCATTATAGGCAGCCTCCCTGGTACAACCTGAACACACGAAACCAGAACATTTAAAGACTGGTTAAAGACCAGTCTTTACGCAATGCTGCACATTTGGACTATCAGCGGTGAGCTGGTAGGAAGCAGAGCAATAACACTCATCACAGGCTTCTAACAGTCACCTGAAGTGGAAGAGCCCAGTGACCCTGACTGGAATGACTTCCCCCTCAAGGTTAAAACAGGGTCAGCTGACAGGAGAGTCTGGCGGGAACTGTTGGGTGCAACTTCGATGGATTCGATTTGTCTGTGGTTACAGGGCCTTAATGCCAGTTTTTGTTAACATGTTGTTAAACCCCTTTGCCAAGTTAAACCCTGACGATTCTTTCTTGTAGTAAATCTCCACAGCACAGCTGTCAGCACGACCATTACTTAAAGCGACTAGAAGCCTCAAGTGTTTCATTCCCATCATATTTCTTTATTCCAAAAAAAATTCATAATATAAATAAGTACTTTCCTAAACTTCATCATTCCTCTTATCCTTAAATGGGTCATAAACTAGGGTGACGATGTGTCCTTTTCTTCCTGGACTTGTCCTCTTTTTTGGGACCTAAAAATACCTGAAATGCCTGGGATTTCGCTTTGTCTCATGTTGACATTGATTTTCTACAGTCAGAATACTTTTTGTGTGCATATTTGTGTTGCTTCAATGTTTCTCTTTGCGCCCTGCCCTCGGTGTTCTCATTTTCACTAGGCAAAATATGGTCATCCAAACTAAAAACACCGGTGCAACGCCTTAATGGGAAATTGCTGCACAACCAACACAGTCATCAGGCACATGTAATCTTTTGACAACGGATGGGAAGTCCCACACTCTTCTGGTTGACCCGGACACCAAAGCATTAAGATTCCAGCGAGTGACACACCTGCGACTCCAGGGAGCAGCAGGCTTCCACTCCTGCTAAGTTACAGTGGCGTCTCTGCAGGTTTTCAATCATCACCTGGCCAAATCGGTCAGTCATGTTCACCTGCAGCGTGCAGACGTGAGCCCAAGTGAAACATAATTCACAAGCACAACTGTCTCCGTCCCAGTAATGCCTGGTCCTACCTGCTCATAGTTTATGAACATGGCCGTGTGAAAGGTGTCCGAAGCCCAGTGCACCAGCTTAGACGACTGCTCAGGATTCATGTATACCAGCACACACTCGGACAGGAATAATGCAGGCAGTCTGTGGGATGGGAAACCAGGCATATCCACAAAGCATTAAGGATTTCATAGATTACATGCATGACTAACTGGCAGAAGAGCAGGAGGTATTTACATCATAAACAGTCAAACTACTGACTTGAAGCCTTCAAACCCAGAAAGAAACTAATGTCATCTATGTTTTCAGGCAGAATATGGCGTCTGAACAGAACATGTTTTTCATAACTACCTGTCCAACCCAGGGTTGTTGAGTGTATGTCTCAGGAAGTACAGGGCATATGTCTACACAATTTAAAGGGGATTTAGCGATATAAACCACATGCCTTTGAACAGTGAGGGGAAGCCGATGTGAATGTATACATCACAACCCTAGCGGTGTGAGGCTACAGGCTACCCACTGAGCCCAAACTGTTCAGATCAATGAGAGCAACTTACTCAGGATTTAGCTGAAACTTCTTAAGCTTGTCACTGACACCTGCAAGGTCTCTGAGATCCGCACCGATAACACAATATCTGTCCGAGTCCAGGCTGTGGCCATCTGCGATACACATACCACAGAATAACTGGGAAATGTTTAAAATACAAAGACACAATTTTTTGAAGACATTATAGAAATAATACTGTGGAGAGTGTTGAAAAGTGTGGCACGATGTCACACAATGTCATTTGCCTAAGAGTAGCTAAGGCCAAAATGCTACCAGTTATGGCTTCTTATCTTACCAATTAAAAGGGTATCTGTGGAGTGGGTCTCAATTATAGGTTTGGACAAAGGAGGTTTAGTCCTGGCAGAAATGAAAAAATTGTTAGAAAAAGTTACCACTCATATTATTCTGACACATGGGGCATCATTCATCACAAAACACAAGGACAGCAAAGCAATGTTCAACGCAGGCTTACGTTCAGAATTGTTCATGGTCTTGCTGTTGTAACTTTTTCCACACTCCCATGCCCATACCCTCAACTGACCTCTTTTACAAAGTTTTACGAGTTCATGTAAAATAGTCCATAAAAACAAATAAAATGACTCTCTTTAAAATGACTGAATAGGCACATATTTGCACCACAAAGTATCTACATCAAAGAAAAAAAGCATTAACCCTAAGGTCACAACTTTTACACCCATTTAAGGAAATACATTTCATGTTTTCAATTAAATTGTTGATATCTGCATACAACGTTACATTAAAGGCAATTTTAAGTGGTTCTTGCAGTCAAAAATGCATTTGAACTATGTACAATGAAGAGAAAACCATAAATTCCTTACTTTATGTTATGTATCTTCCTTGCAACAACCATGGGAAAGTCAACCTCAAAATATTTTTTAGGCAAGAGGTTTTCATCCTATTAATTGAAAAGTAACACATTGTAAAATTTCAAATATTGTTGAATACATTGTTACTGATTCCATTTTACCACATTTACTTTGGTTTTCAGTTTATTACATGTTCTAATTTGCAGAAAACGTATTATTGTTTACAGATGAATAACAACTTTTAAAACTATGCATACCTTCAACCGCCAAAAAGTAGTGTCCAGTCCTGCGCCAAAATTAACAACCTGACAGTCACAGGCGGTTTTCCTGAGAAAAGCATCTAGGAGGAAATTCACCCCCTGCACACGAGCATAGTATCCTGCAAATGTAAAGCGTGTTCAACACTGTCCAGTAGCAAAAGTTAAATAATTATCATCCTGCATTTAAGGCACTGCAAAATTCCAGTGAGAAGGCCTCACACGCACAGTGATTCCTAAGTGACCACAAGAGGGCAGTTGAATGCAGCGAGTCCCTGTCACTTTCTCGTATAAATGTACTTTTGTCATTGTTGTTTTCCTCTATCCTTTATTTTTAATAGTATGCTGTATTGATGCTAGTTGTTTGCTTTTGTCAGGGTAAGAGCATGTAACTCAAAAAAATAAATCACTGGTTAATTTAAACTAATTGAAGCAGTAGAAGAAGGCCAGAATTCAACTACTGTTACACACATACAAAGAGTATTTGTGGTATGCAGGGAAATGCATGGGAGATTAATTTCAAGTTAATATGGTTAGTATATCACTATAAACATTGTAAGTAATTTGAATGCAACTAAATGTACCTTGAAAAATAATAAGCATATGATTTTAAATTTTATTTATGACTTAGCTAGATATCTGCTACTGTGCAGTGTGTTGCACTGCAATGTACTTGGTTATATTTCAAATTAAATGTTTCCTGATAAAGATGGGACATAGCTCACAGGGCAGGGCCTCTAAATTTAGAGGAAGTGATTAGATGTCATTGTTGACACACAACAATGAAATGTGTCCTCTGCTTTTAACCCATGTGTCACATCATGACATAGCAGGGGCAGCTAATTCAGTGCCAGGGGAAGCAGTACCTTGCTCAGGGTATCTCGCTGGCCAGGGATTCAAACCAGCAATCTTTCGATTACAAGCGCGTGTCCCAACCCATTAAGCCACCACTGCCACCAATGCAATCAAGGCAAGCAATTTCTCGTGCATGTGAAAGTATAAACTCCTAGTACGCATCAAGGCAAAAGATGCATACTGGCTAGTCTCAAAATACTTTTAAAATTGCTTTCCAGAGAAAACAGAACCACAAAAATATGGAAATAATCCCAGACAAATATAAGAAAATAAGTAAATGCTTAATTTATTTCTTGGCAATGCAAAGCAAACACCAAATTTAGGCAAAAACAAAAACTGGAAAACAACTAGAAAAAGATGCAATCTGTAAAACGCACATGGCCCCCTGAGACCTCAGTTTGGGTGCATTTTATTTAATTCCACAGTTTTGTAACGGCTGCTCTAGTATATTATGGTTTCTGGAGTATTGTTATAGTAAGAACTTGCCTCTGTTGATTTCCGGAGCCTTTCGTTCACCAATCTGCCTGACAAAGTACTGGATATATGGGTCCTTCCAATAACCTTTACTGGTAGCAAACCTGTAAGTGAAAAAACACATATTACCAGACTGGGCAAAAACTACTGACGACATCTACGGTATTTTATTCCGACAAAAAAGTTAAATAACCATGGTTCCCCAATGCATTTACATTGTGTTGGAAAATTACATCACAAATTGCCTTTCGTCTGTGATAAGATCTAACTAACTTAGAAGTACTGCTGTTACGTATATTTACAGATTCGTAAATGCGCAGGTAATTGGTTGCCTAGACCACAGGAAAAGTAATAATAAAGAATACAGCCAACTAACTACCTTTTACACATTGATGCATCGTCACAAGTCGCTCTGACTGCTTCGTCGGCAGTATCAGAGTCTGTAAAAGGCTGTCGGGCTGCCATCGTCTTTTACATAAGACACAAAACGTTGTTTACAAAAAACTGCTATACCGGTACTGATATGGCATATGTAACCAGGTTAGTCATCTAGGTTACGTCCCAGTTAAATAAGGAAGAATTACTGTTACTGGTCAAATGTTCGACTTTATTTTTTCCATTATTTTAATTAGGTTTCACGGAATAGAGTAATTATATCTATATGATTTAAAAGAAGTTCTCATTCAAAATCACATTTCGCATTAACAACGAATTACATTACAATTACAACATATGATACCGTAGCTACTGGGTTTGCCAACTTCCGCTTCCGGTATTTTTCTGACAACGATGCGTCCCATTGGCTGTCAAGTATTCCTACGAAACAGGAAGTGTCGCCAGCATTGCCGTCAATGCAATCCTCAGCAGTCCTTCATCGACCAAACGAGCTTGTTAAGCCGACCTATTGCGTACGTCGCATGTCGCTGCTAAAGGGTTATGTTTGGATGACACAGAAAATGACAGTACTACCACGTAATATGGTATTACCTTTGATCATTTAAAGGCAATTTTGGAATGCATTATTTTCGGATATCTAAATAATTTTAAATGATTGTTTCAATTTCAATACAGTACAATTATTCATTTTAGCTGACGCTTTCATCCAAATCAACTTATAGTAAGGGAAAGGTTAAAATGTATGTGTACTCCCTGGGCTATGAACATACGACCTGCTTTCTTAGAGTAATATTCTACTCGTTGACCCACATAATATGCATATATATACATACAAATATATAATCAGCAAGTATATAATGTATGTAGCATGGATGTTCACAGTGTGAGTCCTGCCATAAACTCTTCAGCGTAGTTGTTGCATTTGTTGAACGTAAGATGAGAATGTAACGTTTGCCAAACCAATGAGAGGAAAGTGAACTTAGTACCACGTTTCCCAGTAAATCCCCTTTGCCGTGATAACTGTGCAAGGTTGTAGGTGTGGTGACCCTATGGAATTTAACATTTTATTGACGTGATTAAACTCGCCTAAGGTTCTAGCCTCCAGCAAAGTTGCTGAAATGAATCCTATGCAATTTAGTCAGTGATGGCAGCAATCTAAGTTCTAAAATACATGGAGCGTGACTTTAAAAAGAAAAAGATTATGCTCACATTTTTGGGTTTGTTACACTTACTGTTGTTGCTTTCATAATTGATTTTCCCTATGACTGCTTTTTACTGGCATGTTAATCATCAGGAAATAACCAAGCAAACATTCCAGCTAAAAATATGTCTGTCGCCTGTTGTGGGTAGATAGACTTATACATATCGAGAGTATTAATGGGTATATATGGTGAAATTAACGGCGATTGGGTAAATAAATAAACATTACTTCTCAATAAGGTATTTGCAGAGTTTTATCCGTTTTGTTTTTTCAGTTACAAAAATTGATTGAACCGTCAGAGCAATTAAACAGCTCGTACTGTACTTCACAAACTCTTAGTAATGCGGGCATTGCATTTAGGCTACTTAGATTGTAAGCAAAGCTGAGAATGGCCTCTCTGCATATTAGTTTAGGGAAGTGCACAGTGCTTGTACTTCCTGCCATTTAACCGCTAACGGTATCGACACTTGGTGGAGGATTTAGGGCTGTAGTTTATTTACACGGCACACTGTCGTTATATGCAGAAGTTAACTGGCAATCCAAAGCGAAACTGCAAGGCAAGAAGAGGGCAGGGACGCCAACTCGTTTTACCGTAAAAGTACAAAAAGAGCTGCGGTGCCAGCGGCATTAAAGACAAAGGACTGCACATTTAGCGTCTCGGGGCTGGTTAGTGAACTCGGGGATATAACAAGACCAGCTAACCTACCTGTGTAGGCAGCGATCGGACAAGTTACGCAGATACGAGGGTCAACTGTTGCAACTGATGAGGGACGCGGGGAGCAGGGATCTGAAAAGTAAGAGGACGCATCGGGACAGCGAGAGAAGATGAAGAAGCAGTTTAATCGCATGAAACAGCTCGCTAACCAAACTGTTGGCAGGCGAGTATGAATTGTTTTATGAGTTTGCTTATGGCGAAGGGGGTAGGGAAGGACAGACTTGCTCTACTTCAGTTTTATATCTCGTTGTGTTTTCGAGGGGAATTGATAATAACTTGTTTTTTGAACCACTTCCTTTTAAGTGGCTGATCACAGTGGCGTAACGGTAGTACTGTTTTGATAAATAAAGTAAATCCTTTGTATGAACGCGTACCCGCTGGGCTCTCTATAGCGTAGCTATGTCTTGCAACATAATGCTCGGATCGATTCGTTGTAAAGTTTATCACTATTATAGTTATTAATACCTGGTTCGGCTTGACAGCTGTTAATGCGAGCTGTGTGTAGGGGGTTGTATTTATTAATGTCATGGCAGGAATACTTAAACGTTTAATCAGCATTGATTGATTGATTGATTTTTGCAATGTTTTTAGTTACTGCACGGGCATAAATTCGCAATCTCAGAATTTACTCTAGTGTGTTATGGCTAATGAAAACCTATAATTATGTCCCGGTTAGAAGGTCGTTATTGAATTGAGGTCTTTATTAATGAATATATCACGAATCGATGGACTTTGGCGGTCACACTGAAAGACGTTACTCTTTTTACATGAGAAAGGCATGACGTCAGGGTAGTACTGGTAATTAAAATAATAGTATGGATGGTATTTTAACAACGTAGTTTCCTAATAGTACAATGTAAAGTGCATTTACTTAATTTACGGGTCCATTCAAAATAAAAGAGGAATGCCTTATGCAAAATAACACAATGTTCTGGGCAAAAGTTATTGCATGAATCTTTCCATCACAGGAGCAGGAACAGTGTAACTAACCTACGACTGTATACAGAATCAATATCAATATCTCAAAACTATACTAGGCACATTAAAACACACAGTAGTGCATTGTTGCCACATTAACAGCGAGACCTCAATAAAGTCTCCCCTAATTAAGGCTAATAACGTAAATCATAGTTCTTCTTTGTCCACATTTCCTTGTGCAGTTCTTCGTTTTTCTTTCTTTTTGACAGCAGTTTAGATTTGGATGTGCGATATTTCCTTCTGTTAGCATTGCGCAACCTTAATGGCAAATGCATGTAAAGACTTGCTTTTGGATGCTTCACCTGAGTCAATGCATTTTGCACGAAGCTGTACTGTATAGCGTTTGCCTGTCTGTTTTACAGAGCTGGGGCATCTTGAAAAAATATGGACGTCTGCTAGTATTTCATTTCCCCCCTCTTTCCAGAGCCTTTGCACAAATGTATGTGGGGGTGGGGGGGAGAGGTGGGTGGTCCTGCAGATGAGTGGTGAGCCGTTTGCTGGATTATGAGATCTGTGTAGTCTAGTTTCACTTGGATGCAGCGCCCCAAGAAAAGGACTAGATGGCCGTGCTCAGTGAGAACATCTGGATTCTTCATTTCCAGTGTCCCCCATAATCCCCATTTTCCCCTCAGCCTTGAACCAAAAACATCGATGACATGTTGCGGATAGCTAGTGGAAGGAATTAAAACGGCAGTGCGTCACCTTCGCCTCTTTGTGTTGTTTATACCAAGACGCTTTGGTTTAATTGAAGCTCGACCACTTTTGAACCTTGTAGGCACATTGTACAGGCTCTGATGTGGTTTTGGTTGGTGTAGTGAGAAGGGAGTCGACGGTGGAGGATGGTAAGCAAGAGCACCTCTCCATTGCATGATATGAATGGAAACATTGGGTGGACTGCGCAAGCCCCCCCCCCCCAGCATCCTAGGCTCCACAGTATATTGTTTGATCAGATCTCCCTGCTACTTTACAATTTGCATAAGTAAATTTTGCTTACATTTTTCAAGGTGTGGATGGGGGATAACTTCTGCATGTCAGACCCAAGCAAACTGATTGTTCTTTAAAGATAGGGGGAGGAGCCTGTGCAGTTGAATAGATGGGTCACACAGATTTCAGATGTAAAACTCTAAGGGTTTTAGTGTCAGTTTTGCTTGAATTTTCACTGTAGATAATTTGCATTATTATGAAATACATTTACACGGAAACTGCCGGTGAAACTTTTGAATATGATATAATCCATTGAAATGAGGCCCATTTAGCAGTAAGGGGAATATTGTTTGTCATATTATAAACGTGTCCTGCGGAAAAGGGCACAGATGAATTCTGTCATATTTTTACAATTTTTGTTTTAACAGTTTTTTTTTTTGCTGTTAAGCATCCTGCAAAATTGTGATTTTGTGTGACGGACGTTCTTGAGTTTTGCCTCATATTCAGGGAACGTGGCCACAAACAACCACTGTCCTGTTTTTGGAGTGATGTCACTCATGATACATTTTAATGATCTATTCTGCAATTTTACGCAAAATTTTTGGGCCATCCTCAAAGGATCGGTTCCCCCTGTGAGAAACTACTGGATAAACAGCATGTGGTGCATTAATATGGGAGATGTCTGTAGACGGCGTTATCATCTTTGGTAACAAAAAGAAAGAGGAACATCAGTAAATTTTCTGGAGTAGTTGCACTTAGCTGGCATTATGATAGTAAAAAGGGAAACGAAAATGATACAGCACTAGTTCTCAGAGACGTCTAAATGCCATTATTAATTATATTCTTAATGATTGATGATAGTTGTAATTTGAATAATGACACGTTAATAGGAGCACTCCTGTTCCTTTCATATCCTGTTTTACTGTCTTATTTAAGTGTTCTCCAGTTCCTAGAACTTGCAGAATTTTCCTCGCTTCCTGGCTCTACTTGGTAAAAGTGCAGACTTTCAAAAGCAGGCACAGTAATGCAGAAAGCAGACCTGATTTAGCCTGAGGGGTGGGGGGTGGGAGTGAAGGAGTGATGTTAATTACATTTTTAATTTATTTTCTTGGAGATGGAGGTGGTCGCGTGTCCAGTATGTGTATGATTGTGGGTAGGGGGGGACTGAATTCACCAGCGCTCAGGGGGGGTACTGTGCTGTCCATCGCCTTATTTCATTGTTTAGGGGCAGGCCCTCTGCGTTTCGGATCAATATACACACACACGTACGAGATGCGTGTGATTGTCGTAGGCGTCACTGAATGAGGAATGTATGGGGCTGGCTTCCATAACGACAGCACTAAGGGAACGTGTACTTGCACTAAAAATCCATTTAAAATACTTGATTCCATGAGTCAGTTTATTTTTATTTTTTTTTTTTTTTGTTTTTGGTTTCTGTAAAAATAAGCCTTTTTGTATTTATTGTTGAGTAATTGAATTAAGCTATTTTTAAAATCGACGTAAACGTGAGCAGGAAGTCGATCTGCCACTGGTGTGCCTGCAGGGTCCTTACACCCTGTGATTCCTGTACAAAGTGTAAATATTTGAAAAGTCTAAAACTGTCTAAAGAACATATAGAAATTATTGACCAAATGCTACCTTAACTTCACAGCTGTTTGGATGACGTATTTGTGTTTTTTTGTTTTTTTTTGTTTTGTTTTTTTTTGAGAAATTATTTAAAGGATGTCATAATTTCTTTGAGAGTATATATATACAAAAACAATATAAATATGTACAGAATATGTAAGTAAAAAAAAATCACAGAAGTATTTTTGTTGTATTTAGAATTTAGTATTGTTGTGATCTGAGGTTTTTTTTAACCACTTAAATGATTTCCCCTTAAGGTCGAATAAGATTTTTTGGCCTTTGTATTATGAATTGATTCAGGCCAATCAGGAAGAAATCAGTGACATCCTTACTGTTAATCAGGTTTGCATTTAGAACTAGTGATAACTGTGAATTATGTTTTTTTTATGAAATCTCCCAGATGGTAAATCTTTTTAACTTGTAGCCATCAATAGTTTTTTGTTAACATCCAGATCATACAGATAAAAGCAAAGTGTCATTCAGTAGGTGCTTGGAAAGCGAGCTTAGGTAACAGGTTTCTGAAGTTTGATTTAAAGATTTAAAAGCAGAACAATGTGTTTTTTTCCCCTTTTATTTCGTTTACATCTATGGAAAACACCTGCACTGTCTAGTCAAGAAGTTATGACAGACTTAACAGTTTATTTGCAAATTCTGGTACTGAAAATTTATAAACCAGTTTGACATGAAGAGAACTTCTCATTTTTTGTTTGTGCACAACTTCAGTGGCTTGTACAACAGTTGGTATATTTAGACAGTCTTGAATTAAATATCGCATGATGTATTTTTAACTTTCAGAAGAATCAATTGTGTATATATATTTTCCTGAGATAGCTGTAATTGTTTCTTGGATATATTTTTTCTTCTTGTATGATATTCCAACCTCTTACCAGTATTTGTCCTCTGTTTTCTTTAGCAGTAGAATGTTCCGTTTCAAAAAAAACAAGCCTTTTTTGAAGTATAAAGAGTGTGTAATGGGGTTTGGAGTTTGTGAAACCAGATTTAGAAGCATTTACAAAAAATAAATATTTTACATAACTGTGTTACTCCCCGTTTGTCCATGACTTAAGTGTCAGGTGTACAAGTGAAGAGCAATCTTCAGTGTCGCCACTATATTAATGTACATAGTTTCATTTAGAGGCCATACACTGTTGTACGTACTTACTGATGTAATGCCAACCACATGTATTTGTTTCTCAGCCCAGTCATCAGGGCCAGTCAAAGAGCAAAGTCCAAAACTAAAGTATACAATGTTAGGAAGGCTAACTTTAATGGTATGAGACGGAAACTAGAAAC
>JAODLD010000101.1:16506155-16521259 GCA_026781065.1 Mormyrops boulengeri | reverse complement strand
CCCCCCCCCCCCCCCCCCCCCCCCCCCCCCCCCCCCCCCCCCCCCCCCCCCCCCCCCCCCCCCCCCCCCCAGTGCAGTGCCGCGAGCCTCGGGGGTCCTGCAATTGTGGCGGTCACTTGGTCAGGCAGGGCTTGTGCTACTCAGAGGAAATCACCACTCATTGCTTGCAAAACAGGAAACTGCACTAGGGAATGAGGTCACATTTCCAAGGACAGATTGATCTGATTCCTTGATGTTGGTGGCTCCTGCTGTCCATGTGGGCCTGTTCTGGAAAGTGCCGATCTTTAACTGAAGGGTACATGTCTGGCTCTCGCACATATCATGCTTTTTATTTTGTCAATGAAATGTTTTATGTATACTGCATATACAGTCCTGGAATTCTGAACTTATACATTGTGCAAAAGAGTTTAGTGTCTGTTTTGTGTTTTATGTTAGTTCCAGTAGATAGTTTAGGAGATCAGGGACTTGGACAACATGCACAAAGATGTGCAAGAGTTTGGTATGTTTGTAGATCAGTGATCTGCTGTGGAATGTTTATGACTTTTTAAATTTAATTTAAAGCCTAATTTAAGTAACCAGTGCTGTAGAGATGATTGTTACGTACTATCTTATCTGTTATTTTATTTAAAATTTGTCAGCACTTTGAGATTTTGTTCTAATGAAAAGTGCTTTATAGATTAAATGAAATTATTATTATAACAATATTATTATGGATCAATACATTTAAGAGCAATAATCTTGGGACTGTATAGTGTTTTTCGTGACTGATATTTGTAGCTGCTGTAGGGGAATGTTTTTGTATCACAACCCAGCATTAACAGAGAAGATTGTAGATGTGTCTTCAATTACTTATTTAATACAAGTGTGTTTATGAAGTAGAAATTGTCCCCATTGCATGTTTTAACACCTAATATTAGTGCCAGACTTATTATTTAGTTGTAGATCTTAATATTCAGCTCCTCTTAATACTTCTGGCATTACTGGCGAAATTGCAGAAAACAGACAGAACAAGATTTAAAAAATGGAGTTGAAACATCTTAACTTTTCTTGAATATACAAGTCCTGGGTGTCTTGTAATAAACTCAGCCACAACATGCCTTTTTAATTGTTAATTCATACTTAGGATATATATTGCAATTTACTGTAATACTGAGATACTGCTGATGTGTTTTTCATTGACTTTCAGACTTATTTACAGGGAAAAAAAATAAACGTCTAGACACTTTTTTTTTTTTTTTTTAATGATTACCACCTGACGACTTCTTATTTGATCTCAGATCTACATAAAGAATCCATGAGTGATGAAAATGAGGGATTATGGCATCTTGACTTGCCCTGAACTTGACTTGATCTGATATGAAGGATCTCCTGAACTGTTTTCTCTTTATTTAGGCAGCTCTGTAGTACCTATCACTATCAGAGATGCTAAAAACCAGCTAATGATTTAAAGCCCCCCCCCCACCTGAACGTATGGCCATACGTGTTCCCTACTGTTAAACAGCAGCACCTTCCAGAACAGCCCCCAGACCTGACAGCTTTTCCCTTTGATCTCTTAAGGAAGCCCTTACTTATGTCATACCAGTCTGCCTTTAATAGGAGTCAGGTTACATGTTCTTACTACTAAATGAATTCACAAGCATTTTCCTAACACTGTCCTGAAATCGAGTTAAATGATGTGGTGCGTACCTTCTGTCTGACCTGTGTACCATCTTTATTAAAGGGGCCAAATACTCCTCCGTAAAACTGACACTGTCATGCAGGGCTTGTTATGCCTTATTGGGAAAGTTACCAATATCGTTCATTTCTCTAGGTGCGTACTGCTGAATGTGCTATAGAACTGAAACATCATTTTCGCTAAACCTGTGTTTTCTTATTGTAATTGATACTCATTTTTTCTGTTACACCGTAAGAACCAATCTAAAGAGAAAATCTAATTTAGATGCTGTATGTAAACAATCAAATCATTGTATTATTAGTAATTACTGATGTTTTGTTTGATAAGCCCCTGTGTTTCCTTTGTTGCCCTGCAGCTGAAACACACAGTAACCTTTTATGTCCCTTAGTTTGCGTTTTCCGCAACAATGACACCCGCTGTGGGGACCAGCTGCACGGGGCTGCCCGGCCCTCCCCAGCTCGCTCTGTCAAAGCTTCTGCCGCTAAGCCCCGCCGATTAAGACACAATGTCTCCATGGGCCGCTTTGTGCCGCCGCCGCTGCCGTGACTATTCCGGAATCCTCGGCACTCCTGTCTCTTCGGCTGGGTTTGCTCAGAGACTCCCTGGCCCTGTTTGTTCTAGCCTGCCACTTGAAATGACCGCTGTCCCCCCTTCTCTGTCTGTCTATTTATCTTTCTGAAATCGCTTTTGTTCAGCAGGGCAGCGCAGCCTGGGCACTGAATGGACAGTGTTGTGTTCTCGGGTTTTGATATGTTTAGCTTCTCGGCAAACGAAAAGAGGAGCCGTTTGTCTGTCTCTTCCTCTCTCTGTGAGCCGTTGCCTCTGTCCGCTGTCGCATCGTTGAAGCGTCTCCTTGCCCAGCCTTCTTTGGAAAGGGCACCTCTTACATGTATCCATCGTTTTGATTGAGCTGTCAGTTTGGCTGTTATAGGGCGATTCCAATGTCCATTTGATCACATTAGTCACATCAATAACATTGATGAAATGCTATGTATTTCTACCATGTAAATGAATTACTTTTGATGATTTGTCTATGTTCATGAAGAGCTATGCTGATGCAATCATTGGTACTAAGCTTGTCCATGCTCTGAGGTTTTTTTGTGTACCAATATGTGTGTAAATGTCCAACGCTGAAATAGTCCTAGACCTCCTTGTTTGACCATATGTATAAGTTTGTCATCATCCTAGAGTAATACATTTGATTTACACACCAGAGAATTAGCAGCCCAAGATGATGATTCAGAATTGTATATGTAAGTGCAACTGAAAAGTATATTCTCATTAAGAGAGCTACTTTATCCTTCCTGTTTATTTTGTGTGCCTTTCATTTACAGCAGGGGTCTCAAACTCCAGTCCTGGAGGGCCGGAGCCCTGTGTAGCTTAGTTTTTTTCCTGTTCCAACAGAAATGAGCTGTATGGTAATTAGGTAAGTACAGTAGTTGAATCAGGTGTTATTAATGAGGGTAAACCAAAAACTGTGCAGGGCTCCGGCCCTCCAGGACTGGAGTTTGAGACCCCTGACTTACAGCCTTGGTGACTCTATGGGTTGATGTGACTGTGCCAGGTGGATGCAGTCTGAAAAGCCTAAAGAATGCTGCGTGTGAATTTTGTTTTTATGTTTTATCCACTCAGTACATCGTAGCTGAGCACAGTGGTGAAAAATGCATTATATAGTAGCCCGCAGAGGATTCATGGTGTTTTATTTGCCCCTGTCTGTGGCCAAACACCAGCACAATGTGAAGTGCACATATATGGAAGCAGCACTTCACATTGAAATGAAGACTGATAGCTTTTTTTTGTACCTCATATCAGAATTGTGCCGCGCTATTCTCGTCTGGACACGAGGAACAAGCACATTTTTTGAGCGCAATGCAAAAATAGAAACGTCCTGCTTCATTTTCACCATTTTACGGAAATTATTTTTATTCTTGCACACTTCATTTAAATTTGAAAACGAATTTAAATAACGCAGTGATGATGTAGGACTGTTTGTAGCGGGACAGCTGGTATGGCTCTGGTCCTCGCTGACTAGTTAGCTATTTTCTGTTTCCTAGCAACCGTATATTTGCCCTGCTCCTTTGTGGAGGGGAGACTTTATGCATTTATGTGTTAAAATCCTTTTTAATGCATAATGTTTTTAAACATTCAGTAACTGTTTCACCTGTACACAGTATACCTTTTGAGGCTTCTTTCTCTGAATTGGTTGAAAAATTTCCTCCTTATTTGCTTTGATATGTTGTATATATTTCTAATGTGCTATTTGCCTCACTTGTTTGTTACTTTGGACAGAAGCATTTGCTAAATAAAATAAAAGAAATCCACATTTATATCAACACAAAACTAAGAAGAAATAGACTAGAATGATAAGGTTAATATAATTTCTCTGATCAGAGGAAATGCAAATCGATGCATTTGTCCTCTGTTTGTGTCATAATGGTGCTCTTCCCTGCTATTTTAATCTGGCCTATTGGAACACTGAGTCGCTAGTAATGGAACTGCCATCTCTTCATCAAGCCAATTAAGTGCAGCCACTGCATGTTTGTCCAGTGTCCTTCATTTCTTAGGCCTACCTCTGTTGAATGAACATTGCAGTGTGAGAGAGATGCACATTTATGCACTGATGTATGACACAGATCATAGAAATGCCAGGAGGCCTGAGGCAGGCCCAACCCTCAGGAACTTCTTCATTCATCAGCAAGCCATTACGGTAATAGAACATATTTGCATGTTCCCCTAATAAGATGCAGTGCCAGCTTCTGAGTGGTGTCTTATGATTGAACGCCATGCAGTTGTTAAGGACCGCAGATCTTTTTTACAGCCTGCTTTCTTCTTCTTAGGCACTTCTTACCTAATTCCTTGAATAATCTAACCGAAAATGCATGAATTCACTCAGAAAATCTGACGGTGAATCATGCAGGCTGTATGTTGTATATGTACTGCGTATTTTTCATGTAAAAATGCTGCCGATATCGCTATGGTTCAGTCATTTGCCGTTGCTTAAAATTTATTATATTGCTTTAGAACACATATTCCACATGCTTTTCAGAAACTGGAAAGCAGTTTGATAAATAATGAAATATAACCAGTCAGACTTAGTACTGTCATCCGACATAGCTATTCGCATTCCTGCGTTTCTGGTTATAATGTTTTTGTTATATGATAAAAGTACAAAGATTAAAAAAATAACCTGAGCCCGAACAGCCATGAAACACAAACAGTGCACATGTGTATGTTTATAAATTGCTCGTGAGAATTTAGGCTTCCTTGGTGGCTTTGTGCTGGGCTGGGGCGGGGTCCCCACAATAAAATTTGGTAAATGAAAATACCATAGTATAGAGAAAATATTACCGTAATATTACCACCTAAGCCTACTGCTGAGAATAAAAACAGCTGACATCTGTGGGTTTCTGTATTCCTCTTCCATTTCTTTAGTAAACTCTTTGAACATCCTTTTAGGGTGTGTGTTTGTGCCCGAAATATTTTTGACATAGGGTGGGATTTCTTTGTTCCTGAATGACGCATGAATGTCATCTTACTGTATCAGCAGTTGTGCAAAATTTTGTTTTTGGGAAATTCCCTTTTCTCTGAAGTTGGTCCTTTATTAGCCTAAGTATTGAGATTTACGTCTGCGTACAGTTGAGGTGCCCTTTCGGCCTTGCGACACTCGGTGAGCTAGCTCTCCAGAACGTTAGCATTTTCACTAACAGCCATGTGATAGTTAGTTGGGAGAAAATTAGGATGTGAGCTAGTTGTGTTAACTGGTACATGTTCTCTCACTGGTATACTTAGTAATGCATGTTGATGTGTGGTTTGGAGAGGTCATTTTTCATGCATTAAAAAAAATCGTTGAATTGTTGATTATTGTATTTGTTGGCTTTTTTTACCTGCATATTCTATTGACAAACACGTCATTCCCCTTCCCTTCGGGGAAGGGGCCTGGCTGGCGTTCATCGCCACGGTTGTCTTGAAATTACATGGTGTAGTTGCATATGAATACTTTCAGGGACTTGTGCTCATCCGTACATCTCAACATCTGTGACAAAGCTCTGGAAGATTTTTTTTTTGTTCCGCAGCTAAACTCATCTTTTGATGCATGGCTTTCTTGAGTTCCTAAATTCAGTAACTACAGTTGTAGCATTGCTGGTTTGATTGGAAGCAGCTGTTGGCCCTTGTTGTACAGTGATCAGCTCTGGACAAGGTAAGCCTTTGCTTTATGGTTGAATCAACAACCAAGAACAACAACATAAATGGTAATTAATCATTATTACTATTGAAATAATAGTAGTGATGGTTGTTACTTGTATTAATGTTCAACTCTTCTTACTTCCATAAATGTACAGATCTGGTATATTTGTCTAGTTATTACTGGAATTCCAATCTGTGTGCCCCCTGCCTTATGTCGTGTGCTTCTTGGGATAGGCTGTAGACTCAGTGTATCCCTGTACTTATGGAAGATGGATGGACATTTGTTTATTTAGAGGGTGAATTAATTTGTCCGAAATGTCATTGGGATTACTGAATTTGTTACACACTCTTACCTTAAAATATTAATTTGGATTCCAATGAAGTTTAATGCAGAAATTTGGCAAGATACCTATTCTTCCCAAGGCTGATTCTGACATGATTTGATAAGGTCATGAAAAGGGGGCAGTGTGTGGCGTAATGGGCCAAGCCTCTGTGCCTGTGGAAGGTCGTCGGGTCAAGCCCACCCTCAGCAACACAGTCATGTCTGTGGGCCGTTGAGCAAGGCCCTAAACCCCTAGCTCCGTGGGCGCCACTGTAGTTGGCTGCCCTTCATTGCCAAGCCTGCTCTCACCTACAGGGTTTGGACAAATAACTGAAACACCTTTAGACCACAATAATTTATTAGTATGGTGTAGGGCCTCCTTTTGCAGCCAGTACAGCATAAATTCGCCTTGGGAATGACAAGAATTGCACTGTTGGCACCACTGAAGCTGACGCTTGGCATTGGCATGAGTGACCAAAAGTTTGGCTATAGCAGCCCAACCATGAATATTGACCCTGTGATGCTCCCAATGAACAGTGTTGGTAGAAACCGGAGAGTTGAGGTACACATGTAATTCTGCAGTGAGTTGGGCAGCTGTGGTTTTATGTTTTTTGCAATCAGTGAAGACTAGCCATCCGGCCGCACGTATATAGGCGTGAAACCTCAAACATGCCGACCAGTGTTTCAGTTCCATTGTGCAACCCCTGTATGTATGTGTCTGTGTCATGATGAGCAATTTGAAGTAGGCGAAAAGTAAATTTACCCAGTGTCATTAAATTAAACTAAAAGTTAAATTAAATGTTCCTCCTCTTTGTGGGTGGAGTGGTGGCTCTGTGCCAGCAATCGGAAGGTTGCTGGTTTGAATCCCATGAATGCCTGGAGTGATCCTACTCCGTTGGGCCCTTCAGCAAGGTCCTTAACCTGCAATTACTTTGTCCTACGCATAACGTTAATCTGCATCCAGCCCTATAAGGAGGTCCTCCAACTTACAGGGAAATTTGGGGGATGGTGGCAGGATTGGCACTGCAGCCGCTGAGGTATCACCCACTGCACGGCTGCCCTCAGGTTCTCATCCCCGAGTTGGTTTGTCGTGCAGTGGGTTTGGCAATACGCTGTAATCAGCGTGCGCTCTGTACCTCTCTCTCTTTGCTATAGTGGTATAATCTAACTGACACTCTTGTTTCAGTAATACAAATGAATTTTCCCGTCATTCTGAATAAAACAGGTAGTGAAATTCCTCTGCAGCAGGGGTCACCAACATGGTGCCCGCGGGCACCAGGATGCCCCCAAGGGCCACATGAGTTGCCCGCAGACCTGTTCTAAAAATAGCACAACTCACCAGTGAGCAGCGTCTAAATTTAAATTTTATCCCGTTGCTATTATTCTTTAACCACATTTGCATTTATATAGATTTGAAAATGACAATATCTTTAAAAAGCATTTAAAACATGTTTATTATACATGAAGTTTAGATAAGTTTAGGAGGGCGTTTCAAACTGGTAGCCCTTCGTACGGCTCAGTACCCGTGAAGTAGCTCTCAGTTTCAAAAAGGTTGATGACCCCTGCTCTACAGGCTTTCAAGCTGTAAAATTGTTGGTTTGTGATTATCTCTGTATGCATATTAATAGCTGGGTGATGCAGCCTGCAGTGCTTTTCACTCAGAACAAGTAAGGCAAAGCAAATAGTGCCGATATGACTGCAGCATCCCCTGTGAAGTAGAGTAACCCTCTATCTCAACGGCGCCCTTTGTCACTGTGCCACCTCTTGGCTGCCCCACGGGCATCTTTATAAACAAGGTGATGTAATTGTGATGGTGTCGCATGGTTTGCGGTTGGGAAGGGCTGTGGGATTTGGGTATGACTCACGTTCATGAGCTGTTGGCAACTTCATTCTTCGGTTTTGCTGATTGTGTCACATTTTGGGTAAAGGGTAGCTTAGGCGGCGCGATGGCCCCTATCAGGAAAAAGCCACGTCAACAGCCCACAGTACAACAGGCTAATCTCCCCTGCCATAATCAAAGAGATAATATTTAGTGTGTTGTGTGAAATGATGGAGGGATAGTAAGGGATAGTCATCCATGCATCTTCCAATAACCTTTCCAGTACAGGATCACATGGGGCCTGCAGGGGGGGGCACCCGGAATGGCATCTCCAGTCCATTGCAGGGCACACACACCCACATACTGACACTCACTATGGGAAACTTAGAGATGCCAAGTTTCTTAACTGCATCTCTTTGGGAGGGAAAACCAACACAAACTCCACCTCTGTGGAACAGAATTGAGATCCACCCCTGTGCTCAGTAATTTTTAGCTAACATCTATATTTACAGTTGCTCGGTATGTTTTGTCCTCTTCTTCCTTTCACTGTGACAGGTTGCCAGCAGTTAGACGGAGCCCTTAGTTGTGCTATCAGTCATATTCAGTTGTATCTCCTCAGAATCTACAGCAAGTTTTTTTTTACTGCACAATCACAATGCTGGCAAATTTATGAGGGTCCTTTAGTGTGCAGGGAAATTGGCTTAAACCAGAGTGTCTCAGCCCTCTCTCTGGAGACCAAGGGCGTGGCTTTGGTTTCAGCCTTGGTAGGGACTAAACCAGCCCTGAACCCCCCCATCCCCCTGAACACACGGCACTCCTTGTAGGGACATGTCTCTAGTCATCATGCCCAAGTCTGTGCCCTTGCTGGAGACCCCTGGCTGTCTCCCCTCTATGACTCCATTAGCACAGACCCCTGGCTTTCTCCCCTCTATGACCCTGCTAGCACAGACCCCTGGCTGTCTCCCCTCTATGACTCCGTTAGCACAGACCCCTGGCTGTCTCCCCTCTATGACTCCGTTAGCACAGACGCCTGGCTTTCTCCCCTCTATGACCCTGCTAGCACAGACCCCTGGCTGTCTCCCCAATATGACTCTGCTAGCACAGACCCCTGGCTGTCTCCCCTCTATGACTCTGCTAGCACAGACCCCTGGCTGTCTCCCCTCTATAACCCTGCTAGCTATTCTGCTATTCTGTTCTATTCTATTCTATTCTATTCTATTCTAGCACAGACCCCTGTCTCTCCTCTATGACTCTGCTAGCACAGACCCCTGTCTCTCTTCTATGACTCTGCTAGCACAGTGCTTGAACCGTTCTTTACTCCCTGTCCCTGAATCGGGACATGCTGCAAATGGAACAGAAATCTGCAGAATGACTCCTCCTGGAGAGGTGTGTGAACCACAGGCTAGTGCAGCTAATACATCAGTTGTTTGTCCAAGTGAGTGAGTGAAATAAGTAGTTGTGACCTGCAGGTATTTTTATGCGGGCCTGAGTACATTGGTTTAGATCCAATCCTTATTTTATTCCACACTGTGACGCTGTGAAATGTGTATTACTCATGTCTGGATCATATCTGAGATTTATTTAACCTGTGTTTCCTTATTTGAACAAATATTCAGCTAATTTTTAAAGTTTTTTTTAAACTTAAACTTTAAGCGTTAAGTTCTCCTTCTGCTTCCTCTTGATATATCTTACACTTGTGAAAATGAAAATGTAGCTTTGTCTATCACGTCAGCGCTGCCCTTTGAATAAATAGAAGCGAAATCCAGTGCTATTTCTGTACACGTGACTGAATGCTTCTAAAACTGCCACACTGGGCCGTGTCACCAGAGCCCCCAGCCTCTTGAAGCTTCCCTCTGTCAGGGCTCACAAGGAGCAGACCGCTAAGCGCTGCAGCACTCAGTTCTGTAGCGACATATCGCACTTCCATGGCACTCTCTCTTGCATTGACTACTTACAAAACCTCCCCCTTTTTCAATCTCTGGAGCTTTATGGCCACGTTTATGACCATTTCTCATGATACTTTTGCATGTCTGTGTACTGTCCTCTATGTTTAGTAAGCCATTAAGGTCATATATGTACATGAAATAGTGTTTACATTTACTTTGAATTTGAATGGATTGCATATAGCTGCGTTGGCTAGAGTGTTTGATGTAGTTTTCAGTTGACAACGGGTATGCAAGGTTTGACAAAAAAAGAGACTTTGCCTGTAACGCTTTCTATTCAACAAATTCAGAAAATCAGCTATGATCGCCTTCAAAATAGTTCCCTTCTGAGCCGACATGCCTGCATACACTGCTGCCAGCGTTCAAAGCAATTCCAAATTCTCAGCTGCTGCTCGAATACCCAACCTTCCGTCTTTTCGAATCACACTTTGCACTTTTTCCGTTGTTGTCATCGGTAACAGCTGTGCGTGGACGGCCTGGGCCATCATCGTCTTTCACGCTTCCTCCTCCCTCCGAAAATCATTTGTGCCATTCAGAAACACGTGCACGAGACATGCGATTTTCTCCGTAAGCCTCCGTCAAAAATTGAAAGGTTTCCGGCCCAGATTTCATCAGTTTAACAAGAAACTTGATGGTAACTCGTTGTTTACTTTTGCAGTCCAACATTTTCCGACCGAGGGTAAGAACATGCTTATATCTGAAGATGTGTTCACTTGCCCTGAGTGAGGAGATCTAGCTGAGCCTTGTAACACTGTGACAAGCCAGAACATGTGCTATAGCCATTTATTTGCCTACCGCTCTTGGTCCCTATAGGGTTAGTCTTTCTATAGCAATAGGGATAGTCTTGGTTTTTTTTGTGTCTGACCTCGTAGATGCGGCTGTCTACTGAGCAGCAATGTGGCCTGACATGCACAGGACCGTGAGGTCAGTTATTTCTGTTTGCATGGGCTCCCTTAAAGGGCCCTGGTTTCCTTCTAGAATCTAGAGTCTGAAGGTACCTCTGAGTCTGTCTGTTCACATTCCTGCAAATATGTACGTGTGTGAGAGACTGTCCTGCTGTTTAGAAGTGACTATCACTCTGGTAAACATGACCAAACCAGTGTGTAATGAGTTTGTGAAATAAGTTTGGATTTTTTTTTTAATTGATAATTTTCTGGGTGGTGGTGTCGTGGATTTCAGTTTGAAATCTTTGAAGCCAAAACCAGTCTTCGTACTTTGAGTCTCTATTGCCTAAAACAATGCCAGTATCCTGGGTTGGAGTGACTGCAGAGAAATCAGTCTGTCTTTGTGTATTGTCCCATAAATCATGAAAAATATGATGATTATTAGGGTTGTGTTTCAGGCTACGCTTCAGCAAATGCATGGTTACGAACATTCTTGCTGGGAATTTTGCATTTTCCTTTTTTCTTGGCAAGGCAGTCAGATACAACTTAATAGCAAATCAGTTTTTAAATGGCTGCCCCAGGCTCATATGGACATGGTTAAGCTCTCAGAACTGATCAACTGATGTCTGAAACACAGTCCCCTTAGTTTCCTCTCTAAGTTAATATTATCAGTTTCGCTGGCTGTGTAAATAGAGAAGTTGTGAATCTCACTGTGTGACCAAGCGATTGCGTTAATAACTGCATGTTAATAGCCTAGCCTATCTTGGCTACAGACTTCAAATGGCTTGGCTGTCTCTAGGCTAAACAGGTGCTGATCACTGAAAGATTTATCTCTGCCTCCTTCGTCAGCAAATGTCATGACTTGTGGATTATCACAGTGTCTGCAGTTCTAGCAAACTCTAAGTGTCTACCAGGCAGTCTTGTGAGGAAGTGTGCCACTCAGTTTTGTATGTTGCTTGTATATAGAAAGAAGGACCTTTGTCATTTCTCTGTATTTTCAAGGTTCTTCTGGGTCTTTGCAGTGATAAACTGCACTGCCCACACAAGTTATAAATTCAGTTTGTCAAAGTCCTCGGATACAGTCTGTTAGGGGGATATATGTGGCATCCTGAACTAAATTTAACCAGCAAGAAAAAACTCACTGTTGCAAAACTCAACTTTCTTTTCACATCTGCCATATTATGTACAGACAGTGTTGTGTTCCAGTCCTCCTTACTTGATTCTGAGTCAAGACCAAGTTTAATAAGGGGGCGAGTCCAAGACCACACCGAGTCATTACCGGAGTCAAGTAGCCCAGTCTGAGTCCAGGAAAACACCAGTTCAGTTCTAGAGTAGACTATGAATCTGAATTCAGAAACCATAAAACCATTTTAAATAATTTATAAAAATAAAAAACAGAAATAATAATTTACAACCAAGAAATAAATGATTTTTAAAATCAAAGGTAACAGTCCGCTCCACTGCATCTTGTAGTAATTATTAATTTCATTGCAACACGACTGTATCCTGCTGAACCCATTTGGTTCTGGAACCAAAGAATGTGCATAAAACAGTACAAAGTCTGTGATGTGTAAGAATTAGAATGTCAAACACAGGGATTAATACACATGGATAGCTATTGCTAGATTACTATGTAAAGCAAATTTTGGTTGGACGCTTGGCCAGTGGTTGCCTTTCAACAAACTGAGTTAGCTACCATTAGCCTACGCCCCTGTCTTCATGTTTCCTTTCCGAATGTCGATAGAAATTGGGAATCCCGCCAACCACTTTGGTGTTCGATACATTGCAGTATTTGCATCCTGAGTTCCGTGAAAAGAGCCGCAACTCCAGACAAAAATACTCCATTTTTCAATTGCTAATGAATTCACAATGTTTAACGTGATTTTTTTTTTGTCCATAAAACAATGCTACAGCTATGATTTGTTAAGTTTTGCCTGTTACCTTGCAGTGATTAATATTAATATTCAATTATTAATTAATCTTACATTATTAGGCCTAATTTCTTTTGTTCTTCCCCCTTGTACAGAGCTGAGAAAACAGAAGTCCTCAGTGATGACCTTCTACAGGTGACTACAAACATCCTTAAATATTTTCTTCTCCATTGCCTGTAGGTCTACATAAATTACCATTTTGGCAGGATTGCACACAGGCCTCTGGTCTTAATGAGATTATGAATCATCTTATTAAGAGTCTATATTTGGCTGTCATCCTCATGTCTGACATGCATTGTGAGCTATAACCGCTTAAATGCCTTGGGCTGGAGGTGATTGAATACCTTATAATGATGCCTAAATTACATTTTTGTTGGGGTTCAGTCTGCATGTAGCGCTAGTATAAATACACAGGCCATCCGTTCAAAGAATGAGAAAGTGTAGTCTTTGTTGGACTGTCCTGTGATCAGTAGAAGGTAATTTAGACTAAGGGCTACTTCAAAATGCCATCTGATTAAGTTAATAGAAAAGTAATCGTAGATGTGCGTAAAATATCCAATATGAAAGCAGCAGCATATTTTAAAATGGGTGCAGCTGCAGGGTTATGAATTTTCAGCTGAAACTGTAATAAATGCACGGTAATATAGCTCAAATCCCAGAGGGCTGCCCTATTTTACCAGACACCATATGCTTCTGTAGTTCTTTGTGCTGAATGTTGCCCTTCTACAATTTTTTTTTCTTCACCTTTCCTGTCATTAGTGCCTTGGTTATATCAGTCAAATGTGCTGTGCACAAGATGACGTTAGCTGCACCATCTAAGTTCCGTTTATGGCTAGATGCTAAGCACCCATGTCTGCACCTTTTGTTTTTACTGTCTGATTTGTGGTACACTTCGGTAAACACCCTGAAGAAGAAAAAGGGCCGCCAACCTTTGCGTGAGGGATTTCCGCCGCTTGTGGTGTGCTTGAGTTTCGGTCTCTGTTCGTTTGCTTCTCGAGCTCCTACAGCTACAAGTATGGAGAGGTACAGGACTCGGGGCAGCTGGGAGCACAGAGCTAACAGCCGGGGTTGTGGGTCAGAGGTCAGGAAATGGGGACACGACTGGTCTCTCGTTTAGCCTCGCGTTTCCCGTGCATGGTGGAGCAGGGAAGCCGGCAGTGAACTCGGACTGGGGCAGGAATTCCCCGCCTCGCCGGAATGTTCTCGGGAGCAGCTCCTGGCACCCGTTTGCAGGCTGTGTCCGCCATGGGGGGAGCCCCTGACAGAAAGTGTGGGGGCAGGGAGCAGAGGTGGTTATCTCATCTCCCAGCCAGTGGGATTCCTGAGTCGTCTGGCTGTTTTTGGAACGCAGTAGCGTTTTTTTCTTTACGTTTTCGGCGTCTCCCTTCATGCGCGTCCCTTTATTCTGTTGCACCAGCAGCCCTCAGGAAGAAACTGCTCATAGTTTTGTATTTTTCTGACACTCAGTATTTGTTCAGATGTTTAATTTTTATAGCCCCTCCTGAACTGTAAATTGTTTTGCTAGGGAGTGCAGCTCAGGCAAAGCGGGCACACCCATGTTTCAGCTTTAACCATGCACTGTAACCCTAAATGACCTTATTTTTAGGGCTGTGTATGTGCCCGTGCTCACAAGCCCTCACCTGTACGCAGTGATGTTTTGTACACAGATCCCAGGTAGAAACCAAATTATGCATCGCTTAGTTTGTAAGGAAACTGCTTTGTCGACATTTAATCTATGAATGAGACTTTTTTCTTTCTTTCAAGAATGTTTCCGATGGTGGTTCAGAGATGCTGTAAAATATTCTGATATTAGTAACTCACTCATTAGCCTAAATCCTTGGGGAGTGCTGTTGTGCAGCCTTTGCCGTCTTCACGTTGTCAAGTGCCTCATGGGACGAGAAATGAGGCCGACTGAGGCCCACGTAAGCGGCATAGCTTATGTCCCAGGTCAGTTGCACAGGTCTTTGAGTGCTGAGCTGTCAGGAGGCGCAGATCCTGCAGAATGCAGAGTGACGCCACTCTTGGTCATTATTTGCAAGACTCATCTGCAGTTTGTGTTCCTTTCACTGACGTGTGATGGTGCACTCCCGCCCCCGCCCCTACCACGCACAGATTGAACGGCGCATGGAGATGGTGCGAGCCGTGTCTCACAACACCCACAAGAGGATGGTCTCTTGTCTGCAGGGACACATCGGCACGGATGCCGAGAAGAGACACGTAAGGGCAATATCGGCAAATCCCTCCTGGCTTACCAAGGATACGCTGCTTGTATATGGGTGGGGGGGGGGGGGGGGGGGGGGGGGGGGGGGGGGGGGGGGGGGGGGGGGGGGGGGGGGGGGGGGGGG
>JAODLD010000101.1:16490485-16503287 GCA_026781065.1 Mormyrops boulengeri | reverse complement strand
CGACCGGAATCAAATTCCTTGTATGTGTTCGCTCACATACTTGGCCAATAAACGCGATTCTGATTCTGATTCTGATACTGTCATATCATATTTCACTAGTGGATGGCAAAGTGCTGACAAGTCCTGAAGTGAAATCATGGGAGTCACCAAGAATCTAGAAAAATAAATTGCATTTTTTCTATGCAGGAAGTTCACCCTGGATGTCTTATATCTCTGAAAATACTCTTGCCCATGCGGAAGAAGAATCAAATCAGTTTTTGGTCTCGCTATGTCGCTGTCTTTGTCACATGTATACAGTAGATCAGGGCTCTTCAAATCACGATCCTCAAGGGCTGAGCCCTGCTGATTTTCCAGCTTCCCTTTACCTGTGAACCAGGTGTAAAGCCTGTGGCCAATCAGAATCAGTAATTATTAAACTAAGCACCTGGTAGACCTGAAAACACGGCCTGAATTTGGAATCGAGGGGCAGATTTGAAGAGCCCTGCCGTAGATGCTGTCCTCAGCCTCTGCAATGTGGACCAGCTGAGCAGCACACCATTGTGTAACGCACTTGCTTCTTGGCTTATTGTTATAGTTATTTTTTACTGTGTATGTTGTCGTTTCTGGTCTCAGCTATTAGAAGCGCAGGCTGATTACCACAGAAGGTCCCTGTCGGTGCTGGAGAGTGTCCTCCCAACTATCCAAGAGCAGCAAGGTAGAGTGCACTGACACGCTTTACCCACTACGCTCCGGGGCATTAATGCGCTTTACCCACCGCACTCTGGTACATTAACATGCTATAGATCAGTCATCATGAGGTTGTTATAGAACTAACTTCTGTACAAAGCAAGTTAAGCAGCGCATATTATGCACTGTGTGTATAGTACTGTATGACTGGGGTCGATAGGGTTGTAACATTTGAGGTTTGCATTAATGTTTTCTAGTTGGCAAGCCCAGTCCATTAATCATGTGTCCAGAATTGAAGCTCTGTAATCATCTCAAAGAATAATATTTTTTATGAGTAACTTTAATTTATAGCCCCCCCATGCTTACTAGATAGGCCTGAGATCTCAGGCTCCCAGCCCCCCCGCCCTAGCATGTTATGAAGGCACTCAGACATGCTGGCAGTTGTGTCAGAAAGCCCTTTGGGGTTTCCAGCCCAGTGAAGTAGGGCTTGCCCTGAAGGAAGCTTATTAGCTCATTAGCATCCAGGGGGCCTGTTTGCATAGGACTCCCAACATGCGGATGGCTGAGCCCTCACCTAGCTTCATTCATTCTTTATCAGCACCCTATCCTTCCATCTTCCACCCATTATATCCCAGTCAGGGTCTCGGCCAACACCCTCTTTATAATAAAATGCCATCTAAACATCAGTGGAGGAGTCCCTGTATTATTTGTAATGGAGGCTGATTTATTAATATTGTTATTATTGTGAAGTGCTTTATTTTTACAGTAGAGTGTGACTGAAGGCGTTTCTGTGACCTCATTTTACACTGATGTTCTCATGAGGCAGACTCCTGGACTGAGAAGCCCGCCTTCGGGACGGCCCTGGACGAGCACCTGAAGCGGAGCGGCCGGGAGATCGCCCTGCCCATGGAAGCTTGCATCATGATGCTTCTAGAGACAGGCATGAAGGAGGAGGTGGGTGGCTGGCATTTTGATGCGGACACTCGAGATGACGCCAAGCGTGCAGGAGCACATGCCAGGAGCAGTTCTCATCGTGTCGATGACAGGGAGTTCTTCACAGCTTTTTAATCCTTTTCATGACCCTAAATGGTGGATCGCATTGCTTTAAAAGCTCCTCGATTTCTACTATTTCAATTTAAAAGCACTTAGAAATAGTCATCCCTTAATATGAAATAAAAGAGGATTAAATCTGTGAAATGTGTCTGGCTCAAAGGTGAGGTGCGGTTTCATGTTTGGCAATATGTATCGCTTCTCTTTCTGTGTACGAAGATACCAGCCGCTAGTTTCAGTGCCTAATTATACGATTGAAACTAGACATGTCTCCATGGCCGGTTTGTTTCAACACAGTGCTTCTGGCATTAGCTTTCGTTTCTTGTTGTTGTTCTTGTTCGTTTTGTTGCCACAGTCTCTCTGGTGCTCGGTGGCACTTCGTCGATGCATCGCGACACATCGGCTGGTTTCTGCGAGAGCATGGTGGCAGGTTAGCGATCAAAGTTAGCCGGATGCTAACCGACATGCTTCTTGTCTCAGGGCCTGTTCAGAATTGCCGCCGGGGCCTCCAAGCTGAAGAAGCTGAAGGCAGCCCTCGACTGCTCTACCTCGCAGTTAGAAGAGTTCTACTCAGACCCACATGCAGTTGCCGGTACGAACGTTTCTCACCAAGGCCCTCGTTATCTTCCCATCCCTTGGACGACCCCAGACGTTCCCAATTATTACACCTGCATTGCTTATCTTGGCATGTTAATAATGTCTGTGAGCAGGAATTTTTGGTGTCGTCAAGGGTGGGGTTGTGAGTGTGTGTCTTCATAACGTGTTCTGGGTAACACTAGGGATAGTTGAAGAGAAATTTTCAGAAGCTCACTCAGTCCATTACTTTTCCTTTTCATATGTCAGCAGCTCTACAGTATCGTAATCTGACAGAGAACTTTCATTACATTTCCAGAACTCGCTAAGTCCACAGAAAGGGGTATTTGGTTATGAACTTACGCCGTCCGTGTATCCTGTGTACTAAGTGAGTTTTGGAAATTTGCTTTACCGCTACTAGAGCTCCGTGAAACTTCAGTGGGAAGGCTGTTCGCTGTCATTTATCCATGATACATGCAGTGGAGCATCACCTTCAAGCCCCATGAACATAAAAATTACTGTGTCGAAGGTTACATACTCTTTATATTTGGCGCGGACGTTTGATTTCCTGTTGAAAGATCCAGCATGATCTGCACAGTGCTCCGAAATGAACCCCGTGGCAGGGAGTTGGCTTTCGTGCAAACATGGCACGGCTGCAGGTCACACTTATTTCATCTGCGCGGCATTCACACACCTGCCCAGTCATACTCCATGTTTCTGTATGCGAGTCTCACACTGAGTGTTCATGACTGGAGTTGTGTTGTCTGGCCAGGGGCTCTGAAGTCCTACCTGAGGGAGCTGCCTGAACCTCTCATGACCTTCCATCTGTATGACGAATGGATACAGGCGTCCAAGTAAGATGGGGATCGACCCTCTTTACCCAGTCACCCAGACTGATAGATACGTTTTTATGGTCCTAATCTCTGACGCTTGGCCTTTGTACCTGCAGTGTGTCCGATCCTGACAAGAGACTTCAGGCCTTATGGGTGACTTGTGACAAAATGCCAAAGAACCACAAAGTGAATTTCAGGTACGTGTCCCACCTTAATCATGGGAAACAAAGCTGAAGTGTCACATGCACGCCGGGGTCAGTATTTAATTTGTTAATGGCTGTTATTGACAGCCAGTACAGGTCCTAGCTGATGTTGGCTGCCCTAGGCGAGCATCATTGCGGGTGCCCCCTGTCCAAGGCAAAGTGAAATTGGCTGGCAAGTCAGCGCCCCCTCAGAAGCTGGCGCCCTTGGCAGCCGCCTATGTCGCCTATAGGATTGACTGACCCTGTTGACAGGGCTTTGCAAAATGTTGAATTGTATTTAAAAACTCCTTGGTTAATCATTTTGCTGAAAATTCAGTTTTTCCATAAAATGTTAAAACATTGTAAATACTGTAAATATTTTATATAGGCTGGGCATTGCTGTTTTTGTGCTGGTGAGACTGAGTAATATTCAGACTTTGAAATGGACTTAATCTGTTTTGACTGTAAATACTTTTCTAATTTGAACATTTTAATTTTCCTAAATAAAATTAAATTGCATTATAGTACTGGCCTCCTCATCCTGTTTGAAATGACAGTTTAAAGGCCTCGTTTGCTTTGGCTCTGCTTCAGGTACCTCATCAAGTTCCTGGCCAAACTGGCTCAAGAGAGTGAGATCAACAAGATGACTCCAAGCAACATCGCCATCGTGTTGGGGCCCAATTTGCTGTGGGCCAAAACAGAAGGGTAAGGAAGCTCTCCTTTAAAGATTACTGATGTCCTGTTTGTTGTTGAGAGGTTTCTGGGAGTCTGAAGACTCCCAGTTTGTCGCACCTTGGATCTAACCAATGTGTTCAATAAGTCGTCACTGGCTTTTACAGTGTATCACAAATCGTTTGGCTGTCCACTGCATGTTCTGCCTCTTCTAGTGGCTCTTTCCTCTTATAGAACCATACTGGGATTCTGGTTTTGTGACATACATTCACTGGCCACTTTTATAGGTGCATCTTGCTAGTATTGGGTTGGACCCCCTTTTGCCTTCTGCCTTAATTCTTTGTGGAATAGATTCAGCAAGATGTTTGAAACATTTCTCAGAGACTTTGGTCCATGTTGACATGATAGCATCATGCAGTTGCTGCAGATTTGTCAGCCACACCTTCGTGATTCGAATCTCCTGTTCCACCACATCCCACAGGTGCTTAACTGGATTGAGATCTGGTGATAGTGGAAGCCATTTGAGTGCAGTGAACTCATTGTCATGTTCAGGAAACCAGTCTGGGGTGATAGGAGCTTTGTGACATGGTGTGTTATCCTGCCGGAAGTAGCCGTTAGAAGCTGGGTACATTGTGGTCATAATGGGCTGGACATGGTCAGTAGCAATACTCTGGTAAGCTGTAGGATTTAAATAATACTCAGTTGTTACTAAGGGGTCCCTATATTGTGCCAAGAAAATATCCCCCTCACCATTTCACCACCACCACCACTAGCCTGAGTTTTTGATACAAGGCTGGATGGATATATCATCTTGTTTACACCCAATTATGATCCTACTGTTTGAGTGTTACAGAAGTAATCAAGACTCGTCTGACCAGGCAATGTTTTTACTATGTTCCATTGTCCAATTTTGGTGAGCCTGTGCCCACTGTAGCCTCAGGTTCTTCTTCGCTAACAGGAATGGCACCTGGTGTGGTCTTCTGCTGCTGTAGTCAACCTGCTCCAAGTTTCAATGTGTTGTGCGTTCAGAGATGCTCTTCTGCATACCTTGGTTGTAAGGAGTTGGTTATTTGAGTTCCTGTTGCCTTTCTATCAGCTTGAAGCAGTCTGGTCATTCTTCTCCGACCTTCTATCATCAACAAGGCATTTTCACCCACAGAACCACTGGGTGTTTTTTTATTTTTCCACCCATTTTCTGTAAACCCTAACGAAGGTTGTGTGTGAAAATCTCAGTAGATCAGCAGTTTCTGAAATAGCCTGTCTGGCACCAACAACCATGCCATGTTCAAAGTCACTCAAATCACCTTTCTCCTTTGTTCTATTGTTTAATATGAGCATTAATTGAAGCTCCTGACCTGTATCTGTGTGATTTTATACATTGTGCTGCTGACATATGACTGGCTGATTTAGATATTTGCTTCAACGAGCAGATATACTTAATAAAGTGGCCAGTGAGTATACACATATACTACCGTTTTTGCAGCATTTGTAATATTTATTGCCATTTTAGCTTAGTATTAGGTATCCAAAAATGCTTGCTAAAGGCATCTTTTCCTTGCTGTAACAATCCATCCTGTCTTGACTACGGAGCGTGTTTTGTGACGATATTCAATAAATAACAGGCAAAACAGATCGATCTCACCAAGTCTATTGAATTCTCACCTATAATGATGTTTTGTCTGTTCCGTCCTGGGCCTGTATTATATCCTTACTTCCCAAAATCTTAAACAAACTCTCCTAACTTTAGGATAACCGTTACGCTGTCCTAACTTTCACTGGCCGCCACATAGCATTAGGTGTAGCCAAACTCATTTAACCTGTGTAGGTGCTCTTTTATTGCTTTTACCCAACCAATAAAATCTGCAGAGTCCCTTCATCATATACCGATAAAAATTATGTATATTGTGGCCATTTTTAATATATCATGGAATGAATTACAGTAGTTCCTCGTATCCACAGTTTCAGTCATCCGCGGTTTACCTTGGTCCAAAAAAAAAACTTTAATTGTGTAACAGTACGTTTTTTTCCTAGTTCCTTCATCCTTTGATTGCTCCCTATATTTTTTCATTGTTCTATCATCTCTTGAGAATTAGACTAAAACATCAGAATTCCTTTCATTCGAGAAAGTACAGTACTGTACAATAATGTACCATTTACTGTACTATTACTGTATTTTTTACCGTTATGTACTGAGCAGGGCTGTGTAGTTATCATGATGAGAGTTCATTTAAGATTTTGGGAAGTTAGGAAGCTTATGTAATACACTCTTCCTTTCTTAAGTCAGGATAGGAAGAATGACTTATGAACCGTTCATAATGTTATTTTTTCCCCAAATAAGGTCCATCAATACAGTTACCAAATAATCAAGATAGGATCTGTAAGTTAGGAAGTTACTGTTATACAGCCCCAGGATGGAACAGACAAAATGTGGTTCTAAATGAGAATTCAATCGACTAGGTGAGATCGATCGGGTGTGACTTAGTTTGCAATGTAATCAGTTAGATGTTAGGTTTGTTTAGAGTCCAACCACTGAGTTTGATGGGTGACTCTGACAGATAATTTTAATGGTTGCTGGTATCATTTAAATTGTAATTTAAACAATCATTTAAATAACGATGTAAGTGATTATTTAAACAATTATTTAAATGACATACATATATTGTCACAAAGCACCCCCTATATTCGATAGGTCCTTGTGTAACAGGGTGTGTTGGAACCCTTCTGTCTTCAGCTTTGACCTCTACTTTGTAACTGTGCTGTTCGGCCTTTCTGGAGCTGCCTCGACCTTCCGCCCTTCCATAGCCATCCTTGTCTTCCTGCCCGTCTAAGCCGTGGCTGACAGGCTGTTCGGATTCTGTGGCTAATCGGCCCACAAAGTGATTTTGTCTATTGTTTCCGCCTGCGTTATCTTCAGCACCCCTATCTGTTCATTCACCACTTGGCATCTTGATCTAGGTCTCATTTTACTGGTTCTGTTAGAACCAGGTCTCGTCTTCTCTTCCAGAGTCTCCTAATTTACTCTTTTGTGTTACAGAATGTTGTCGATTCCCCCACATTGCCTGTGTTTCGGTTCTGTCTTTACCATTTTGAAGGTCTTATATAAATGTTACTTCTTGAATCATTGAACTTTTTCTTAATTTCTTGACTACGTTACAGTTTTCTTCCCAAATGTCTGATCGTCGGCAGACTCTGCAGTGTGTTTCTCATTTCGCTCTAATGAAATGCGGCTTGTAATTGACTGATCTGTGCTGAGCTATGAAAATTACGATCTTATGGAAATTTGGCTGCGCTCAGCACTCTGTGCTCGGTCTGAGAATCCGCTTCCTCCTATAAATCAGACTGACGCATACAGCTGCATTTTTATTTCCCTTTAAACTGTATCGTTTTACAGTGCAATGTTGAAAGTTGTCTGTGCTTCAGCGAACCTTGGCATTGGCTGTTGGCTTTCATGAAGGGCTTCTGTTTATACAAATACAGATGTGTCTCTCCCATTTGGGCCCGATACGTGTCCAGTGACTGAGAGGATAATAATGGGAAATAGAGGATCTTGTGTGTGTTTTAATTCGTGTTTCTGTATCTCCTTACCAAGGAGCCTGGCAGAGATGGCAGCTGCCACTTCCGTTCATGTGGTGACCATAATCGAACCCATCATCCAGCACGCGGCCTGGTTCTTCCCTGATGGTACGACACCCCCTCTCTTATTCGCCCCCGGGACAGCACTCCCAGGGCTTTGTTGTCTTATTTAAGAGTTTCCTGTCTCGCAGTTGTTCGAGTATGTTTACGTTGCTCTAATGATGTTTATCGAGAAGCAATTAGAAGATGGATGGATGTTTATTTATAAAGAAGCTGGTATTGATGGGGGTTTTAATCGAAAATGTTCATATGTACGGGTAAATACATAATATGCTGTCTGGCGCCACTAATTATGGTGAATAATTATGTGACTTACAAGGACTTGCATATAAGACCAAAGTTCTTTTTTTTTTTTTTTTTTTTAATAAATGTATGTAAAAATACATTTTGGGCAGCTGTGTGCCTGGCAACACTACTCTACCTAGTGCGCACTATCTGCCATACGATAGTTGCTGGAATGGAACTCAGTCGTGTGTCGGGGATGGTCTGTAATGGAAAAGCGGCAGATGTAATACCAGGGCTCGCTGTGCCTTCCAGATGTGGACTTCAATGTGTCAGGCATGTTTGCGATGCCCGCGCCCACCGCAAACCACACCAACCACCTAGGTACACCCGAGACGGAGTCGGGTGCCACTGACAGGAAGCGGCCCGGCAGTGGGTCGACGCCGGAGACCGAGATCCCACGCCGAGACAGGTATCCATCCCACCACAGGGCTGCCAGCAGGCAGGATTCAAGATCCGCTGTGTCCGCTTTCTATGTTGTGGCAGAGGAGTCCATTGTAGTTATGCAGGACTGAGTGGACTATATTTAACTACATCCCATTTCCCCCATTTTATGTGTGTTGAAAGCCAATGAAATAAAATTTCATTTTAATTCATACAATTCTTAAAAAAAATAAATAAATAAAATGTCCATTAATCTCATAACTGCAGCCCAGCCCTGAATAAGCAGTTGATGATTTTGTGCTGGCAGGTGCTGTATCTAGTGGAATTTGTTTGTATAGTCCTCTTCATAAGAGCTCATTGCTGCATTCGTATATATTCTCCTATGTTTACATGGCTCCTGTCCTCTGTAGTGTCATTCTAACAGCGCCAGAGTGTTGGCATTTTTCATTTAAATAAAAGGGTCGGTTGACATCATGTGCCTATGCAACCTCAGAATCCTATCATGGTAAAAACGTTCTCATGCTAAAACAGATATAGAGCTACAGTTTTACTGCTAATCGTTTAAATGTGAGATTTCTCAAATTGGATATATCCCAACTATAAATTCAATTCTTTGTTAATCATCAACAAGGCCTGAGTTTTAGGGCTTTTTGCGATACGTACATGTAAAATGCCAGCAATGCCAACCGCATAATTTCTTTACTCCATTTCAATCAATGCTTTTCCACTCTTAATTTCAGGGCCAAGTGGAACCAATGAGGTTTTTTTTTGCCCAATAGTCATGTGACTTTTAGATTCCCCCCGGGGGCCCTTTCACATGTCCACATGCTTGCTGTTTCTGTGCTTGCTGCATTCTGTATGTTGGAGTATTTTAAAATGGCCTTTGCAGTTTACTACTAATAAAATTATTAAGTATTATTAAGTTATTAAAGCTCTTTTTTCCACTTCCTTTCCACATATCATATCCTGCACATATTGCTTGATTAGAAATGGAACAAATATAAGGATATATATATATTTATATATATATAAAAATACACACTTCCATTTAAGTCGCTCTCTTTAAACAGGCTTATTTAGTAGCATATCTGTATAATGGTCCAGTCTGTACATGGAGGGGGAGGAACTCCGGTCCAGTCTGGCCTTGGGATCCGCTGGCCTTGGGATCCGCTGGCCTTGGGATCCACTGGCCTTTATTCTCCCTCATATTTTCCTGGATGTGCTCAGAGCATCATTTGGACAGGAACAGACGTTTCGCGGCGTTCCTGATGTCAGTATTCATACTGTGTTGGAAGGCCTTGAGTTCCCCGCCCTCTGCTGTACGGTCCTTTGTCCTCTTTGCTGTCCTGGGGTCCTGGTGTGCCTCTCTCTTCCTGCAGTTTTCATACCTGGCCCTGGTGTGTCTCCATCTCGTCTCTTTAGCCCCGCTAACAAATTATCGGACCACACCCCGCGTAGAGGCGGCACTCTTAATAGAAAGCAGCACGTTTCCCCTGCGTTCCAGCCCCCCCTGCCGCCGGTTGAGGCTGGGGGGGCTGCCCTGGTGCAACCTCTGGCCGAGCTTCAGCTCCAGCAGCAGGCTCAGCCTGGGGCCGTAGAGCCTTGCCTGCCCAGCCTGGTGCTGGCTGTGCAGGGGCCCTTAAGCCAGAACCCGGAGGAGAGCTGGTAAGAACTGCTACAGGAACTGGAGGCCTGCTGCATGCTCTGAGTCAAGAGTCCACTTTTCCTTCCAACTAATTCCGATTTCTTTTCACCTTTTATTATTCATAATTGAATATATATTTTTGATGCAAATCTTTGTATTCTCACCCAAACCTGAACTTAGGGTTAGGCTCTGAATATGTATTTTTTTGATCTTCCAAAATCCATTAAGCATGACCCAACTGGATACAGGAAGACTTCATAAAAGAGTACAGCTATATCTGGAGCAGCTTCCACCTCTGGGATCTTTCTGTGATTTTTTTGCCGGTCCGACAGCACAATCCCGCCATGTCCGGCACTATCTCTTAACTGCTGTTTTCAGAAGAGCCCCCTCTAGCTGCCTTAAGCATGCACTGCACTCTACGGCACCTGCCACCATTTGTGTTTCTTTGCGTCTCTGAAGCCTTCCTCTCTCCTGTGAACACTTTGCATGCTCTGTCTTGCTACATGATACCATTGTTTCATTTTTTTCCCGTTCGGTGTCAAATTGTATGAGTTAATGCTTTAACTTAAATGACCTGTATAGATCAGTGTTTCCCAATCCGGTCCTCGGGGACCCTCATCCGGTCCAAGTTTTTGCTCCTGCTGAGCTCCCTGCCAGACAGTCTACGTTTTTCATGGTAGGGAGCCAACATGTGGACTGTCTGTGGGTCCCAGAGGATTGGATTGGGAAACACCGGTATAGATGAACAGGAATGAATATCAGTGTCATGTTAAGCATGTTCACTGTTGCTTTGGTCAGATCTGTCTTTCCTCATCCCTCCGCCATGAACAATGCCGTCCTTTGTGATGTAAAGTACTTCCTAGCTCTCTTAAAGCAGTGGAGCAGGCTGTTGGCTGCTGGAGTAAATCTGAGCCCCGTGTTCACTGCATGCTGCATTTACAGAAAGCTTATGTCAGTTTCGTTTAAACATAAACGCCTCATCAGTCCCCCGCCGTTCAGCACAGTTATCATGGTTAACGATCACCTTCTTGTATTCCTTAGCTCCTCAAAGGTGCGTGACGCCACCTCCACTCCCCCACCTCAGAAGAATGGCTCAGCAGGCGGTCAGGTGACTCCCCCTAGCCCTGTGGCTGTGTCCGGACCGAGCCAGCTCAGCGTGGGGGCCCTGCAGACTGGCTCCATGGGTCCCAGTCCTCATCTGATACGTAGAGGTGACTGACATCTACCCTTTACAGATAAGATTGGCCAGCCCTGGGTTAGGGCTGTAATCAAATGGTTGCTGGTTCCAATCCCGTAATTTCACTGTTGGACCCTCTAACAAGGCCTTTAAACTCACTTGCTCCAGAATGACTGCTGCTATTATCGACGGCACGTCAAATTGGATTAAAGAATCTAAATGAATAAATGTAAATGTTATTTCCTGCATCCACCTTGTTCTTAGGTACAAAGAAACCAGCTCCTGCTCCACCAAAACCAGTTCCAGTCCAACAAACAGTACAGTCACACTCAGGAACAGCTCAGCCCCCTGTTACATCCCCAAAGCCCATCTGCAGCCCACCGCCTACTGCCAGCCCAAATCCCAACCCACCGCATCCGGCAGCGCTGCCCCGTCGGCAATCCACCAACCAGCCTCCCATTCATGCCCCCAACCATCCACCCCCCCAGCCCCCCATGCAGGCCGCACCGCCGACTCACCCTAAAACCTCCCCCCCGATGACAGAGTGTGGGACAGAGCAGTCGCCCCCCAGCACCCCGACCCCTCCTGATACTCCCCCTCCCTCAGCATCTCTCACCGACAGCCTGTCCTCCTACCCCACCGGCTCCCTCCCTCGTCCGCGGCCAGTCCCCAAGCCAAGGAATCGGCCCAGTGTGCCCCCTCCACCACAGCCTCCCACTTCCGGCGGTGACGTTTCCAGTGACATATCCAGGAACAGTTTCGGTAAGGATGATCCACAGGTTTACTTATGTGTGATTCACAGCTGTCTTTCAGCAGCACCAGTATGCTCAGTCTAGTACAATTTACATTATTAACACTGATCAATTCATTTTTACTTGTCAGATGTATCAAAATAAGTGAATCTTACTGTATTTTTGTGCTGAATTCAAATATGTAATCAGAATTTCCGTATCACGCAAGGGTTTTGAGTGACACAATTAAAGATGCTGCTATATGTATATTTACAGTATATGTGCATGGTGGAAGTGACTCATCTAAAAGGTAGATGTATATCATACTCTGCTGTACTTGGCCTCAGGAACATCCCTCTTAAGGGTCACGCAGGAGTCGGCCAGCATACTGGGACTCCACTGGCCTTGATATTGTTTTTCCATATCAGGAATGTCCTAATGATGAATCCAGACATGTTGCAGACTGTAAACTCTGTGCCCTTTAGTGTACTCTGTGTTACTGTACTCTGTGCCCTTCACTGATGTCTTAAAAATTTCACAAATAGAAATAAAATAATTTTTCCTAAATTAAACTTTAATATACCCATACATCCATCCTTTCTTGGAAACTGCTTGTCCTGTTCAGGGTTGCGGGGGGTCCGGAGCCTATGGTTATAAGGCAGGGAATGACCCAGGATGGGGTACTAACATGACACAGGCCACACTCACATGCCAGTTCATGCAGGCACACTAACAGGCAATTTGGCAACTCCAATTAGCCTCAGCATGTTTTTGGATGGGGGGGGGGGACCAGTGTAGCCGACACACAACGACACAGGGAAAACAAGCACACTCCACATACATGGAACCCTGGCGGAGACTCGAACCCAGGTTCCAGAAGTGCTAACCACCTCACCTCACCTCACCTCACCTCACCTCACCTATACATTAATACACATGTATACATATATACATAAGGAATTATATACTATCAA
>JAODLD010000101.1:16422844-16460282 GCA_026781065.1 Mormyrops boulengeri | reverse complement strand
AGGAGTGCACAGGAAAAGGAAAAGATTGTTTGTGGATTTTTTTTTCTCATTTTTTTGTAATGGGGGGGGGGGCTCAAAATAAAATTATGCTTAGGGCCTCAATTTGGCCAGGGGCGGCACTGATTCCGTTAACTCATAAAAAGGATGCTTCCGTAAGTTCACACTGGTGGCACATTAAATGTGAGAAAACATGGAGGGGCTTCATGCTGCAACATGATTGGACGGTTGTCTTCTTGACCCACATGCCTGACCTTGCATTTCTTAACTAGAACTAGGTTTCTGGTGCATGTCAGCCCTCATGCTGGTAGGCATAATGGCTACCTGAAGAGGAGTTTTAAAGGGGGTCACAATTCCCTTATGAAATGCCAAGTCTCAGTCACAACACTTCCTGCAGTGACAAAGGAGTAAGATGCAGCCACACATGTCTTTACAGTCGCCATGTGCTATTAATGATGTAATGGGACTTTTAATTTGCAGGGTTACATCACGTGCAAATCAAGATACGCTTGTGTGGGTGGAAATTATTATTTTAAGATTCAGATAACTGATCTGTATGCTGATGCTGTCTGACAAAATGTGTGCGATGGATACACATTGGTTAACGTGCAACTTATTTTAAGCGATATTAGATGGAACACACAGGTAAATATTAGCCTTACTCAAAGCCAGTGCTTGCTGAGAGCTTTTATATGCGGCATTGTACATCATGGTTATTAATTATTACTATTGACGATGACGATGATTCACCAACCAGTACAGTGTGTATTTTTCATATACATTTATGTGAAGTTTAAGTCATATATTTAAGAGTTACGTTACACCATACAATGAAAATCTTACTCTACATGTTCTATCTGGGCACAGTTGACACATATCAAACAAAAGACACAATATCAAAGACAAAGTGCAATATAAACGAATAAGCACATGCCTCAACCCCTTAAATATTTGTTAGATGTCTTAAACTTAACATACAACCGGCCCATCACAGCATCTTATAATTAACCCAAGCAATTTCTAAGCTGCTTATATCTTAAAGAATGAAAAAACCACTGACATAGAGCAACACTGGAGACCCACAGACATGCGGCTGACACTCATCTTTTTACGCGACTAATCCATCCCAGCCAATATTCTAGCTGCATCATGGTAACACTGCCTCGGGTGACTGAATATTTTTAGGATACTGCAGACTCCTCCTGACTGAAGGACATCGTAAAACTTGTAAAAGTGAAGAGAGCTGCATGACATGAAGACTGGATGAAGGGATTTTATTCGAGGACAGAAGTGGAGATGGCAGCAGCGGGGTGGAAGTAAAATAAGAGTATGGGGACAATACAGACAGAGGAAACCACCATGGATACTGGGTCACCTCTGTCTGAGAGGGCAACATATTGGGGGCCAGAGAAAAGAAACCCTAATGTTACATAATGATTGGGTGTACAGACAAGATGAACTGAGTGAATAAACTCATCCTCAGACCATCCCCCAGTTTGGATGTGTAGTCTGACTCTTACATACAAAAGGATTCAGTGCCACCTCAAGGTCAATATACTGTTAAACACCATACTTTGCCAATACAGGAGGGACAATGAATGACTGATATGCAAAGTGGCAGAGTACAGACTCACCAAGTATTACTCTACATGTAACACTGTTCATTCCGTCACCCACCATATTCTGTGTCATTTAACCTTTTATGAACCATACTCATAAAATTCCACTGTGAATCTGATTTGCAGGTTTCAGTGCATTTTTCCCTGAGGACTTGCATTTATTCACCCCCCAACTCTAGCCCCCCCTCACCCCCCAGGATTTAATTAATTACTTTCATTGATTTGCCAACATGTTCCCAAAGTGACTTCATTTTATGCATTTATGTAGATGGAAATTTGTTAATTACGTATGAAGAATTGTATGAACAAACTCTTTCTAATGAATTGCGCCAAAACGCAGATGATTAAATCTCATCCCAGGAGGATGTGTGCCTTTCATGTGCCTTTCATCTGCATGGGCGGCTCCTTATTTTCCACACATGTGGCTTTTTTGTCTTCATTTGCTCATGAACTTGTTGAACTCAAACCTAACACTGCCATCTGTTGTGAGTTTTGCCGGTCACAGGGCACAATGCTGAAAAAGACTCCCTGCTCACTCATAACTAGTGCACAGCAGTAATTACAAAGACCACGGAGAGTAGTCGCCCTAATTTCCTTCCTTAATGGAAAGGCTCCTGGATTAGCTCCAGTTCCATCCCCCACTCCTCACGTTCCTGCTGCTCCAGATGGAGTCTACCTACATTAGACTGACACGCTGTAGATTCTCATGTCTCCTTTACAATATGCTCAGGGTTTTTAAAAGTCTTGTAGGACATAATTAACTCTCAAAGGGCATATCCTCAAGATATCCGTCTCGTCTTTCTCGTACGGTGCAGTAATGCATATAATATATAAGATAACATGTGCTTTTGACGTTTATTCACATAGTGCAACAAAAGCATTCTTGACTTTACCAGCACTAACTCATAGCTGATAAATTTATGCGTTCAGGAATAATTTTCCAAAATAATTTTTAATATCCCTATGAACTGAATTGCAATCATAATTATATATAGTTCTTAAAGGGTGTCCTACAAGGTCATTTGAAATGTGAAATCCATCCATTCATCCATCTATCCATCTTGTAATTGCTTATCCTTGTCAGGGTCATGGGGAGTCTATGCCAAGTAGCACAGGGCACAAGGCTGGGTTACATCCTGGGTGGGATGACAGGCTATTTTAGAGTAAATACACACACAAGAGGTTAGCCTGACTGCATGTCTTTGGACCTCAAGAGGAAACCGGAGAACCCAAAAGAAACCTGGGTGCAAACTCCACACGTACAGAACAGAGGCTGGATTTGAACCCCCAGCCCTGGAGATATGACACACTGTGCCACCCTGTAATGTAAAATATATCCAAAAAAATGATCATATCCTTAATGCATTGCATGCATAACACAAATGACCTGAACAGCAAAGAAATGCTATGGCAAAACCACACTGTCACTCCAGCTTGTCACTGCGTGTGACATTCTAGATACACCAGTCACCTTTATCCAACCCATGATGAGCCAGACCTTTAGCAGTTAGCGGGCGATAACGCCCACCATAAAAAAGTAGACCCAGAGACTGAAACAAAATCTATCCTGCCTTTTTTTATATATTAATGTTTTCTTGAGAATAGTCCATCTTCCATCGTGCACAGGTTAGGAGTGTGGGCCTAGAGCCCATCATGAAGTTTAGCGCACATGGTGAGGAAGGCCCTGTAGGCCTGAGAAGGACACACTCATTTGCATGCTATTGGCAATTTAGAGATGTTAGTTCACCTTACTGGAGTGCCCACAGGAAACTAATGGCAACTCAAAAAGCACAGAGCAGTGGTGGGGTTCAAGCCCCTATCTGTGGCGGTTTGAGGCAACAGCGTTACCCGCTGAGCCACCATATAACTGTCAGCATGAGAATATTATACACTAATATAGGACATCAATACATATCATGAAGTTCTTTGATGATGGGCGGTTCAGGACACCAGCATGTCATAGGCGTCCGGACCACGATAGACACGCCCCCACAAAACGCAAGCAAGAGCTTTGTAATCATCTCTGTGGTTACCTGATATTGCCAATGAGTTGACGGTGCTCCTCAGTGGTCAGAATGTCTGGCAGGATGGCCGCCAAATATTCCACCTTCCTCTCGGTGGCGTACTGCTTTAGCACTGAGAAGAGCCTGTTCTTCACCTCGGGCTCATCTCCCAGGACCTGCTCAATCTGTAACATGTACAAGGGCACTCCTTAACCCATAGGTAGCAGCAAAATCAGCATCAACATTTTCACCACATAAAGTGATCTGTGTTTAGGATTTAAAAGTAATATTTACAAGGAAAACGCTGATGCTAAAGAGAACCAGGATGCTAGTCAACATTCAGACCAGAAGCAAATTTCTTATTTATCTCTCTAATGTCTAATATTTAAGATATAATACCATGGGTTACAAGAAGCATGAATATTAAGTGAATGAGAAGTGAGAAATGGGGTGGATGTATTTGTAGGACTGTATCTTCCGTAAGCCCTCCCTAAGTTATTGATGGGGATGGACCCTGATGACATCAGTCCCATGGGGTTTTCATTTGAAGCTCAAGGCTGCCCCTGACCACACCAGACCAAATCAAGGCTCACCTTCTTGTTAAACTCAATGGCTTTGTGTTTCCGGTCCTGCCGCAGGCCGTCACCGCCCTGGTGGAACTCTTTAATGCTTCCACCGGCACGGCCCTGCTGGTTCGCCATGCACAGCACGCCCAGCCGCAGCGTGCGGCCCTGGGATGCCTTGATCATGGCCGCGGCCGTCTCATGCTGCCGCACAGGAATCCCATTGACCTCCATGACATAATCTCCTGCTCTCAGTCCACTGCGCCCAGCTGGGGAGTTTGGGGAGCAGTCCTCCACCAGCAGGGGGCAGTCACCAACGATAGTGAAGCCAAAACGACCATCAGGGCCTGGGGTGATGTCTATCTGTAAGTCAGAGAAATTAAGTTATTTATCTGGGAAAAAAAAGCTCCAGAAACTGACTTAACCAAACTTGGAAACCAACATAGTAACGCCATGCTCTCTGATGTCTTAATTAGCTCATTTTCATATTCCAGTAGCAGATGGTATAGGAATAGTTACTGTGACATATTGTTTCTCCTAAGAATTATTATCTAGTTTTATATAAATAATGTTTCTTCTGCCTTTGGTGTAATTTGTGCAAGAATTTTAATTACATGTAAGCTCAGCACTGGAGGAACATTATGGTTTTATGAAGTTGGACTGCATGAGATGATGAACTGTGGACTGGGTTTCAGCCCACATGCAGAGTGAGTGAGAGAGACATGACTGCTACTGCTAAGTCAGTTCTGACCTGCTGTATGCGCGACACCACGCCAATACTGGGAGGAATGTTCTTCTGGGCCTGGGCCAGGGCAATCAGGGCCTGCGTGCCGAGAGTGGACACATTCTGCCCTTCGATCTCCAGGACCTGATCGCCTGGCTGCAGCCCAGCGAGGTGTGCACTGCTCCCCTCCTCCACAGACAGGATGTAGCTGGGCCCATTGCCCCCCAGGCGGAAGCCAAAGTCCTCTGGCCACCCCTGATTGGAGGCCGGCATTGTCAGGACTTCACAGGCGAGAGGACAAGAAAACTAGTTTAAACAATGTAACATTTACCTGTAAAAATGGTAATACAAAAGAACCATTACTGTAACAATTCCCATTATATCAAGTAAAACAGCTGTGTGCTGATACATAACTGCACATACAGAGAGTATACAAAAACAACACACCCATTCAGAGGGATAGAGAAGATTATTTAATCAGTTCAAAAATATATTAAAAAAACATCTTTAAATGGTGGGGCAGTGTGTGGCTCAGCTGGTGAGGCTGCCGCAGACTGGGAAGTCACTGGTTTAAATCCCAGGGTCGACAGAGTGATGTCACCGCTGGGCCCTTGAGTAAGACCCTTAGCCCCTAGTTGTTCCAGGGACTGTCTGACCCTGCTTTCTCAAAAATGTACGTCACTTTGCATAAAAGTATCTGATAAATAAAATACATATAAATTGCTTTGTTTGATTAGCTAAGGTGAGGCAGCTGGAATTTAAAATGTTACATATGAAATCAAGAAAAATCACTTCAAGCTGAAGTGTGGTTTGTCACGTTCATCAGATAACAGAATATCCTGTGAACCTTTATTTTATCCCATTTCCTGATGGCTTCCTGAGGGCACATTACAGCACACATTAACTGTGAAGTCCCCATGACCCTTTCCTGGATCAGAGGATGAATGGATAGATGGAAGTATTAATCATGAATTGAATTATCTATTAATGTTATCTGAAGCACAGCATAAACACAGACTCAGACAGTCACGAACACATTCACGTATTTCAAAATCATGTGTAAATATGAATCATTTTTTGGTATCACTGTACGTACATAATTTCTAACCTAATATTTAGAGATGGTTAACCTGACTCTCAAGCAGCTCTACTCACAATGAATATATGAGCCAGATGTTTTCATACATATAAATGACTGGTTTTATTTGCTACATTTAAGTAGTAGGAGAATTTGTATCAAAGCAAGTCCTGGATTAATACAGATTGGATACTGGACCCTAGAGACTGTTGATTTATAAAATGATAATACACATAAACAAGATTTGCAATTCTTATATATAGAAATATATAGTTTAAACAGAGTCTGAAATGCCTGATTGACAAATGCCATTCATATTGTTTTCATATTGGTAATTGCATTGTCTATATACATTTCACCGCAAAAAAAAAAAAAATGTACTGAACCCAAAGGGTTAAAAGGATTTGTACGTCTCTCCTTTCGATGAAGAAAGAGGAGCCACAACAAACTGACTTACAGAAATCTTTAGATGCATAGCGAGAGCCAGACTTGCTCTGGCGGAGAGAGTGTCTCCCTTTCCGATTTTGCAAAAACTTCTTCATTTTGCTTTGCTTCTGTGAGGCTCCTGTTTTAGGCTTGAAAGGTATCAAGCAAGCAGACGCCCCATATCCATCTCCTCTACACCATGACGGCAGAAACCCCCAGCAGACCGCGGCCTCGCTTGGGTGAAAAAGATCCCAGCTCTTAAAAGGTTTCACATCAAAACAGGCAGTCCTGATAAATATCTCCCGTCCAAAATGAGAAAACTAAAAAAGACGTCAAGAGGACTGCGGCTAACATCCGTAGGCTGTGCATCGCTACTGAAATTCAGCAAATGTGCTGTCATCAGAGTTTGTGTCGTCAAACTAGGACACACTGGCAGGGTTTTCTCTCTTAATAGTTTTCTTGTGAAATGGTACTCCGAAGACCCATTTTTCTATAAATACTCCCCCTCCCCGTCCACATTCTATCTCTCTCCCTATCCTTTCTGCTTCCTCTCTTATAGCTCTGCACCTCTCAGAGGGATAGGATCTGGCCCAGAAACAACACGGCAAACCTGGGACCCACAACGCACGGCTGTAGAGCCGCGAGGCTGCTTAAGCCCCTGCTCTGGATTAGCTGGATTAAACGAAACACGTGAAGATCCACCTCACGGCCCGGCAGAGACACGCGTCCTCATATTGGCGTGGCAGATCTACAGCTCTAACCCCTCAGGCTTACCAAGCAGTGCAGCAAGCGGAATGAGTAGTAGGCATCAAATAAAATGACTGATTGCATCCATTGAGTTTAATAGGGCCACTAGACAATTTTCACCTTGATTGTTCTTGAATACTTTACCTTCCTCCCATGCGGGACATGTTTCTCACTCAGGATATAGAGCATCAAGGGAATAAAAAGCATGCAAATGCATAATGGAACTTTTATTATAAAGTGTAGCTGTTTCTGTTCTGTGACATTACCCCTGTTGTATGATATATAGGAGACACTAAAATGAAACCTATATTAAGGAACATGCTACATAACTCAAATGTAAATGACAAACTAAATAAAATGAAAAAAATTAAATGGCACACAGAATGGAAAAAAAGGTTTATAAACGAAAAGACATGATGACATATTAAAATTCCACTTCAGAATATCTTCCTTATCAAAATGCCACATTGTGATTTGATTAGATTTTGCAACCTCAGCCCTGAACTTCACGATTACTCATCAAATCAAGAAAAAAACAAACAAACAAAAAAGACACCATTAAACAAATGCTGTCTTTGTTAGCAATTAGAAGTGTGATTCACTGAACTTAGGCCATGATGACTTTGGCACGGAGAGCTGAATAATTTAGCAGAACTGCTTGTATCTCCAAACAGACTCCGTTCCTCGCTAAAATTCTCATCTTACATGTCACCCAAAAAGACAACTCAACTTGTCAAACTTGAATCAAAGGCAGGGGGGAAAAAATTGTGTTTTAATTGAAGTAGCATATCAAAGTAATTTTGTTTCTTTACTTAAAATTGAAATGCAGCAGAAGTATATTATATCTTATTTTTTAAATATGGAAATTAAAGTCAATAAGCAAGACAGATTGCTACATGTAAATTATAATGTAAGTGGCATAAATAACATTGGTTTATTAACACCTGTGCTAACGTTTCATTTACAGGATCCACTTCCAGTACATGGTAAACTGTGGACAGGCAGGAAAGCAGATGAGCAGCAGCCACATCAATAACGTTACGCTATAAACACGCACCATATAGTTACATCCGATGATGTAAAGTAAAGGTGTGCAGTTAAGCAGTGACTGTGGAAAACACAGCTTACCCTACATGCATTCCTTCATCTATCATTAAAACCCTTATACAGTATAAATAATTGACATTTTTCACTTTATGTTCTTGGTATATTCATTTAATTCAAAAATACATCAGAACAGTAAATGAGAACAGGACTGGTTTATGAGAGAATGCAACAGTTATCACAACAAACAATAATAGTTCTATTCAGGAACTAAAGACATCTGCTGCTGTTTTACAGCCTTAAGCTTAATTCAGATGCACATTGGAATATGAAGTCTTACCCTTTGCCAAGCAGGACTAAAACGAAGCTTCAAACATGGAGCAGAAGCACCTGAGAGTTCCTGAGCTGGGCCACAACCGACTGAACCTGATGTCCCTCACCCAGGCTCTGCCCACGGCCCCCCCCCCGTAACATGAGAATCAATTGGGGGGGCCAGGGCCAGCAACCTGAGCCTGCACTAGGTTTCACATGATGCCCAGTGAATAACAAAGGCAGCGATGCTCGGGGGGGCGTGGCTGCAAACCAGACACTTATTGTTTAAAAAATGTCATTCTTTCATGTAATCAAGTTTTACGTTCAACTTTATTGTCATATACAGATAATGATACATTGTTACTATTAATGAGATTCTTGGGCTCAACGTACCTCAAATATTGCACTGTAAAATAACACTTACATAATTAGAGTAAAAATAAAAGTATTAAATAGTATAAGTGGTAAAACAGTAAAAAGGTGCATAGTAGACAAACTTAGTGTTAGTGTTTAGCATTTGTAGTACTTATGAAGTAACTGTAGTGCAAGCGGGTTAAGTGTGTCAATATATTAGTCTTAGGTCAAAACAAAATGCCTGTTTAGTAATGGTGCATATGTCGCTAATGTAGTTCTGTTCAGACAGAATAATATCCCTAACCTTTGTAGAATGGCTCTTAGCCACCTGACAATGAGTGTGTTTCTAGCGAAGAGAAGCCACCTCCAGATATCCCACACTGCCTTGCTTCTCCTGGTATACTTAGGGCAGTGTGTAGCTCAGTGCGTTAGGACTGCATTCAGAATGTCACTGGTTCAAATGGTGGAGCTTATTCCAAGGAGCATAGCGCACATGAGAGCAAGGTGGGCAAGGAAAGCAAGGTGGACTGTGAGAGAAAACTCAGGGAACATAGAGACCACACAAGAACGCCAGAGAGGTAGAGGGGGGTGGATGAGGGTTCCTGCCTGGGCACCTGCCCCTTTAGCCCGAATGATCGAAACTGTCCCCCATTGAAGGTACTGAGTGTCACCTTTCAATCACCAATAATCACGCTAAATTCATCCCACCGCCACCACAGGCTGACATTGGTGACAGAGCCCAACCAGTCAATCAATAAAATTGTAACAAAATAATAATAATAATCTTTATTATTATTATAGTAGACCTAAATATATTCCTACAATAAATTATTATTAAACACTGATATGACTAACAGAAGTCACACACACCCCATGAGCTACCCTATCATCCAATTTGTATTACATACAGTGTTAGAATTATCATATATCTTGTAGTTTTTGTTATTTTACTATATATTCTTACTATATATTTAATTTTTAAATGAGTGTGCATGTGTGTGCAAACTTGTCACTCTAACCAGCTGATCAAAGTTTGCAACCCTGATTTCATTTAAGAGATGTATCTTTCATTGAAATTTTATCCGGTAATTCCCTCGCAAAACTAAGTTTCGTGGTGATTCTACAATCAATATACCGTCTTCTGCTGAATTTGATAATGCACTGCGGCTTATCGCCAATGCCCTTGTATTAACATCTAACTTTAAACTTTGTTTAATGGACATCGATACGGACACGAGGGAAACCCGGAAGTAATCGGCCAGCGTAATTGTGCTTCTGGATCAAACTAGGAGTTGTGTTAGTCGTTATAATGTTGGTGCTTGAAATATATTATTATTTTTTTCCCAGTTGTAATGGTAGTGGGTTCGTGAGTTGGGCGGTTATATATAATGTATGTAGAATAAAACCTAGCATTTGAGTTCTCGGTTGCATTTACCAAAGAAATGTCAGTAAAGGCACGAAGACCGGTGGCTGCGTGCTGGTGATGAGATGTCCGATTGCAAAGCAAAACGATAAACGGGCACTGGAGAAGCAGCAGACATATCCCGTCCGTGTTATACCCCATGAAACGATGCCAGTGCTCCAGTCCAGGAAGCAGGAAATGGTGCGGTTGGGAATTACAGGCGGCCGAGCAACTTTTCTCTAACCGGTCTGGAGTTACATGAAGAGATGTAATTTTAAAATCGGCGAAAAGGGTAAGTACGACTACGGTAAGAAGAGTCCGGCTGTTCCTTGTGTTTAGTCGATTCTTTAATTGAAGTTTAAGGAGCACTTCTCGCGTTTTGTCAATACTGCATAGCTTTGCGTCTTGGTTTTACCAGCATTCAACACAACGAAATTAGAAGAGCTTTAAACTTATTCAGTGCAGTCCGCCGCGAAAGTCATGTAAATCCGGTTAAATGTCCGTCTGTGGCCAATAAATACGGGAAGGATTTCTTTCTTCATTACAATATGCTGCAGATACTTAAAATAAGAACTCATTTTCCTTCTCAGCAGATGGATTTCCTTTTGCTGTTTGCGATCTATGTGCTGTTCCTGTTGACCTGCATCGCCCTTGTGTGTAAATGCTCCAGCAATCGACAAACTCCTTTCGAAAGGTTTCTTAGCTTTGCCTCCGAGGTGGGTGCATATCGCCGCCAGCCCCGATGTCCTGCAGCCTGCCGGTGCTTTAATTCCGAGGTCGCCCCGGATACTGACACATATGTTTACTACTAGTTATTTGTTCGGTGAATATATTACTTCGTTCTGCGTTTCCATTTTTTGAAGAACGTTCTGCGAATCCCCAGTCTCGAAATTACAAAGATGCAAATTTAATAATGTTTGTCTATAAATGACTTGTAGTCTGTCCTGAACATTCTGAATCATGTCCATCCGTTTTTTTGTTGTATAGAAAATTTCACCCTGGATTCCTCTATGGCTTCAAAGGATCTTTTATAAGGCTCAGCACAGAGTCTTTCATCAAAGGTAAGCTTGCAACCAGGGGGCTACCTTCCTTAACTGTGGATAGCCCTATGATGTTAATGACTACACCGGTGTGTTTTTATATATAAAATCAGATAGATCACTATGCTGACTATCAAAATATATATTTAACACATCTATTATGTGCACGTCTTTTTTGATTTAACACCCAAGACTAATTAAAATGTCATGCATGTACTTGCAGGAACAGACTGTTCCTTTATCTGCAGCTCTTTCTGGAGGCAGCTGTGTTTGCAGAGTTCAGCTATGAAGTCTTTGGGTTCTGCAGGGAGATGGATAGCGGCCTCCCCAGCCTATGTGTGCCTTATGTGTTACTTGCTGTAAAATCCTACTACTTCTACCAGTGCTGTTGCAAAGACCCCGGTAAGTAAGCTTCGTCATAATGCTGACAGTACCCTATTACTTTTACCCAATTTGGAAGTAATCTGTATAGGCTTAATGTGTGTTTTGCAGGTACAGTCACAAAGGAGAACCATTCTGCCCAGGTTCAGGTGTATCAGTACGACAGGAGACTGTTCCATCCAGCTGTCACTTGTCCGACTTGCCTCCTGGTAAAACCTGCCAGGTCGAAACACTGCAGTAAGCCCTTATGTCTCTGTTAATTCCTTTTAGAAGATAGTAGCTTTACTTGAATTGAAGCTAGGTAACATATTAACTGCATCCTGGTCATTTACAATTTTACACTGTAAATGTGTGTGTGTGTGTATAAAATCAGCCAAGCAACCGGAGACCACAGCACAATTGATTTTTTTTTTTTGTTTCATTCATTTCCCAGTTTATGGGTGTACATCTGTGAATAATGTGTTTTTTTGCAAACTGCAGCCTGGTTTTCTGTGTCGCATTAATGAAGGGCTTCTTCCTTGTTTTATGTGACTTCAGTCCTGCTTTTAGAAGCCTGATATGAACTGTCCTAGCAGTGCACTTCACACCTGCACTTAATGTTTCCCATTCCTTTTGAAGATCACTTGATGTCATTCTGCGATTCATGAGACACTGTCAGATAAGTTAGCAGTCATTTAGCAGTCTGGCACTTCTGCCCTTTACCAGGCTGGTTTGCGGTCATTCCCAGTGTCTCCTGCTTCACCTTGTCCTCGTGTCCTGCTGTCTTAGAAATTGTGAACCTGCAAACAACCTGCTGCTCAGCGTAACCTTCTGCCTGCAGAACCAGGATTAAACCAGGATTAAACCAGGATTAAACCAGGATTAAACCAGGATTTAGGCAGATTTGGCAGATTTGTTTAAAAATATAGAATGGTCTCTTATTTTTTCTGTGGCTGTATATATTCTATTTATAATTTATTTTTTTAATTTTCTCAACAGGGGTGTGCAATAGATGTGTGCAACGATTTGACCACCATTGCGTGTGGGTGAACAACTGTATCGGGGCCCAGAACAGCAGATACTTCCTGGCGTACCTGCTGCTGGTGTGTGCCATGGCGGCGGACATAGCAGTGCTGACGTCGGACATGCTGTTTCACGTCGTGCTGCAGTCGGGCCTCCTGCACGCCCACTACATTGACCGGGACGGACAGCAGCAGCCCGCTGGGCCCCTTTTCATTGTTCAGGTAAGCGTACATGCCATGCGGTGGTGCCAATGGTACCTGTGGCCACAGATCTAAAATAAAAGGGAAAGTTTGTTTTGAAATGGTTTGTAAGCATTTTAAGGGGGCAGTGTGTGACTTGGTGGGTTAGGCCACTGTGCCACTGATCGGAAGGCCGACGGTTCAAATCCTGTACGTGGCAGACTAGTCACATCTGCATTGGACCCTTAACCTCCTGAAATGTTCCAGGGTCTCCAGATGCATGGCTGATCCTGAAGTCAAACTGCAAGCTTCAATTTTACCTATAAGCATATTTCTTTAAAGAGAGCAAGATGGGATGTGTGGAAACTAAAGAATCCCAACGCACCTGCACAAATGGCACAAAGTATTTTATTTCTGACTGTGATCTCTAGTGCTGTAGTTAAGTTGGCTATAGGACTATACTCAAATCCTGCTTTCCGTTTTAGAACTGGATGAAATCATAACCAACTCTAAATGCCATAATTTATCTGGTATCCTGGGTTTTTGCCAATTATAAGTGCAGAATACAAGTTCTACATAATTTACTATAAATGGAACGGCACTAAGGTTTTGTTTTCTGATCCATGCTGTTCAGGAACTTTTGAGGCTTAATTGTATAATTTGAAATTGTGGACCATAATTACCAGTTTTCCACTGGGATAAAGGTATTAAAATAGTTGAAAAACAATAAGGTTCATTAATAAATGATGTTTAGTTATTTTGGGAATAAGCACAGCCACTACTGTAGCAAACCGCTAAGCTGTTACTGTTCCCGACCAAGGCCAAAATCATACAGCAGTTTATCTACTTGTGAGTTCCTATATTTGCACCTTGACTGGCCTCTTGCCTCTTTCCCAGCATCTCTTCCTGACGTTTCCCAGGATCATATTCATGCTGGGTTTTCTCGTCTTCGTCTTTATGCTGTTGGCTGGATACACCCTGTTCCATCTGTACTTAGCCTTAATCAACCAAACGTCCAATGAGTGGTACAAAGGCAGAGCACGAGGATGTCAGCATTGCCTGGCCGGCCCAGGACCTCCCCAGGCTGGGATTAACAGAAGCTTCTACAACAGAGGCATCTTACGAAACCTGCAGGAAATCTTCAGGCCTCTCACTCGCAGCAAGAAGAAAAATAAATAGCACGCACGGCTGTTGTGGACAGGGTAGCAGGACTGCTGCTTGGAAATTCCTGACATAGTGGAAAGTTGCTTTACAGGGATCATGTGTATTTATCCTTAAATGTAATAATGAATGAACACCACAAGTAAAATTGCAACTATTTTGAAAAAGTGTCCTGCAGTCAAAAAGCAAATTTACTTTTTAGTTTGTTACATACAAGAATAAATGACCTCTTGAATTTTACAGCTTGACCTTAATGTTAAACTTCTATATTACAGTAACTAGTTCAGCAATAGCATTATACATTTTTACAAGGCAAAGTACATACACCAATTCCAGTAGAAAAGTCGTGAGCTGACATGCTCAGATATCAGAGTCGCAATAAGGTTAGCATTTTGAGATTGTGACTTCAGGGACCTTCAAAGTAAATTGGCCATTTTATAGATACTTGAAAAGACATACTTAATCTTTTCAACTACCCACTGACTAATGTCATCTTATAGTTGTCCATAATAACTGGAAATCTGTTACACTTAGCTTAAAAGGGGTGTAACAAGTGTGTCCCAGCACTTACTAGAAAATATTAAACAAAAAAAGCAGAATGAGTTGCTATTCCTGAATGGCATCATCTTCACTGTGGGTCTTTAATTTAGGTAGAGTCTTATTTTTAAATAAACACTGAACTTCACACAGATAGTTGTGAGAAGCATCTATTGAATAAAGCTTAATTTCACTCGTGTACGATAACAGTCTGTATTTCCACCTCCTCTGGTGACGTAATCACAAACTCCTCTGATTGGCCCATCACTTCAATGTCTTGGGATGCTACCATTGTCACAGTATTGTCTTCAACCTCCATCGTGCTCTCGGTGGCCAGAATGGAGCCCTCGCTGATCGCGGAAGCCAGTGTCATGGCCACCTGTTCCGTTAAGCTCTCTGGGGTAGCGATGGTGATGGTGTCTCCACAGTCCGAAGTGATGGCTGCGCCGTTCTCCATGGACACGTTCTGCACAATGATCTGGTGACCTGAGTTTGACTGGTTGACGATCTGCTGGACAACCTTCATGATATGGTTACCCACCTGGGTGCAGGAGATGAGCATCATGGGATTACCATTTACGCGTTACCAACAAAATGTTTTTCAAATCAGCATTCAGATTCATTACGGAACTCGCCTCATTCCTGGCATGAGCAACTTCTTCACCCACCCCAGTGACATCAGACGGGGCCTAGAAGAGAAACAGAGAAGTCAGCTTCTGACGAACAGCTAACCTTTTAAAAGGTACAGGACAACTACAGGATGTAAAAACTGATACAATCGCAAATGTTTTGAATAAAAAAAAATCATACATTTGAATAATCTATAAAGGTTACTTGGATATTGCCAAATGGCATGATTAGAGAACTTTCTGTTTTCAGTCTGTATGCAATTGCGACACTGAACGGTATGTCAATTAAAACAGGAAAAAAAAGATAGAGAAAATCAAGACGGCCGTCAGCAAAAACAAAAACAGTCAGATGTCGGGTATTTTTTCATTCTAGTGGGGGACAGGTATCTGAATCAGAAGCACGCCTGTACCAATGGAGAGTTCCATGCGGTGACTTATATTAGCTCGGTACTTTGAAACAAATGTAAATAAAACTCATATAGTTAATTTTCAATACATTTTTATCTTGCGAAGTAGCCTCAGTGATACATATTGTGAAATTACTTAAGAGCTTTTATACCAGGGGTCTCAAACTCCGGTCCTGGGGGGGCGGAGCCTTGTGTAGCTTCTTTCCCTGTTCCACCACAAATAATTCAGCTGAAGAGCTGTGTGGTAGTTAGCACAAGGAGTTGACTCGGGTGTGTTAAATGAGGGTAAACCAAAAACTGTAGGGCTCCGTCCCTCCAGGACAGGAATTTGAGACCTCTGCTTTATACTGAAATTAACTGTTGACTTGTTTTCAAATTTGAGAAAAAACAAATATAAAAAACATCTGACAGTTGCAGCCCTAATCTGCAGTCTAAAATGTGGGGAAATACACACATACACACACACAAATTGGTTCCCAGGTAAACCGGTAGTAGAACCAGTTTTCTTGAATGAAAAATGTTCACTTAGTCACTTGACAGTCATGGATTTCTTTTGAAGAGTTCAACTGAAACTCATCCTTTATGAAATTTTGCCTGAGGATGAACATAAGGAATTTAGAACGAGGGGAGGTCATTTGGCCCATCAAGGTTGTTTGGGGAGAACTCAGCTAATACCTCAGAGTTGTTAAAATCTTATCTAGCTCTGATTTAAAGGAACCCAGGGTTTTAGCTTGCACTACACTAACAGGAAGACTATTCCATACTCTAACTACATGCTGTGTAATGAAGTACTTTCTCAAATTTCAAATATTCTCCCACTAATTTCCAACTATGGCCACAAGTTCTTGTATTTGAACTAATATTGAAGTAACTATTTGGCTGAACAGCATCCAGACCTGTTAGAATCTTATATACCTGGATCATAAATGTAATACCAGGAATCATTCTCGTAGCCCTACGCTGAACCCTTTCTAAGGCAGCAATGTCCTTTTTAAGGTAAGGTGACCAAACCTGCACACAATATTCTAGATGGGGTCTTACCATGGAATTGTACAATCTAAGCATCACCTCCCTTGAATTAAACTCCAGACACTGAGAGATGAAACATCCTACTGGCCTTTTTAATTGCTCCCCCACACTGGCGAGAGTGGGACATGGAGGCATCAACATACACACCAAGGTCTTTCTCATAATTAGCTTCCTTTACTTCAGTGGAACCCATAAAATATCTGTACTTTATATTTCTGCTCCCTGCATGGATTACCTTACATTTGTCTACATTAAATTTCATCTGCCAAGTATCAGCCCAGTCACTAATTAAATCACGATCCCGCTGTAGCCTCTGTGCCGCTAGTTCAGTATCTGCTACACCATCCACCTTGGTGTCTGCAAAATTAATCAGTTTATTGTTGTCAATATCATTAATGTAAATTAGGAATAATAATGGTCCTAATATTGAACCCTGCGGTACCCCACTATGAATGCAGGCCCACTGTGACATTGTAACATTGTACCTCTAATAACTACTTGCTGCTTCCTGTCTGTTAACCAGTTTTCAATCCAAGCTGCTACACAACAAAATCATTCAGGACATGTTACTCTTCAATTCTGGCACCACCCGCCTTTCTTCTGAGCACCCAAAAAGGCGGGCTGCCATCTAGGGCCGCCTTATAGGCCCAGCTCACCTCGATGATGTACTCCTGCGTGTCCGCCACCACCGACGAGAACTCCACCAGCACCGCATGGGGGTCCTCAGAAATGATGGCGGCAGCAACATCATTGGCAGACGGCTGCTCCTCTAAGACCATGGTCTGCTCCGACTCAGTCAGCCCTCCACTGCAGCCTCCTTTGAGAAACAGAGACATTCAGCCTGATGGAATAACCACGGCCCCTTGCTGGTTGGTTTATGCTTCACTTTTCCACGTGCCCTTTCATGCTGCGGACAGTCTTGTGCGAGATAGCTTGTGTTCATACTACGTTTGGGTGCGGACACCAATGATTGCAGTCGGTGCAGCGATATTCAGCTACACCAGAAAAGGGCAGATGTACAGCAACAAACGTAAATACAAGCAGTGTAGTGAAACGGTAACGACTTCTTATGAATGGCTTTAAAGTTGTTAGTCTAGGCTTGGGCACTAAGGTCATATGGCGTACTGTGGCATTTTCAAATCGCGAATCCTTACGACAAAATTAGCTGGGACTGGATGGCAGGCTTATGCCTTATAATGAAGAGAAAAAAATTGAAGACATTTTAAGTGCTCATAATTAACAAATAAGCTGCAGCTCTGCAGAGAGACGCCCCGACTGAACATGACACACTATCCCAACCACGTGACACCCCGACGGGCCCTCGCCTTTGGCGCGCAGGTGCCGGTTGAGCGTGCCGTGCTCAGCAAAGCCGCGGCTGCACTTGAAGCACTTGAAGGGCTTCTCGCCGGTGTGGTGTCGTATGTGCCGCACCAGCGAGCCTTTCTCCCTGAAGCCCCTGGAGCAGAACTGACACACGTAGGGCTTGTCCTGGCCGTGGGTACGTTGGTGCACCTGGAGGGCGTTCTGTGGAGCAACATGACAGAGGACACATTTGAAACACAGAGGCAGAACAGAATCCTTCTGAAACACTGCTACTTTCAGAAACGGCGCTTCAAAGACTAAGCACACCCATCTCAGAAATACTAAAAGGAAGCAAACATGAAAAGCACTTTATTCTTTGGCAAGCTGATAATTTTCACCACCACCTGAGGCCACAGGGGGCAGTACATCGCTGTTCAAGCAGTAACATGCCTGATTCAAACAGAGGGTGAGTCTAAGTCTGTTAGCTCCAACTGGTACTATAACACGGGATTAAACGAAAAATTTGCAATCTGAAGGACGCACAGTACCGTGCAAATGTTTTAGGTAGTCAAAGAAAAGTACGTTTAAATAGTCTTCATGCTGGTGTAAAACTATGACGATGTCTGTCAAAGTCTGTCAGTTTTGCCATTTCAAAACCTCTCCTAAAATCAGCAACCAACCAAAGCACTCCTGTATGTTTTGACTTGGCAACTGACCCTCCTCAAATGGCTAATCAATATCTCATTGACTTTTTAAACTGATTAAGTGATACAGTTATGAAATTACCGAACACATGGAATGACTCAGGCGCCCCTGAGGAGAGGTTTAGGAACTGCAGTGGTGTTCTTCTAGCCATCAAACAAGATAGCAGTAAGTTTCTGGATAACAGAAGAAATTCTAGTTTTTTTTTTTTTGTTCTGAGCACATACACACTTACTACCCAGATAAATAGTTTTAAACACTTCCTTTGACTGCCTAACAGTTCTGCACAGAACTGTAGATCTCAACTATTTTTTCCTAATAGCAGTGGGTGCTCATGGGATTATTAATATTCACAGAGAGGCGGGGTGGGGGCTTGCCTTTTTTAACCATTGTGACAATGCAGACGATGCTAATAAAAGATCACCCGCCACACACATTCCTGCTTTAAGAAATATATCTCCCCATATGCACAGAAATATCAATGATGGAATCAGATGCTGACTTTCACCCTTACAGGCAATGCAACCCAATAGGTGTGAGGTTACAAATGGCAGCTTTAGCGCCTCCTGCAGGACGTGGATTTCCCCATCATAAGGAATAAAACCACCAACGGAACTGTAATGATGCGTCACGTCAGCGCCTAAAGCTCCATACCGCGGCAGTGGCCCACCTTGGTCTTGTAACCCTTGTCGCAGCGGCTGCAGTGATAGGGCCGCTCGTCAGAGTGCGCCCTCATGTGCTCGCGCACGTGACCGATGGTTTTGTAGAGCTTGCCACACTCGCCACACTTGAAGCGCCGCTCGCTCAGGTGGGCCTCCATGTGCTTCTTCAGCAGGTAACCTGTAAGGAACTCCTTCTGGCACACGCTGCACTGGAATGGCTTGAATCCTGCGGAAAACATGTTACACAATGTGGGAACGCGCATGCGAGGGTGATTAAAGTCACCGTGTAACATGTGACCCAAGCCACACAGGCATGGCTGTATATCTGCATCCTCCAATTACTGTGGATCAGCAAAAATACATTCTCTGTATATATCACTATAGTAATAACAACAATGGTAGGGTTAACAAATATAAAATACTAGACAATACATTATTATTACTGTTGTTGGTTGATACACACACACACACAACAAAACAACAATAATGTATCGTTGTTTTTTTACATATAGAATAGAAAATAGAATTCTGGAGATACTTCATTCATTCATGCACAGATTAATCCCACGTGAGAGCAAATTTGCACCCCTGGAGCAACTGGGGTTCAGGGCCTTGCTCATGGGCCCAACAGTGGCATCACTGTCCCAGCCAACAAAGATGGACAGGTGACCTTCCAATCACCAACAAGGTTGGTTTGAATCTGGGTTAGTGACACGCTGCTGCAAAGCAGCTGGGGGAGGAGCGTATGCTGCAGAATGAACATGACTGCTACACTGCGCATGGTTGCCTTACCGAGGTGGCCTTTGATGTGTGTCCGCAGGTAGCTGAGAGCCTTGAAGACCCGATTGCAGTGAACACACCTGTGGCCTTTTGAGGGCGCTGTGTCACTTTGGCTCTCCACAGGATCCTGAAATGAAGCATTAAGCATGCACAAAATTTTAAATAGTTAAAAAAAAAATAATAAAATTTATATATTTTATATATATTATATATTTATATATATTTTAAGTATAATGCATATCATCCTTCAGCAAAATGCAGAAAAGTCATTCTTAGGCTAGTTTCATCTTGCTTTCTTAGAGAACCATGTCAGATGTGTTCTGTAGATCTCACCGAGTGCGAGTCTGTGACTAGTCTATACTGTATGTGATACAGCAGTAGGTAATAAGCTGAGGCAACCTCATCCTGTTTCCTACCGTGTCATCGGAGTCCATCTCCACACACTCCTCCAAGACCTGAATCTCTGTGATCCTGGTCTCAGGGTCTTGGTGCTGGAAAGGGGGCTTAGGAGACTTGTCCCCAAGCCGCTGGCTCTTGTCAGACTCGAGAGCAATACCAGAATTCATTATGGCCTGGCTGATCAAGCTGTCCCCTTCAGATACCTGCACAGTCTCAAGCTGTTCCTGCATAAAGAAAAGCAATTAAATGAAACGAAATATTGTGTCAAATCGAGAGAAGCGAATGCAATACAGTGGGTTTGTGTGCCATTTGAGTTTAAAATATGCAAGTTTAACAACAAGGATTCAAAAGTTTTATTCGTCACATACAAAGTATAGAGTCAGACAATAACCAGCAGAAAAATGCAGTGGTCAACTCCATCATAATAAACACTGGCAGCAAAAGAGACAGTAAAAAGTAACATTATAATCATCTGACTGAATTATGTGAGATCTGATATGATCCAGAATGCAATATCACGTACATATGAACCCCCTCTGTAACTGCATGTCTTGCAGTGTACATTCATTTCTACAGGAAAATCACAAAAATCAGTCACAACTCCTAACCATCCAAAATCATAAGTAGGCAAACAAAATACAAGATTTTACGCATTTTAGTTTTCTTGATTGCATAGGTTTTTGTTTTTTTTCCTTTTTCTTTTTATAAAATTGAGGTTTATATTGTGGGAACCTGAAAAATTTCCCCACAAGTTATAAAGTTTTATACAAATGTGGGGATATTTGGTCCCCACAATGTGGTAAATACAAACCCCCCCCCCCACACACACACACACACACACACACACTGCTGATGACATCCCTGGAAACCAAATCAAGGCCTCCTTTCAGCTGTGAGCTAAAGGACAATGTAAAAGGGGAATGAGCGAGTGATAGAGCAGAGATGCCCACGGCTGTCTGCTCTCACCTGCACCTGCACCTCGTGAATGGTCTCTTCAGAGTTCTCCACCACACTAACCACAGGCACCTGGTCCTCCTTAAGGGAAACGGGGTAGGAGGGCTCTTCCTCCAGCCCTGAAAAGAAGTCAGCACAAAGCCGCTCAGTCCATGTTTAAGGAACCCTGGGACTCAACCAAAAACATGACAAGAGTCATAGTACTGAAATAAACAAGAGTGCATGGCCACTTTTCCCATCATGCTGCACAGTTACCTTCTGGGTAAGCATGTCTCTAAAATGCCCATAATTTGTAAGTGGACTCCTACCATATGCCCCGATTTGTCTGATATTAAAAAAAAAAAAAATACTATACAAACCCGGGCAGTGGACTAGTAAATGGCATAAAATTTAACTGGAAGCTAACAACCATGCCCAAATACCTTTCTGCATGCCATCCTTGTGGACCAGAATCTCTCTGCACTGGCTAAAACGGATCTTCTCTGTGCAGGGAGTGATGGACTTCATGTGTCTCGTCAAAGCCCCCGACTCCCTGAAGGACAGCCCACAGAGATTACACCTATAAGGACGTTCGTCTGGAAAATAATAAACAGCAATTAGTTCACTAAGTGGAGGCTGCAGCACTGTACAGTTTCAATGCCAGAAATAGCCATTTTTCAAAGCAGGAAAATTTCTAAATAAAGCAGCGATCAGAATTAAAGAACAACTGACATTTTTGTAATTTACAAAGTTACCACTTATCTGAATTTGCTGTTATTGTAACATGAATAGAAGGGGTGTATTTTAATCATATTTCATCTGTGAAAACTATCCCACATCACAAAATAAATAGTCTGAACAAGAAATCAAAATTAGAGAATGGTGTGTTATACTTGACATTTCAAGATATTTCAGATTAGAACCAAAAACCACCTGGCAACCCTAAACTATTTGGCCACATTGGTAGGCATTTTGCAAGACGGTGGGCTGATCCAAGGTGCCTGAAACCCTGTGACCTCAGGTTATTCAGATGAAGGCGGATGGGATGATCCTCTTAGCCACTGGAAGAGAAGTTAGTCATTTGCGGAGCGTCATTTCCTGAAGCTGTACCAAGAAATGAAGTCATTCAAGTTCTGAAAAAATGTAGTGTAATTGAAGGAGAACTGGTTCAAATTTCATATTGCTGATGAAAGCAAGTTAGATCCATTTGATTCAGATGGGAAACGTTATGTTCAGCGGCAACCTGGGGAAAGAGAACAATCAAAGCATGCGAAGAAATCCATAAAGTTTGGAGGGGAAGCGTGGTGATGTGGAGTATGTTCTTTGCGGCAGGAGTCAGACCTCTCATACGGCTACATGGCAAGTTAAACGCTAATGAGTCTCAGAACCTCCTTCAGCAACATGCGGTTACTTCCCTGTGAGCATCACCCAATTAGCCGGCCATTTTTACGCAAGAAAATGACCCTGAAAAATTACCACAATGAAAAATGGGCACAGCAATTCCTCAAAGCTGAGAACGCTGAAGTGATGAAATGGCCAATGGGGTCTCATTTATCAAAGTGTGCATAGAACAGTTCCTAAAAATGTGCATACGAATCAGCAATATGCACAGGCAAATTGATATTCATCAATCATGTGTAGAAAAAGCTGTATGAATTGAACAATGATTCACCTCATGCATTCTAAACTGAGAACTGTGAAGAGACATATAGCCTTTTATACATACATCTCCTTTTTTCCTCTTTGTAATATATTTTGCAATATACACTTGTATTGTGATTTTGTAACTTCATCTCGCGATCAAAATAAATAAAGTGCATGGGGCAAAAATGGAACTTCACCGTTGTCACATATGTGTATTGTTTAACAACTTTACCAGTGGCCAGTCAAAGAGAAAGACCTAGCATGGAAACAGGTGACACATGCAGTTAAAGACATTCAACATGCAGACAGCGCTCTACAGCAAATAATGTAAACATACAATCACAATACTTAAGACTTTGCTTAAATTTTATGAAAAATAAGACACAAATTGCACCACGAAATCAAACTATGCACACAATAGCAAACAACGGGAGATGAGAAAGATGATGGTGCCTGAAGCTGCTGTGAAATGTTTTATTGTACAGTACAGTAAGTTTCTTTTTATGTAACTAAATATTTAGCACAGTACCTGTGTCATATCTGCTTATTGTAGCTGTCTGTCATATATACATTACTGTATACATACTGTATTACAAGTTAAATGGACAGTGGGTCATTATATGGCTGGCAACGCTGCTTGTGCGTACGCATAGCTGAGAGTGTTAGTAAATATGCACACATTTCTATGCTCAGGAAGAAACGGATAAATACCATTCTATGCAAAAAAAAATGTGCATATTCACGATTTACACACAAAACTCTTTGTGGGCAGGGTCGATAAATAAGACACCAGATCTGAACCATATCAATAATCTCTGGAAGGTAATCGGCCAAAAGGTAAGGTAAAGAAACCCACTATGGTTTCCTGATTATGGAAGAAAATGGAAGACGACTGGAATAAAATCAAGCCTGGGCTATGCAAGAAATTGGTTACGACCTGTGGGCGCAGATGTACCAAAATAATTGAAAACAAGGTTCTCAACATCCTACTTTCGGTAAGCTGTAGTCATCAAAGAAACAATAAGAAATTCAATTGTCGGCTTCTTTGGCTATAAAATTGTAATTGATCTCCAATTTTGATTGCAATTTAAATTTCTTGTTTAAATCTTTTCTTTTGTAGGATAGTTTTCACCATTGAAATATGATTAAAATATGTCTCTTTTATTCATGCCAGAATGACTTAATATGAATGAATAATTCAGATAAGCAGTGACTTTATAAATCACAAAAATGTCACTTGTTCTCAAATTCGATTGCTACAGTAAGATCCAGTTTTTAATGCTTGTATTTCTTGTGGCCTCACCCACCTGTGTGACGACGATTGTGGCGAATCAGTGAGCCCTTGGTCCTGAAGGAGTTCCCACATAATTTACAATGGAAGTTCTTCTCCTCACTGTGCGTGCTTAAATGTGTTCGTAGGATGTTTGCCTTCAATGAAAAAGGAACAGGATTTAAATCACATTTACACTGGCAGTTACTAAGCACTGTGCAACCTCGAAGTAGCAGACAAATGTGAAAATGATTTTGCCAAGCAAAAATCTACAAAATACATTTTGTACAAGGTAGAATATAACCATTTATGCTTCTGCTTAATGATTAAATCATATCATTAAATTACCGTTTTAAAGGTCTTCTCACAAAGGTAGCAGACATAGCGTCCTTCATCATTGACTTTAACGGCAATCTTTGTGATTCCACTCTCGTCATGGCCTTGGTCGTCTGCACTCAAAGGAACGTTCCTGGCTGCACTGCTCCTTCTCCGGCGTCCCACAGAGGAAAGTGAGAGGCTCTTTCCTTGATCTGTCAGCATTACGAATGTCCAGCATGAGACACACACAAACAGCACTGGCTGAAGAACACATTTTCCCAAAACAGTAAGAAGATTAGAGCTAACACAATGGCGATAACTTAATCCCACTAAGGGCCACAATTCACAATGTTTGTGTGCGAAGACTGACCTGTTTTCCTTAGCCTCTCCGTTTTCTCTAATAAAACGGTACTGTCTTCTACCCCTTCTGCCTTAACAGAGCTTATGTCGGCCAGCTCGACCTGCCAGGTTAGAAACAAGCAAAAACACAAAATAAATCTTGATTTAAAGTACTTAATAATGTTTAGACTACTGGTTGACTGTCTTGTTATTCAATTAGAAATATCTAGACACAATTCCTTGCTAATCAACTAATAAAAGTTGTGGAGAGTACACTTCACTTGCAACATTCATAAGGGTAATTCAATATGGAAGACAAAAAAGTTTAAATGTAACAATTTCTAAACCACATTTCATACACACAAAAAATACTGTTTGCAAAGCAGGGACATTGAGAATGTAACATTTCATGTTTCATTGTAACCAAATTTAAATGCAATATGTTTTATCAATGATCATATTGTATATAGAAGATATAAATACGACTGAAACGCTCACCACTTGATTGAGATCCTGCGTTTCCCCCTTGCAGCCCGAGTCAGGCGGCGCCTCCTGCACGCGCTGACAGGTATTCTGCAGCTTATGCTGGATGAAGGCCTCCAAAAAGGTAAACTCCCCCTGACATCTTCCACATTTGTGTACATCCTCATCTGCCATAAAATGTTACAGGATCCAAGTACATCTAAGTAAACGCGTTGCAGCGAACTATAAGTCTGGTCCATTTTCAGAAGCGACACCACGATCTGGTTTACAGCACAGTTTTTAAAAAACTATTCCCAAGGTTAGCCAACGGTTTGAAATGACTGGACACATAATCTGTCGAGAAAGAGCCAAAACACTGACATTTTCCCAGTTCATGAACAATGTATAGTTCACGGCGTGGTCAATGACTTATTACGATAATTTAAATTAACGCATTTGAAGAAAGCGTGATATATTTTACAGTGCTAACTAAACAGCTAACGCTGCGGCACTTAAGCTAGATGTTCAAACTAACGCCACAGAGCATCGCTAGCTAGCCTATTTGTCTGGAGCAGGCCTCTTCAGACGCCCAATACTATAGATTGTATTTACTTTATGCGACTAGTGTCCGGAGGAAAACGCCGTAAACGATTCGAGTTACCTTCGTCCCCGAGTGTGGTGTGGATGGTGATGATGTTGCCTGTGGGTACGCTTTGCTCAGACACTGTTTCTGCCGTATTATTATTTTCCACACTCATGTTTGGACTCTCCGTCCCTGTCGCAACTCTAAGAGCGGGGAAACATGGCGGATTTACGACCCCGTCGTCATAACAACAAAAGGGCACGCGGGGCGCTTTGCGTAGCCTGCTGCTACGGTAGCTCGCTAAAGCTGCTCTTTCCGCATTAATAATCCTAGTCGAGGGAAAGGTATTAAACTGCGAATTTCGCAGACGTGAGGTTCACGTTCACGTACAGGCGGGTATGGGAAATGGATGAATGGAAAAATATCGGCGATGGAAAGTGATTGGATACCTTTCAAGGAGACACGGAAGTTAGCAACTTGCTGCATAAGCAAACGTAAACAGTATCTCCTTTATTATAAAGTAATACTCTTTAGTAACCTTTTAATGTATGTTTCTATATATGTGTGTTCGTGTTTTTAATCAACGTATGTCCATGCTTTTGACTGAATTATTTTAAACGTTGAGTATATTATATGCTTGAATTACAGGGGTTTCGTGTGCCTTTGCATTTTGTTGATATGCTTCCGTCTGTGGAAGCCCTCTTTACCTCGCATTTTGAAATAAATGCATTTTGTGTTGCATACGGACTAATCACTGTTGGTAGATTTTCGAATTTTGCTCCATATGTTGAACTGCATTGAAGCTCTAATTAAAGAATTCAGATGTCCACATACAATAGTGCTTTATTTTTAAGCAACTTTCCATAAGGACACAATAGATTCTGGGGTAAACTGACTTCAATCTAATAGCGGCGTGTGATACACGGGCTTGCAGATAATGCAACAGGCTGATCCCTCTAGTTAAATGCCGTTACCAGTAATTGCAAATAGATACATTGTAGGAGATTGGCACAGGCGACATTGCGTTGGGGATGACGGTCACGTGCGCAAACCGACGGAAGTCTCGCGCTCTCTTCACGAGGGGCCGGCGTAATCTTCCGAGCTCCGGCACGGAAATGCATTCGGCTAGAGTGCAAGGTCATGGACTGATCCCGGCGGGACTCCTTTGACAAAGTAATTATTTTGCTGCTTAACCCGATCTATGCTAATTTGGCGATTCTTTTGTTTTCACTAAGAAATCTCAACATTTTATGGGTATTTAGTTAGTGATCCGTAGCGGCTTGTTGTTTTTTTTTTCCACTGATAAAGTAAAAAGTGCTTAATTGTACTGGAAAGCCGCACGTTCCCAATGGCATCGAAATGTAGAAGACTTAGCGGTCCCGTAATTAAGGAGTTACTAGACTCCGTGGAGAGCGTCCTGTTTGATTGCGATGGGGTCATATGGCGAGGAGATGAAGCTGTCACTGGCGCCGCGGACGTCATTAATTTGTTAAAGAAGAACGGAAAGCGAGTGTTTTTCCTAACCAACAATAGCACGAAGACGAGAAGAATGTACGTCGATAAATTAGGCAAATTAGGGTTCAATGCTTCTGAGGAGGACGTGTTCGGGACGGCATTCTGCTCGGCGGTGTACCTGAAGTCCGAAGCGAAACTGAACGGCAAAGTGTACCTTATCGGCAGCAATGCCATGAAGCAGGAGCTTCAGAATGTGGGGATACCACAAGTGGGGGTCGGTCCCGACCCCATCACGGGTGTTCAGATCGACTGGGCCAACATCCCTCTCGATCCCGAGGTGAAAGCCGTACTGGTGGGCTTTGATGAGCATTTTAATTACATGAAATTGAACAGAGCACTGCAGTACCTCAGCAACCCCGAGTGCTTATTCGTGGGAACCAACACTGACACCCGGCTGCCGTTGGAGGGAGGCAAAGCGGTCCCAGGTACGTGGGAGCTCTCGTGTCCTTTCTGAGTGTTTCTTAAGTCACAAAGTTTTGCCTTTGATTGCTCAAATCATAATCTGTTATAACGAAATTGGTTGTATTTATTTTGATAGAAAATGATAACACTAATGATTAAATGCCTCTCCAGGGACAGGATGTCTCCTGAAAGCCGTGGAGACTGCAGCCCAACGTCAAGCCCTGGTTATAGGAAAGCCCAGCAAATTTATGTTTGACTGTGTGGCCCGTCAGTACGGCCTAGACCCAGCCAAAACCCTCATGGTGGGTGACCGACTGGACACGGACATTCTGTTAGGATCCAACTGTGGCCTGAAGACGCTGCTCACTCTGACGGGGGTGTCCACGGCCGCGGATGCAGAGGCGCATCGGTGCAGTGGCTGCCCCGTTCGCCTGGGTATGGTTCCTGACTACATCGTGGAGAGCATTGCCGAGCTCCTGCCTGCACTTCAGGCTTAGATCTTCCTCAGCATCCTAACCCAGAACCTAATCTTCTCGCTCTCCACTTTGCACAGTAGTAAACATGACAAAAGCAATGGAACAAAGTGCACTATATACTTTTTAATCTGTCCGTTAGAATATAGGACCTTAAATAAACTCAAATTGCTGGGTGGGAAGACATTGACTACTTGCAAGGATTGGATCAGGGGTTTAGACTGGTGTATTGTCAAAGAGTAAAATAAGTTTAAGTGGAGTCAGAGTGATAAGGTCCTCCCCTTTTGTGCTCGTTGGGGCGTTCCGTTCTGACTCAAAATAAGGCTGTAACTTTTAACTGCCCAAATCATGCCAGGTGTTTTAAAATGGTGTGTCTCTGAATTTTCAAAAGCAATGTCCCTTATCTTAAAAATACTATTCGCTTCCTCTGGGTGAAACCAACATGTTGACTATTATGCACATATATTAAACTTGGTTCTAAATAACAGTATTATGTCTTAAGTCTGCAAGTTTGCATTTCAGTATTGGTTTTGGTAAGGATTTATATTGAGTGTTTCTAGGTGCCTAATTATGCATAAAGCGTAAACTACTGAGAAATTTGTCGTGTCTTGTTAATGACTTAAGAACATTTTGGTAAATGGCCTACAGCTTGTTTTAGTTGGTTGCTGTGAAGTTTACAGCTTGAAGGCAAAATGCTGTAACATGCATGGGGTTTCCGTTAAATGCGTAAGAACGGGAATGTACAGCTTTTCAGGTGCTGTAAGAGGCTTTCAGTCACTACTTGTTGTGACACATGGTTTCTTGACTTGAGCTTGGTCATTCCCATTTGAAAGTGAGAGGATTCTAATTTAGTGATTTATTTATTTTTTAAAATTTTCTTTCTAATGCTTAAAGTGGTCCTAAGTTCAGAAGGAACTCTGTCAGCCTTCTGGTTATAGGAAGAAGGCCTCTTTAAAGGTGTATGTATTTAAAACCCGCGATGAAAGGTAAACTGGATGCTGAATGTGCGCATGCCTTAGTCTGTTTGAAGACTTTATTTTATCTGTGTCCTTTATGTACATGTGTGCGTAAGTGAATGGATTTCTGAAGATCAACCCAAATGAATGAAACATTTACTAAATTTCTGTATGCCACTGCACACTATGGAATGTCCAGTAGAGGTCCAGATAAGTCCAATGTTATCTTCCTGCATTACTAGATATTGACAGTTTAAAACTAGTTTATAAAACCCACATGCTTTTGAAAGAGACTTATAGGATCCAAAGTGCCGTAAGTGATTTCATCAGCAGTTTGTCCTAAATGAGCTCAGAAATGTCAATAAAATCAAAATGTCTATGAATCAAATCATTCAGGCAATGTTATACCTGGGTTGAAAATGTTTTTGGTGTTACATGGCACAACTATATTTTTAAAAGTGTAATCTAACTTTTCAATGCAGTCTCCTCAGATGACCCCTGGCACCAAAAGAAAAGGATTTTTATTTGTGTTCTGCTTTCTTTATCTCTGTAACACTCATGAGGGCTACTGACTGTGGGCATTCCGGTGATGTTTGCCATTTATGTGGCAATGGTTTAGTTGCGTCACTCTCAGGACTGATTAAGAAACACGTGTCAGATATACAGCTCATTGCATTTAAATGTATGTTTACCTTCGCCTCTTCTACATGAATTCCATGTTCTCCACTTCCAAACTTTTTCAGCTGTATCAGATGTAATGCAGTTCTAGTTGTGAATGATCATTGTGTGTGTGTGTGTGTGTGTGTATGTGTATTTCTATCAGAGGCATTTCAAATTCATTTTAGAAACGTTTTATGAAAATGGTTAACCTCTGATTTATGTACTGCATGACATATCCGATGTGTGTTTATGCTTTGGAATTCAAATTATATGGCACAATATTGTTTGCACAGGAAGCTGAATACTATTATATGTCCACAAGTGTCACAGTTAATTATTCCTCATGCTACGAAATTCATACTAGAATATAAGAACTTTTGTCAGAATGCAGTATCCATGTATGGACGGGGAAACAAAGTTTAATATGGATCGTCGATGAGAAGCTTAAACTCAAATCCTAATTTAAAATAAAAATATGACTTTCAAGTAACAATCAAACTTGTGTAGGAATGTTTATTTGTCTGTTTTTGATTTTGCAGATAACTGGTAAACAAAATGCAAACCAATTTCTGATAAATAACACCACATAAAAAAAATGAGCAAGCAACACCAAAGTGCCCCTGAAGCTCTATGGGGGAGTTGGTTGGTATTTCTGTCTTAATTGCCATAAATTTGCTTGTAATCCATACATTCAATTGTAAAACTAGAGAATACAATAAAAACAGGATGAAAAACCCAGACAACCTTTTTTTTAAAATGTTATTTACTTTGTGTTTAAATTAGTATTTGTTAAATACCCATGAAAAGAAGTGCACAGTGCAATTTACATATATTACCAGTTTTGTTACATCAACTTGTGTTAACATTCATTACTCTCAGTATTCTGTTATTTGCTCCACAAAGAGCTATGTTAGATGACCTCAGATGCTCTGATAAATTTGATGAAAAACAAAGACCAATCTGTGGATCCTTACCTTTTCCTCACGTTTTCTGTGCTAAGCCAAGCTAAGCTGATTGGTTATAGCTTACCGGGCTTTTGCTTCGGTGCACAGAGTCACCTTGGTCTTTCAGCACCTGGGTGGAAGCATTCTCAGTTTTTTGTGCCTCAGACTGCTTAGTGACAGCTTCTGCCTGCAGTAGCTGAGATCCCCGTGCCCTTTTGTCCATTGTCCACACCAGGGTCCTTGGCCAGCGCTTTTAGCTGTCACGTGTGTGCCCATGCGATGCGGGGGACGCCAGGGTCTGGCCAGGTGTGCTGCTGCCTGGCCCATTGTGGGCCCGTCTCTGCTCACAGCTCGATGCACAGAGTCGAGCTGAGGGAACAGTGAAGAGGTGTACCTGGGCGCAGGATGGTGAGGTGCTGTACGGCGAGCAGCCTGGAGGACTCCCCGTGTGCGGTAAGACGCTGCTCTTCCCCCGAATACATCCCTCACTAAAATAACTACCTGTGCAAAAAGTAGTGGATTCCGCACAAATCTGGTGGAAAAACATCCTGTAGATGCAACATGATGAGAGACCAGGTATGAAAACAGTAAATGTGATTAATCTACTGTTAGGAGTGCAGTGACTGCATTTGTACAATCACAATGACTGCAGTGTCTACCTACAAACTAAATTTGATAGAGGGAACATAAAACCTAGAGGATTAAGGCTATAGTATAGTTTACGCTCCACAGGACGGGTCTCCAGCGTTGCCCATCCAGTTCCGTCACCGGGCACTCTGGGGCAGTCTGACAGCAGTCCTGCTCCTGGTCATCATAGTGCTCAGTGTCACTGGACGCCTGGGCTTTCGATGGCCCAGCCCACAGGTAAGGAACCGTGAGCTCTTTTTAAATGTTTTTCTCTAAGTACACAAATACCTCAGTTCTTGAATGGAAAAATAGGTATATCTGCATATTTTAACTGCAGTTTTTGTCCATTCTTACAAGACAGAAAATGTGAGAGTATTTGTATAAAATGGCTCAAAGGGAATGTTTTTCCAGAAACACAGAGACATGCTGAATGGTGTGTTTGTCCAGTCCCTACTGCTCCCCTGTCAAAGGGAGCTTCCACCTTTGTTCTTGCCGATGGGGGTCGTCCGAGTAGGAGTAGGAGTGCTGCGAGTCTGTCCCACGCATTCTGCCTTACAGGTGATCAGGATCACAGCGCTGGACAGCACCGGCGGCCTGGTCAATCAGTCGGCCACCGTGGAGCGGCGTGACAGCACGGTGACTTACAGTGTGACCTCTCGCGGCACCAACCGCACCTCCACCATGCTCTTTGACATCACACACGTGAGGCCTTTAGCACTTTTTTCTTCCTTTCCACCGTACATAAGGGCTACAAGCAGGGCTGGACTTCAGGATGCCCCCCCTATGATAAATTTTGTTGGCAGGGGGAGGGTCTCAGTCCAGCCCTGTCTCCATCACAACCTCGTAAACGGCTGAGGGACAGAGCGTCTGCTATGTGATCCTCAAAGGGATGCTAACTCTCCTCTTCTCTAACAAGGGGGTCATATGCTACAAGCCTGACAGCCAGGACACCTGCTTCCTTTGCAAAATGGACTCGTCCGATTATGAAAATCTGCAGGTCCTACTGGGTGATTCTACACAGAAGGTAAAACCTGTAACGTGCAATTTTCAGTGTTTGTTTAGATGAAAAAAAAGAAAAAAAATCTACACCCTCATTTCTAATCCAGTCTAACTAGTCAGGGGATATGACCCCCTACTCCCTGTCCTAAATTACAACTGTAGTTACTTATACAACTGTTACTATTTATACACACATATACTGAACAGTAAGACCTTACTGAGTGCATACAGCCACAGAAAAAATGGAGACTATGGCACAATTTTTTGTATCACTCATTTCTCAATTTATGGGTGTGCATCTGTGAATTATATATAAAAATGTATGAGAGAACAAACTGCAGCCTGGTTCTGTGTTTCTGATTAATGAAGGGCTTCTTCCTTGCTTTAAGGAACTTCAGTCCTGCTTCTAGGAGCCTGATACGAATTGTTCTAGCAGGGTACTGCACACCTGCACTTAATGTTTCCCATTCCTTTTGAAGGTCACTTGATGTCATCCTCTGATTCATGAGAAACTGTCAAATAAAATTATCCAGATTTTTCACATTATTCTTGTGCGCTGCTGCCTTAGAAATTTTGAACCTGGAAGCAACCTGCTGCTCAGCATAGCCTTCTGCCAGCAGAACCAGGATTAAACCACTATTTAAAAATGCAGATTTGTTTAAAAATACAGAATGGTTTCTCATTTTTTTCCGCGGCTGCATGTAAGGGCTGGAGGAGCTGGTACGTTAGCTGGTCTGGAACTCTCTCGATGTAGCATCCACATTGTGAACATGCAGGGATCAGACCGCCCAGCTTCTGCCCGCATGGTGGAGGGGTCAGCGGACCACGTCGGGTGGAGAGCTTTGTCCGCTGGGGCCTGAATTCCTCAGCCTATCTGATTTTCGTGCCTCCTCTCTCCCGGGTCGCATTACAGGACGGGAGCGCAGAGGTTACCGCGTATACAATGGCTGCTCTGTTGACTCCCCCTTTAGACACATTACGGGGAAAGAAAAAGACAGAGGAAAGGAAAGCTGAGTTTAAGATGCCAGCCTGTTTGCACAGAGTGCTGCGGGGGCGACGTAGTGATGTGTGTCCGTCACAGAACTGCTCTCTTTCAGCTTCATCTAATGACTCCAGGGCCGGTCCAGGTGCACCTGTGTGATACGGCTTGGTTTACTTCATGACGCTCCACTAAATCACATCTTTAAGCTTAATTAGAGTTAAATGGCCAAACATAAACTGCAACATTTATATTTAAAATACCTCTGGCAACTAGTTGGCTTCCTAATGTATTTTATTATGTAGTTACCAGTTGTTTTTTTTAAAGGAAGTAACATATTATTGTAATTGACTTCTGAAGCAAGTGTTTTTAGGGGGAAAAAAGGCAATTTAGATTTTTTTTTTTTTTGTTCAGCAGAACCTTAGAAGATTTACATTCCAAACCCACCTTGCTTGGATGACAGTCAAAGGATGGGTTATCTGACACTTTAAATGCTTCCGTATTCTTTCTTGAATTAGATATTCATGGATGAAAGCTACTTTGTTTAGTAGATATGTGTAAATACCTTGAGATATTATGGAATTATTATCTGATATGTGGGGTTCATTTGTCCTGGTTTCACCTATTCTCCATCAGGTCAGTCAGTTCTGGTTTCTGGGGAATGAGACGCAGAGATTCACGGAGTTCTTAGAAGTGCTGGGGGGCAAGCCTGTGGACATCTCGTCCCTCCCAGGGCCCTTACAGTCCCTCTGTCTGCAAAGCTCGACTTACTGGGCCCGGAAAGCCGCCGGTGAGAGCCCTGAACAAAGCTCTTTTCTTGGCAATGTGCTGTGAGTGCTCGAGCTCCATAAGGAGGAGAGGCAAACAAATGGCGTGTTTCCATTGGCATATCGGAACCAAGCCATACCCGACCCGTACCGTGAAGAGACACCAGTTACAGTGTGGTCCCAGCTCTATTCAGTTTTCCACTGCAGAACGGTCGGCTCAGTAAAAGCGTTGCCAGGTTTGGACAGCAACAGGGAGATAAAACCGAAGAGACAATTATTTACTGTTCACACAGTGTACATCATGATTTACTATGTGCTAATATCTAGCATATCTGTGAGAATGGCAGTCTTATGTTAGCATTAAATGCTAGCAGAATTAGCTTTCACTTGCATAAATTTGCATTATGAATCCATTCCGTTCAGCTGTTCCATAGTACTTTTTAAGTAGGAGGTTGGAAATTTTCAGGTTCTGAGTTATCGGAATGCATAAATGCATCCCGACATGCAATACTACTAGTAATGAATAATATACAGAATGTGCCCTTATTTCCTTCAGATAATCCATGCATATCGACACACATCACTGACATCTCTGTGCATTTCAAGCAATTAGGTAGTGATGCAACCAGCTCGGTTTGGTCATGCTTACTAGTCATGCTAGTAAGCAGCGCGATGGCAGTGCAGGTACAGCTTGCATAATTTTCAGTGGAAACCATCAGTTTGCAGTATGGCTTGGGCGCGGATCGGTTCTCAGTGGCAGTGCAAAGCAGGCTAACGCGAGGCACTAACTTAATCCTGGGCTGCAGAGCTACTGTATACCACAAGAATAGTCCTTTAGGTTTAAGTGTCTGATACACTGTGGCACTGTGAGCTACCATTCCTGTCACTTTTTTGCAGATTTTCTTTATTTGTGACACCTTCCCTCCCGTTATTTTTCCAACAGGTCCGGCAAAGCAAAGGCTCATTTACTTTTGTATAGATATATGCTTCCCGAACAACGTGTGCGTGTCTGTGTGCTTCTACTACCTGCCTGAGTAAAGGCCGACAACCGAGTGTCAGAGCCCAGGGAACAAAGTGCTCCTTCTCCTCATCACAAAGGCAGAGAGCCCAAGCTGAAAACACTGATGGGGGGGGCTGGAGGTGGCGCACACACACAGTCCCCCAGCCAACCACCTCCCTGGAGGAGGTGACTAAACACCCCGTCCAGGAACAAGCAACCCTTATCCTCACCTTTCAATCTTTTATACCTTTTTTTTTGTAGTGGAATTTGAAAGATGAAAAGATTCATTGAGGTCTTCGTTTCCTGTAGCCTACAGCTGATGACTAAGTAAATGCACTTCTGTTGGCTGAAGTCTCTGCTTTCAAATAAAATGCTGCATTCTAATATTCCACTCTGTCTCCGGGTGACATTTTAATAAAACAAAAGCAAGATGGACACACAGGAAAGGGCAGCTCTTAACGGAGAGGCCGGCTGAAAGGAGGCTTTAGAGAGGTCTACGCCCAAATGCAGAGCTTCCCTTTTCCCCATCCTGCATTGCAGGATTACATAATATGAGAAAGCAGATGTTGACAATACCCACAGGTCACGGTTTTACCAACAATATTTCTGAGCAAATAATAGGTTTTCTATATACGACATTGTCCTCATAGATGATGGGTCCATGCGATGCTTCTCCTCCTCCTGAGTTTACACACGTCAGTGAAGTAACTGGTGTGCTGTGCTGCAGTCAGCTGCTCACATTAGCCCAGCACGCTGTCGTTGAACGCCAGGCACACCACAGCCTTCTGATGGCCACTGTACTCCCGCTTGATCTCCCCCGTCTCCACACACCACAACCGTGCGAGGTTATCCGAGGATGCTGCAAATTACACAAAGGTGGAGGCATTGCTGAGCTGCGTCAATCAGAAGAGGTCAAGTGGTAAACTCAGCTGGCCAATCCAATACAACTACATTTCATAAAACATCACTTGAGGTTGGAAATGTGTCACATCACCAGAGGGGGAAAGTTCAGATGCAGAAAGTACAAATCCAGACCAAGGTTTTGTTTCAACCAACCAGTTGAGCACTCTGTGACTCTTTATACTCTGGTTAGTTGAAACAAAACCTTGGTCTGGACTGGTACTTTCTGGGCCTGAATATTCCACCTCTACTTTTCACAGTGTATCAAATGGACATTTTTACTGAACTACTTTTAATTAAATGGGCCTCAACAAGGGTTCAATAGCAGGCATCTGAACTGGTGACCTCTGGATCCCTCAAGACCAGGATCGTCTGAGTCACACTACAGGACTAGCAGGCGAGGGAAAACTCAGCTGGAGAGGTCTGACCTGTGACAATGTACTGGGAATCCCCTGAGAATGCACAGTCCCACATCCAGCCACGAGATGTCTCCCCAGGATTGTTACTCTTGATGCTCAGCTCTGTCATCAGGGAGAAGTTAGACGTCTTCCAGATCTTGCAGGTCTGGTCGGCCGAGCAGGTGGCCAACAATCTAGCACGATGAAAAACAACAGCACATAATTTTCCAGTATGCCGGAGACTTGTGACTAATTAAGCAAAACATACATTCATTCATTCATTTTCCATACCTGCTTGTCCTATGCACCCGCTTGACCTATGAGCTTATCCCGGAAACAACGAGTGCAAGGCAGAGAGTAACCCTGGGAAGGGTGCCAAACCATGACAGGGTACACACCATTGGAAAACACTATTAACATACATACATACATACACACAGTTGTGTTCAAAATAACAGCAGTCCGACATCGCTAATCTGATCCATCACTGTTTTTGGTAGAAATTCATTTTCTACATGACAAATTATTTGCTAGTAGGTGTAACAGAATAATAGAAAACCAATACACATGACATGCATGCTGCTGGTTCTGTGTAAATGAACCATTAATAGAAAGGGGCGTGCTCAAATTAATAGCAGCGTGAAGTTAAATTATTGAGGTCATTCATTCTATGAAAAAAAACAGGTGTCAATTACAGCCCTTAAGGAAAGGCAGCAGCAAATGTTGTACATGCTGGTTATAGTGCATTTCTCTCAGAAAATCTCAGTAAAATGGGTCGTTCCAGACATTG
>JAODLD010000101.1:16393637-16417305 GCA_026781065.1 Mormyrops boulengeri | reverse complement strand
AAGCAAGGAAGTCCCTATTAAACGTACACACACAAATATATATATATATATATATGGGGTAGAGGAGGTGGGACCAAGACATCTGATTGGTTGGTCCTGCCTCCTCTAGTTGCTTGGACCCACGTCCTCTACAATCTGATTGGTTCAGAGAGATAACCAATAATTTTTCATTCTACCCTCGGAACCTGTTTATGTAAGTAAAACTCCCACAAGCGTGAGTAATGTAGTGAGCAGCAACATTAGGGACAGGTCTTAACTGACCAAACTTGGTGTGTGGGTGGGTGTGTGTGTGTGTGTGTGTGTGTGTGTGTGTGTGTGTGTGTGTGTGTGTGTGTGTGTGGGTGTGTGTGTGTGTAGTGGACTGGCATTCCATCTAGGCTATACCCATCTCGATACCCATGTAGCCCCCCGAGACCTTGACCAGGATAAGCAGTTGGAGGGTGAATGGCTGGCTGTACTAAGACTAGCTTGTAGCCTGTATTATAATTTAACAGCTTTATGATAGAAAATAATACCCTCTTTGAAAGACTGTTTGTTTGTATGAACTCGTATGTGGGCTGAGCTTGGTTTATTTTCATAAAGCTTGTTTAGGGAGTCCTGTGTTGGACCTGGATGTGCGGCTTTGTTTCCCTAAGCATGCTGGTTGACTGGGCTTTGGGTTACATTTCAGGTGTGCATCATGTGTTTGACACTGGCTTCAGCAGAGCCTTCAGCCTCCTGGAGAGCCAGCGGGAGTTTTTGGAACGCTTCCACCGGAAGGAGCAGGACCTAAAGGCTTTGCCAATGCTGGCCTCAGCGTGCCCAGGTAGCCAGATCTGTAGGGTTAGGAAGGAGGTGGAGGAAATGCCGTCTGTATATCATGATTAGTGACAGTGAGACATTACTATCATACAATACAGTAACAATAATGTACACTGTACATTATATAGTACTGTATACTCAAATTAAACTCTTTCGAATGAAAGGGATTCTGACGTTTTAACCTAATTCTAAAGAGATATTTAATTTTTCTTGCTGGCTGTTGGGCTTTTCCCACAAGGATCACATGTTGCTTCAGTTGGCAGTGTAGCAATCAGTTACACAGTAATCAGTTCTTGCAGTGTAAGAATAACACAATTGGTTGACTGGTCTGGGTTGGGGACCAAATATGATATGCTTTCATGGGGCCCAAAATCTCTAGTGGTGCCTCTGGTTTTACCTACAATTCTGAATGTGTTTGCGATATCATTGAATAATATAAATATCAATGTTAATATTGTTAATGATATTTTAATTTTTAATATTTGTGTCTTTGACCTGATCCTGCAGATAATGACTCCATTCTGTTTCCCTTGTTTACTGTGAACAGGGTGGATCTGCTATGCAGAGAAAACTCATGGTGATTTCATCCTTCCTTACATCAGTACCACTCGCTCGCCTCAGCAGGTGATGGGCTCCCTGGTGAAGAACTTCTTTGCAGAAAAGCAGGTACTTTACTGTCCTGGTCAGCAGGAACGTGCACGAACTCAAACTGTGTATGTGTGTGTGTGCATGCCTGCACGTATATGTAATATGTACACATATCACATCTGTGTATAGGTATGTACTGTGATTTCTGCATTTATTCTTTTTTATTTAGAAGATTAGAACGGTCTATAAGAGTAGTTCATTAAATTGGATAATTAATAAACATAATAAATATGGCAACTTGACAGTTGTCTTGAAAACAGCCTGTGAATATGTAGTTAAATCTCTTTCAGAGTATTTATTTGAACGTGTAAATTGGCAGTACATGTTTGTTTTGTGTCATCGCTTGTTGTAGGAGTAGCTTTGATCTGCTGTTTTGTTTTTTTTATGAAATTGAGGTGGTGTGGCAATGAGCTGTGAGTCATTAAGCAAGTGCTGAGCTGAGTGTGTGGTGGTATGCCCTAAACCAGAGGCTGTGGGCTGTTCTTATAGGCTCATGATGAAGCCCTCTGTACATCTCAAAAAAGTCAGTGTGCTCTTTGTGCAGGGCTTGTCCCCACAGCAGATCTACCATGTCACAGTGATGCCATGCTATGATAAGAAGTTGGAGGCGTCCAGGCCTGATTTCTACATCACGAAGTCAGAGATCAGGGAGGTGGACTGTGTCATAACCTCTGGTATGGAGAAACAGGAGGGAGTGTTTTTTATGCACATCTTGCGCGCACAGACTTGTTTCCCCTGATGGAAACTACAATAAGGAAGTAACAGGTGGATATGGATGTAAGACGCTACTAAACGTCGCTACTTTTATGGATATTTTCAAATTCCTACCAAAAATAGAAGAAAAAAGTGGTTATTTTAAGGTTACATAAATACAGTTTAGTGATTCATAGCTGGGTTTACAGGTGAGGTTCTGAAGATGCTGGAGCAGGAGGGCGTGTCTCTGAATGATGTGGATCCAGCGCCGTTAGACACACTGTGAGCTTCCCGTCACTGTTAGCCGGCTTAAGGCTTAATGTCATCCCTTAACATGCCCTAATATCCTGTCACAAGAGATCAAAGTGTCTTGCACTGGTTTTTATTGGACTTTTGGTTGTGTAGGTTTAGCAACGTGCATGGGGATGAGTTGATGAGTCACGCAGGTAGCGGATCGGGTGGCTACTTGCACCATGTCTACACTTATGCTGCTAAACAGCTTTTTGGAGTTGATGTGAAGGAAATCACATATAAGACACTCAAGTAAGTCACACCGGGGCCTTGTCTTCATCCTATCCATCACACTGTTGCAGAAAACATTAAATGCTAACCCCTTCATTAACAACACCTTCTGTGTTCCCTGTAGGAATAAGGACTTCCAGGAGGTGACTTTAGAGAAAGACGGTGCTGTTCTGCTGTGCTTTGCTGCCACCTATGGCTTCCGAAATATTCAGAACCTGGTGCAGAAACTGAAGAGGGGAAAGTCGCCATACCACTTTGTGGAAGTAATGGCCTGCCCATCAGGTGCGAGATGGGCATTTATCATCACTGTAGGAGTTGGCTTCCATTTTACAGCATGCTGGAATTCTCTGAGATGGAGTTCTGAGAGTTTTCTCTCAGGTTCTAGCAATATACTTAGAATATGGTAGCCTTATGATTGCATAAGAGGGCTTGGGGTCAGTTTTAATAAGCAAGCTAATCAGCGAGAGGCTAATTTTGACATTGAATATGTATTTTTTTTCTGCTACAGTTATTCATTTACTATTTGACAACTGGCATGATAAAACTTCTGAAGAACGGATGGTTACCCAGTTCAAAATTATATTTAACTGGAGACTGCCGTAAGGAGATGCATGGATTTTGCATAGATACGGCTCACATAGCTGCATGACCAGGACAGGATCAAGAAGTTGTATAAGCTGGTTTAATAAAGCAAAATGAATTAATATTCATAGTATGGGTCAATTTAGTACATGCTGTAACTATTTCTGGTGTTTGCAGGCTGTTTGAATGGAGGAGGGCAAATACGACCTCAAGCAGACCAGTCAAACAAAGAACTGCTGCAGCAAGTGGAGGAGCTATACAAAGCAGAGAGTCCCATGAACCCAGAGGAGGATGAGCGCATATCAGAGCTGTACCATACCTGGCTGGAGGGCGTGGGGCAGGAACAAGCCCGCAAGCTTCTGCACACTCAGTACCATGCTGTGGAAAAGGCCAGCACTGGCCTTAACATCAAATGGTGAAACTGTGAAGTAATTGCCTTATGTCATTTGGATTCCCTTTGGACTGGCGAAGCTGCAGGTGAGAAGCTCACCATGAAGCTTCTTCATAGCAGCATAACTGAGGGGTGTATCAGAGTAAACTCGCATGCAAGCAGACAAGAGACAAAGGGATGAATGTTTCATTCACTTGCTCATTGGCGGTATGGATCTCTGTAATCACTGGGTTTCAAAAAAGTTTGGAGCACTAATCTGACAATGGTAGTTTTATTTTTGTCACTGGAAATATGTGTATGCCATCTCACCACTGAGTAAAATGAAGCATCACTCGTTCATATATTCATGTTTTTCCCAGCTATGTTTATAAAAGTTTATGTAGTGTGGTATCGAATATATAAGTATACACTAAAATATTTAATCTCATGATTGTTGCCTTTATAATACACGTTTTGTACAAAAACCTCACCAAAATAAAAGTTTTATATGCTATTTTATATTTTTTGTACTTTTTTTCCTTACAATCACGGGTGAATCAGTGTTATCTCTTGGTTTCAAAGCAAGCTGCTCATAACAATATTCTGAGGTGTTTGTGGAGAGACTACACTGTAGTCATAGGTACCTTAATGTCAGTAAATTAGATCAACAGATCAACCCCACATCTTTTACTGGAACTCAGAAACTGTAAAGGATAATCAGAAAAATAGTACGTATAGACCACACCGCAAGAGTAAACAGGACATTTTATTAAATATAATTATGCAAAACAGAACAGGAATCCTACTCAAGAATTTTTATGAATGAAACACTATGTAAACAATTTCAAGTGTGCTATGCTTCTCTATGCGCTCTGCTTCTCAAGGCAATAACCATATTTCCCCATTGTTCATATACTCAGTCTCCTATTCAAAGATATATACAAAAAAGTATTTTTTCCTCACATATGCAAACTGTTTATCCCAAAAACCTGAAAAAGGATCAAGTGATGCAAACAGCAGAAATTCTGTAACTAACAGGATTAAACACGCCTGTCTTCATGACCTTCTTCAGAGGGCTACTCTGGTAAAGCTTTGTTTCACTTCCCCAGGGTCAGCTAGTGTGCAGGACAAGATATTCCCTCTAAAGCCATTTCGAGTCTTTGGAGAGGGAAGAATCTACAAAAACGTACACAAATGCCACTTAATTTTATGAATTGTAACAAATATTTTGGTTGTGATGTAGGGTGGCGCACTGGTTAGCACTGTTGCCTCACACCTCTAGGACCAGCGTTCAAGTCTCTGTGTGTGGAGTTTGCATGTTCTCCCCATGACATTGTGGAGTTTCCTCCAGCCCAGGTAGTCTGGTTTCCCCCCACAGTGAAAAAACATGCTGAGGTTAATTGGAGTAATCAAATTTCCTGTAGGTGTGAATAGTGATGGAGTGTGCTCTTTGATGGGTTGGTGCCCCATCCTGGGTTGTACCTTACCTTGTGCCCATAGGCTCTAGACCCCCAACCCTGAATAGGATGAGTGGTTTCAGAAAATGGATATTTAGGCTGTGATGTAATAATTGTGTCTATGGTAACCACTGATTTATTATGAGAAAAAAACTGAAATTATTATAATTATGTTCAAATAATATAAAATATTATTTGAACATAATTTGAGCTGCATCCATCCATACTCTAACTGGTCAGAGTTATGAGGGAGAAACAGGGTGTGATATACCCTGAATAGGATGCCAGCCCTTTGCAGGACACATACAAACATTAAAGCATAGTTCATGTGCACTTTACAGACATCACTTATCCTAACTGCTTGTCTTTTCATATCTCATGTAGTATTGGGAAAATCATGAAACCTCCACACCCACAGAGAAGAATATGAACACCCAACCATGCAGGAGTACAATAACAGTGCTACCTACTGAGCCACCTTTGCAAACTGTGCAATACACCAGAAATAATAAGACAGAAGACATAACTCCAACATAAACCTTATTACAACTACAGTTAATGGTGTCAGAAAATATCCAGTTTCTATAGCACCGTTTCAGGCTGTATAAAATTCATGCTTTTTTTGAAACCGAAAAAGGTCTAATCTGCCCATAATTAAAAGACACGTTTCACTACTTGAAAGCTGATATTCGTTGAAGGAAATATGACATATACTACTTAGCCGCATATTCACATGAATAAGTATATCAATAACACAAAACATACATTAATTCAGTTATCATATGAAAGAACATTTTTGTTATGAATGACTATGTATGTATGATTTCAAATACAGTTAATTTCAGACCTTCAATAAGATTTTGCATCTTTCTAGTAGGAATTTCCATTTCAGAGCTATTTTTTCTTGTTCTTTTAAATGGACAAACTCTTCAGCCTGCCAGAAATAATAAAGAAATAGCCTTTTCTCATATATAATTGACTCAGTGAATATACAAGTATTTTACATAACACATCAGGACTGAAATATACATGCAATATGTGCCAATATTGGTTTAATCAATGTTAAGATATTTTAATATATGGAAAATGTTCTTCCTAATGCAAAAACAAAATTTTGCATTAATTATTGCTTATCCATAAGCAAATTCAAGTCACCAATAAACTGCATTTATTTTGATTATGACTGGAACCAGAGCACCTAGAGTTAACCAAGCAGGAAAATGAGAAAATCATGGAGATAATAGAGAAACAGTTTTATGTGAATTAAGAGTAAGATTAACAATTACTGCCACTTATGTTACCTGCCGATCTGTAATAATATTTTTACCTTAGCTTACATCTAAACATATTACTTTACAAATAAAGGAATGAGGTCTGACTTAATAATGAATAATAAACTGACACACCAATACATATTTCATAACAAAAAAAGAATTATATATAGGGACTAGCTATAATTCAGATGCTGGGGAAAAATCAGTCACAGTTAATTACTAGTGTGTCATACACAATAAACCTGTTTTACTCACTGAGTAGCCCAGAGTTTGTTCAGCAGCAGTGCCAGACAGTGTACAAGACTGCAGGGTGCCCGTGTGGTCAGTAATATCCACCAGTAAATCAAAGCTGGTGGTGACCTCCAGCTGTGCCTCCCTGGGACACACCGGATTACTGCAGTTTTGCATGTCTTCAGATACCTGATACCAACATCTGGAACTAAAATGCGTTATTAGTCATGATATTCAAAATGCTGCTACTGCTCCCTTTGTATCCTATACCTTTTTAATATCCAAAACTAAAAAATGTACATATTCATGCATTATATATCTCAGTTTAAAATACCATATTTTCCCCAGGTACTTGAATCAATGATCAGAAAAGTTTAAGAATAATTTAAGACTGTTTTGAGTATCTTATCACATTTCACAGCCAAGGGAATGATGCTAACTGGACACGCCACCTGTCTAACCATAAACTTACATCCACTTGCTGATGCACCACTACTATCCATTTACTTCATTTAGCAATTATTTTCAACATGAAGCATTAACTTCAGCTTTGTTTCTGCGGCAAGAAAATAATTCAGCTCCTGTACACCTATATAAATTGTACAATAAAGTTCAGAATAATACACTAAACTGAACACTTATCTGGGGATTCCTGGGATGAGCTAAAGTGCCAGAATTCCTCTTTATGAATATCAGAGTCAGGATGACCAGATAATCCATGTCAGAGAGGACATTCTAAACTACCATTTAAAATTAAAAGGACCTGGATTTCACTTAAGCACAGAGTTCAAGCTGTATGCTGATTGGTCAGTCTCGTATAATCATGCATGTGTTATTAATGTTAAACAGCTGAATGAGTCTTTCAATCAAGGAAACAAACCAGTCAAAGCACAAGAAGAACCAAACTCTTTAGCCAAGCACAGGAGCCTTTCAGTTTTAAAGTAGTTTATAAAACCTGAAGTAGCGCAAAGTGTCCTCCCTGATATGGATTATCTGGTCACCCTACTCAGAGTATTGTCATTTCAAATGTGTTCGCAAATATTTTTATTTAAAATTTAAGAAAGTCACACAGGGATCATGCAATGTAAATGGATAAGGCAATGAAACAGACATTCAAAACACGGGAAGTTCTGTATTTTTGCTTTTAAAATAAATATATGACATACTTCACAGTGCACTATTCTATTGAGGAACATTAAATTTACCAATATTTACCATCTGTTTCGAATCACTTTAGAAACAGAAGCATCAAGATTCAATGTAGTGATGAAGGCGTATACGATTCCATAAATGATGTCTTGCTTGTCAAGGATTTTCTGGATGCTCACTTTGAGCTGTTCCACAGTAAATACATCACTAATAGAATCCACTGAAAAGGTGAAGTTGCTGTGAATATTTCTGCACTGTAGCAAGGTACCAATTCTGCATAACATATTACGTGATTAAGTTTGAATATGAAATACAACTTACAAGACACCTGATCTCCTGAAAGTTTCTCTTGATCATCCAGTGCTCCAGTTCCTGCAAAGTCTCTGGCGTAACTGAACAGCTGAACAGCTTCTTTTGTGTCTTATTATTTGAGAAAAAATAATTCATAATTACATTTTACCTATACTTTCACATTCAGTTAATAATTAAAACTTAGGTTAAAGTTAATTGGAGAAGTCAGATAAGTCAAAGTCAGATTTTCACAAGGAGTTTTAACACCTACATTTTGCTGAACAGATTAGGCAAGTGTGATAAATGGAAAATCAGCGAGTTTTATCATTAATAAATTTTTTTCTCCGGTTTTATCCCCATTTCTCTGGAGCCAAGGAAGCTCATTATGATGGAGCTTAGAGGTCCTTCTAACAACTCCACAAAGCAATTCACAATATTTGTAACTGTGAAATTCTCCATTTCTGAAATGCACAGGCTACTATACAGAATAAATTGGTGGCAACCAGCAACTCCCAAGTGGCCATTAAGTCAGTGAAGTAGCTTTATAGTGGTCAGGTGAGAATCTGTAGCCTATTAGCTCACTTCTGGCTCCAGGTCAGAATTGGTGAGTGAAAGGCACAGATTTGAATTATGATCACTTACTGATCTCTTCTAGTGGCTTTCCTATACCCAAGTGTCTTTCAAGATCTTACCAGGATTGACAGTGATGATAGTTTTTGAGATAACTGTTGCAACCATGCTTTTTCGGAAGTTATCAAAAGTGACACGTACATCTGCAACAAAGAGCACTAAAAGCACAAGGAGTGAGTTGAAAAATATTTGTAAAAAATGGCATTTTAAAAATGCATAAATATAGAATACCATCCTACCTGTTTCTCTGGGTATCCATGTTTGAATAAATTGAATACTTTCCCTGTCCCAACTAAATCAAATATAAAATTTTCATTGGGGTCCATTGAGAATGTGCACCATCTTGCAAAAGTAGCACAGGTACAATCAGTGATCTCACCAGATTAAACAGAAAGACATAATAACTTCATCAAACAGCTTCACTTCACATCTTTGTCCTTTGCGTCCATCGCCAGTTGTGAAATACTTAGGTTCTCCAACCTATGGCACAATAAAAAAACACCTTTCAAGCACTAAATCCAAAATAAATTACATTTCCTCCATCTGTGGCTAATGACAAAAAATCATCCTCTGGGAACATTGAGAAGAGTCATAATTCCTTAGGGGATTATATTGCACTTTTGAGTGAATTCGAGTGGTCTTAGAAGTAAGATCCCCTTACCGACTGAACAACCGCAAGTATATTAATTACATTTCCATCCAAGCTCTGTCCATTTGCAACAATGTCTCCCAGTGAATAAAAATCTCTGTGATCTTTCACTGGCAGATGGAATAAAGAAAGGAGCCTGGAGTCAGCCTCTGTGTCTGAAAGAACCTTGATGGCTGAGTGATTTTCAGTCAACAACAACCTATACAGGCTGAAATGAAGAGAGTATACTAAAATATACTTCAAAATCATTCAGCTATGAATTTTATATGTTAAGCATAAATTATTCATTTGACAGACATTAATATAATTTCATAAAAGCCTAAATGACTATTAAACTTTAAAATTTTTACCTTAAAGTTGAAGGGCAGAATTTATCATCTTTTTCTGGATCTTTGGTGACAACTAAGGGCTTCTCAACAATAACTTAAACAGAGAAAAAACTGTTAATCATAATCAATGATTTGCAACAGATTAAGGTTATCATGACAAAAATCTTGAAATTTTGTGGAGCAATGTGCGATAAAGAATTTTTAAAGAGTGAGAATTTAAAACATCACTATAGGGAAGGTTGCAACACTGACCAGGATAAGTGATCAGATGGGATGGATAAACCTAGAAATCTAAGATCTACATTATAAGGTAAACGCCGGTGCACTAAATGTATGTATTCTGGTGTATTTACATATTTAAATTTCACTTAACGAACAACTGCCAGAAAAAATCTTTTTTGTTAAGCAAAGGCCACCCATATTTTGACCACTCAAACTGAGAGTGTTGGCAATTATAGTCATTACAAAAACGAAATAATCATACTACTACAAAACAGTACAGTAAAAACAAGTCTCACCACAGTCCCCTATTCTGAAGCTGCTTGCCAGGCCATTGATGTATTCCTCAGTACCCCATGAGGAAATGTTGATTAAATGATCTGGTGAGTCTTTAATGGTAAAGCTGAAGGTGTATCTCTCAGAGCCGATATCTAAATTTTGAAGTTTGTTTTCATACATTAAGACTGGCACGTTATAAGGAAAATCAAACAAAACACGAGATTCAAAAGCATTTAGACTTGACTCCGAAATAGTCAGTAGAGGGCAGTATTTGTTCAAGCGTTTAAGTTGCAATTGCATAAACAGGCAAATCTAAACTAAAACCGCGCTGTTAAAAACGGAGGAAGCGCTTAACTTTTTCTGTCAGGAAAGCTTTTCACCTCGGTTTTTCCAACAACCACACCCATGATGCTCTGCAAAACAGTTCATATTACATTTTCATGCACTACGGTCGAAATGAAAAGTTTCGAATAATTCATTCATTGCATGAATGCAGAAAAACGTTACACCTTTAACTTACTATTACAGCGCATATCAGATCGTCTTTAGAAAATATTAAAAACAAAATACAATGACGAATACTGCATACACCAGTCATGTGTGTGGAAAAAAACGACATAATAACATGTTGGACAGCTTCTCACAAGAACAAGCAATCAAACTGCATGGATATTGACTGACCTACTGCTGTATCCTCCTTCGTAACTATTATGTGATCATTTCACCAAGCCGAGCTCGTTCACAGAGGTCATTTCTTATGAATGAGTAATCTCTGAGACAGTGGCCCTCGTGTGTATACATGAATTTAGTAAACCATGTGAACGCTGTCTTTACAAAATCGATCCACCCGTGAGGCTGCAGGGAAGGGATTCTTTGTATCGCACGTAATATGGAAAATTTCGCTCTCTGTAATACTCCCTGCACTAGTACTAATACAGCAGGCACTACACTAGTTGGAAGCGCTAACAATTTTTAGAGATTGCAGAACTTTATTCAACTGTTGCTCCAGTTATATGTATTTAATGTGTGATATTTCTAACATTCTTTGATTGTTTATAAACATTACAGCATTCGTATAAAATGTTTAAAGCCTAATGCCAAAAATAATTGGTGTTTATATAGTTTTGACCACTAACGTACCTGTGCTGAAACACTACATCCATCTTTGTGCTCCGCGGCCATAGGGTATATTATGATGGATGGTACAATATAGTGACCCCTCGCCCTGTCGAATGAACTTATACGTCCTGTACTTACCAGGTTAGTTGAGTTTTGGTGTAAATCGGCAATAGCGACGTGCATGTTTGGGACAGCGTAAGTCATCCTTCCGAAATGATGTCCACGACAACCGCTTACTTAATGCTAAGATAAACACTACTAATAACGTTACAACAATTCTTGGCTGCGTGGACTTAACCAGTACTGCTTGTAGCTGCCTTACTGGATGAAAGTGAAGCGTTTTGTGGCGGAAAGACGTGCCATTAAATTTACCACAGATGTTACATTTCGTTACCTATTTTTTGGTGAGTGACCAGACACGAGGCTTAGCACGAGGAGAAGCGCGCGCTGATACTTCGGCCGTTACCTTAAACTCCTAGTATTAATACTCCAAATCATTTCCTAAACGAATATAATCGAATGCTAGTCAAAACAGATATTTTGAGTTATCAAAAATAAATAAATAAAATCGCAGAATCAACCCAGTGAAAACTATTCAATATTTTTCATGTGATTCACTCCAGCTGCCTCTGTTGTGCTCCCTCCTTATCCAGTATTTAAGTGCTTCTCAGGCTTGTGCTCCCCAGTTCCATCACTGAAGTTGTGTTAATCCTGTTGCTTGTGCCATAATCTCCCCTTTTTGATCCCCCGTGTTCCTGTTTGTTTATCTGTACACTTTCTTTAATAAACTCCCTTTCATTTGCCCCGACGATGCTACAGCGACCTCTATTACAAACGTAATGCATATTTCAATTGCTATAGCTTGAGCTTGCATTTAACAGGGTTTTGATCTTTACTTGCTTTTCATTGTAAAGGAAATCACAAGTATTAAATTTGCCAGTGTTTAATGTACATTTACATGAGTATAATTTCAAGGAAATTGTATTGTATGTGACCTTGTGGTCTAGATTAAAACACCTGTATAGTCTGCTTCATGTCCAGAATCAGTTTGGTTAAACCTTTTGTAGGATTACAGATTGATTACTCAGCCATATGTTCTGCTCAGCATGGTCTCAGCAATACATGCTCATATCCTATTGCGATATTGGCACAGCTGGAATTTAACAAGTCACAGTAAACAATCTCAATTTCAGACATGAGCTAATTCAGTGGTAGTACTAAAACAAGGTTCTTATTAACAAAACTAAGCCTAAAATTAAAATTCTGATTAAATAGTTCTCCCCATGCTCTGCGTGTGAGGGCGGCTTTCTTTGGGTAAATGAGTTTCTAAATGGCCCATGGTGTGTGGCTCTATATTTGTGTGTTTGTGCCCTGCAATGGACTGACATCCCACTCTGGGTCCCCCCTGCCTTGTGCCCTTGGCTTCTGGGATAGGTTCCATACTAACACCCTGTATTGGATAAAGTTATGGAAAATGGATGGATGGAGTTTAAAAAATCAGTTAAAAGCCCTATTCTGACTGCATGGGCCTTTCACTGTCCTCTTGTTATTCCTTGGTCCCAATTTCATTCATAAGATGTGCTAGAATCAAATAGTGATACTTCATTTACCCCTGTGGGGAAGTTATCTTCTTACCTACCCCATTTTGTTCTCCATGAGATACACAGACAGGTCAGAGCAGGCTTGGGGGTGTCATAGCACAGGGTCAGTCAGCATGCAGCACCCCCAGAAACTGGGGTTTAAGGGCGTCACCCAGGGGCCCACAGACATGTGGCTATTCTGCCAAAGCCAGGCTGAAACTGGTGACCTTCTGATCACAGGCAAAGAGGCTTAGCCTGCTGAGCCACAAAACATCCCCCGTGAGCTAAAAGGAAGCGACTCTCAGGTTCCTGGTCTTACTTGTGTCAGTTTTACATCCTCTGAGCTTCCTTGGCACAGTCGGAGTGTGGTACAGCATGGATTGTACCTATTCTGCCACTGCAGGATGAAGTTTCCTGTGAATGATGTCCCCCTGAGGACACCAACGCCTTCAATTTTAAATGCGGTTTACAGAAACACCTGCCAGTGCTTATTTGAGCTGTACCTTTACATAAAAAGCTATGGTATTGGCATTACAGTGTTTTGATATATCAATATAGCCGCTTCTATCCTTAAAAGAAACCTCTTGCAGCTGATCAAACAATCCAAGCCCAAAGGGACAATTGAGCTTATGAAGCACCTGTGTATGAAAGCAAAACGAGAGCACTTGGCTTGGCATGCTGTTTCACTACACTGATTAAGAGCACATTCCCACTACAGGAGAGGGGCAGTGCCTCTCAGTCACATTGTCACTGGTGTTTGCTGACTGACTAGCTGAATTTTGAAAGGCTTTATTTGTTTAATAGCAAAACTCCTGGTCTGGTTCTCTTCCAGCCAAAATTTTCAGTCGATGAGCTATAGTTCTCTTGGGTCGAATGTATTTCAGAGAAAGCACATGCAATGAAAAACATTTTTCCATACAGGTATGTGTGCTCCAGTAAATTATACATTTTAAGGTTCCAAGAGATCTTGCTAATACACAACATAAATGCATGAAGGGTTTAGTAAACTATTTGTAAATATGAAAGCCCAATATGGAAAGTAGCATGTAGTGGCTTGATATACAAATTGCTCCCCTGGGTGCCATTCATGTAGTCATTTGCCAAGTCCTGTGTCATATTGCTTGCTGAACAGAGAAATCCCATGAATGTTTGTCTTGGCAAAGCAATGCACAGGGCATTGATGTCTTTTGTCAGGACTGGCATTTTTGATGTGTAAAGAACCATATTGATATATTGATCGTCTGCATCAATCTTCTTTCATTACTAGCTTTAAATTACAGCCATTTCTAATACGTTTTGTCAAGTATAGTCAACTGGCCAAAAACGACCTTTCCACCTTAACTTAGACTATTCATAGTGTCCCCTGCACCCATATTGGCTCTTGTGCCTCCATCCTTTCATCTTTAGCAATTCAGTGAGAGCGCTCCAATTCTTCAGATTTAAAGATTTATATTACTTTATACACAGGCCAGTCATGCAATAAGCATATGTCAAAGATGTGGCCATTTTGATGCATTTTTCAAAATGTCATATTCTTGAAGGTTTCCTGATATTTTTACCCGAATCTTTGAACCTTGTGGATGGAGTATGCTGTAATGTTGTACCGAAGGGCATTCAACGGGGAAATATTAAAATGCTCACTATGATGTCAGAGCAACTGAAACAGAAACTCTATGATCTTTGGAGATGTCCTAATTTGGATGAGAACGATAATCAGTCTAATCACTCCACAAATCATCAGATATTCCGACTCACACCAACACAATTCTTTGTCTTCAAATTTATGTTGTCTTTGAATTTATGTTAAAATATTCCATATAAAATTATTACTTAATAATTACTATTGTATTTAAAAAAGAACTGAATATCTCTATGGAAAATTTCACTCTCTGTAATACTCCCTGCGCTAGTACTAATACAGCAGGCACTACACTAGTTGGAAACACTAACAATTTTTAGAGATTGCAGAACTTTATTCAACTGTTGCTCCAGTTATTTATTTAATCGTCCAATGTATGATATTTCTAACATTCTTTGATTGTTTATTGAATTGAATAATTACTATTGTATTTAAAAAGGACTGAATATCTCTATTGTATATAACATGAACTGAATATCTTTTAATTGTTTTATGCAGTGTTTTCAGTGTATAAATCTAAGGATGATATGCTTGGGATGTGTTTTTTAATGAAAGCTTGGGTTGACTGGCATATTTGGTTACTATTGAGAATTTTAAAAATTAAATATGTCAAGGAGAATGGGAGTTCTTTGATGATAGCCAAAATAAAATTACAGGCAATGTGATTATCGAGTCCGTGTGTGTTCAATAATCAGCATTGCAGTAGATTCAGGCTTTGTTCCTAGAATGGAATGCAGAAAATATGAGCTTTCTTTATGTATGATGTAATAGGGACATGTTCTAAAATTTAAGAAATTATACTTGATGACATTTTGGAAGATTTCAAAGGACAACAATTTTGACAGTCTGTGGAAACGCTTATGACTAGCATACACTCAAAGCAACATAAATATAAAAGTCATTTAATGAATGAGATGTCAATGCCAGTTTGACAGTCGGATGTCATCATCAAAGCTGTGAAATCTCTCAGCAAGCTTATGTAAGACCATAGACCATATGTGCCCCTGAAGGAAGAAAAGATGAATTATGTTTTACATCATTCCAGATACCTAGTTGTGAAGTATGACTGTGAACAGCTTTCAGATTTGGACAGCGTCATTGACATCGCTCAGCTGTTCAAAGCTATAGCTAGAGGAACTTTGTATGTGTAATGAGTTTTGTTGATAGCTTTTTGAAATGAAATTTTGGTAGGCAAAGCAGTAAAATGACTTTGGCTTTAGTTTTTTTTTCTTTGCAGTATGTGTGTCTGAATTCTTTCTCTATGCCAGCTTTGAACAATGTGCACAGTCTGTTTCCTGTCTGCCTTGGGAGCACATCGTTCTCATAGCAATCGGCCTCATTCATTTTAATACATGGCTGGTGAAAAGTAGCACAGATGGAGAGAAATGAAATTGCACATTATGATGTAGCACCAGTGATGTATGTGTTCTCATGTTTTCCTCATTTTGGAATTCTGCACTAATTATCCAGATGTGTTGAAACTGAGGCACTTGTACAAAACCAACATTGCTTTGAATTTTATACTGGTTCTTAGAGCTATAACACTAATATTGAGCATTTAAGTATATATGAATCAGAGATTTGAGACCTAGAATTCAGACATTGGCAAGTGTTTTGTTGTGACCACAAAATATATTATAATTCCAAATAAATTTATCTTAAAACACCATAAAGAAACCAGAATGACAATGAAGTGCAACACCCTGAGGACTAGACAAAGCACTTCATTCATTGGATTTAGATTATAGCCTTTAAGATACTGAACAGAAGACTGTCATTGCTCCAAAATGAAGAAAATGCAAGTGAAAATCCAATCAAGCAGGTAAAGGATATGGATGAGTTGATGTCAAAGGTGAATTACCTCTCTCATTCTGACTTCTTATTATCACAGATAATGGAATAGATGCATATCTTAGTGAGCCTAATTCCATCTTTGCGTACACTCAAGAGTAATAAAATAACAAGATCAGATATTTCCACTGGCATCGGTTTCAATGAAGAATATACCTAAGAATGATACAAAATACTGTATCATGCTATAAATTATATGTATGGAAAGGTTACACCTTTTAGGTTTCTCAAAATTCTCAATTTCATAATGGCTTCTTTCCATATTAATGCAGATATTTACTATACATGGATGTATTTGCACACTATATGTACACTGTGCGTTACTCATTAAAAATGTACTTTTCAGCAAAATCAAATTTTACATGCAAGAAGACATTGAATTAATTTTTATAGCGTAAAATCTAGTGCAGTACTGCGTGAGCTTTAAACTTGTTTTCTTATGATCTCACTGCTGTCTGCCTTTTGAACATGTGTTTTTTGTACTTCTAATGGCTCAACTATATCTCCTGAATGTATCCAGGTCAAAATGTTATATCTTTTTAGTCCTTGACTTTTTGTTTGCTCTGTATATGAAGCTTGAAGCATTAAACAGAAAGGCAAACACATGTTCAATTATTATTGCCGACGAAGAATTATATGTGTTGGCTGTCACAACCAGCTTGCTTAAGTTCCATGGAACAATGAGCCCCTTTTATTCTTAAACTTTTGAAATGAAAAGTCAATGAATTATTAATGGGGTATTGTTTCAATTGAGTTCTCTGTCATTATAAAGGAATCTATTGTAGTAAAATAAGTGATTCCATAAAAGATTGTTTAAATAAAATGCAAGTTATGAAACAGACTGGATTTCGTCTCATTTGTTGACAAGTTAGGAAAAGAACTTTTTATGGATAGACTATTTCAGAGACCACTTGTTTCAGCCAAAGCTTGACTACAGCAAAAAAAAAAAAAGAACCTGAAATTCCATTCATATTTTTATTAGAACCTCCCACCCAGAAGGTGTGAAAACTTTGAATCACTGATTTTTGAACAATGTAACACTGAAAGTTTAGTTTTTTGCAAAGTGGTTACATTGTAAGATGCCAGAGACCATGTAAGTCATGTTACTAGAACACAAATCAGTCACTTGGTGGCACTATACCATTTTTCCCCACAAAGTTGTTTCCATTTGATAACGTGTTTATCTCAGACAACAGAATACTTCATTTTTCACCATTTCATTAAAAGAAAATGAAATTAATTGTAAAACAAACAGAAACATCCTTTGATATGATCATCCTCAATATCACACTGTAACAAACAGTTTTTATGACATAGTTATTTAAGAACAGTTGAAATAATCTGGACTGTTTAAGCGTTATTTTCTAGCCAGGAAAAAAGTCGTTCTTGCTTTTTTCAGAATAAGTGCAGCTTAGTTTTCTGTCAACACCTTGCAGAACATGGTTGCTATTGAAAAATGAAAGAAAGCCAAGTGTCACAGGCTGTACTGCCAGTAGTGACAGAGCTACTGTAAGACATGGTTTCATTCGCTGGTGCAATTTTGTACTGCTGACTAGAGATTGAGCAGGAATTTAAACCACAATGTTAGAAGACAAGAACATCTCTATTGTAGAAGCATAACAAGTTGCATATCTCTGCAACACATTTTGTGGCAGGCAGGAGATGGAATGAAGGAATAGTGTTCTATGGAAAGTGTGACTTTTATAGGCCAAAGCATTTTGGAATGAAGCTCTCATATATGTATTAAAACAGATATTTGAAAATGCATGTTGCCCAACATCCGTGGTTATCTTTCAGTTTAGTGAAGTCATATAGCTTCTAAATCACTTGTCCAAATGAACTGAGACTTTTCACATTTTGCCAATGCAGCATAAAAGTCATTCTGAAAGCTATTTCTGGAAAAAGATCCACTCACTATGTCAGGCTTTAATTAATATTGCAATTTGGCATAAAATTTGAGAAGTGTACATTTTATGTCATGGGTAATATACCATATACATTTATTTAATGGGTAATATAGCAGGTCAGATGACTCTGATATAAACCAGGCTTTTTTCTCTGTGTGTGTGTGTGTGTGTGTGTGTGTGTGTGTGTGTGTGTGTGTGTGTGTGTGTGTGTGTGTGTGTGTGTGTGTTAGATTTAAATTACCTCGTAGGAACCAAATGTCATCCACAATGTAATAAAAAACATTTTTGACATTATGGGGACCATTTTTCATTTCCCTACAAAGATCTGCGAATGCAATCAAAACACTAAAAATGCCAAAAAAATCTTGTATTTTGTTTGGTTACTTATGGTTATGGTTAACTTATGGTTAGGGCTGGGTTGGGGTTAAGGTCATGATGTTGGGATTAGAGTTTTCCCCATAGAATTGAATGGAGAGTCTCCACAAAGATATAATTACAAACCTGCATGTGTGTGTGCCTGTGTGTGTGTGTATGCGTGTTCCAGAGAATTACTGGACTGTGTTTGTGTGTATGCAATAAAAAAACAGCTAGTTTTGTAGTAATTAATAGCTAGAATGAATTAATTAAAAACATTTGATATGGTACATTAAGGTGAGGCAAATTGCATATGATCATGAAAGTAATGTGATAATACTTTTATAATGTGTTTTATAATGTGCTTGTTCTTCGCAGGCAACTAGATGATTCTTCATACATTTTAATGCCTCAGAAATACTTGTTTTGGCTGATTGGCTGTTATTTCTGAATTACTACTGCATTGTGCATAGTTACCATTAATATTTCAATCCATACCAATAATAACATCTGGCAGATGCAATATCTTCCAGATGCAGTCATGGTGATTGAGGTTCATAAGCATTTTGACCAGTGATTGCTGGAGGTACATAGCTGTCACTGTGTGAGTTCAGGCTACTAACTGTGAGGAGACGTTAATGAATGCTAAACAGTTTCTTCAGATGTAATTCCCAAATTTGAGTTATTGTGTCTTTCATCTAATGAGAAAAAAAGATCTCAGCAGTCAGTCCAGCCCAAACTGTGTTCCTTGAGGGTAAATCATTCCCACATATTTTAAGAAGTCAAGGTTACAAGTACATTTATGTCTGTCATGTTAAAATAGGAACATTAATCTGCTATTGATCATCAGCTTGATCTGTGAGATATTTTTAAGACATTTGGGATCACATGTTTAGGATCACATGTTTATTTTCAGAACTGACGGAGTCACCATGTCAGTTTATATGCGATATTCAAATGCTCTCATTAATGCTGTTGACTGTATATGTTTATTAAAATTTCCAAAAGGAGTTTATTAACCTGTTTCTATAAATCAACTGTAACTATACGTACTAACTTTGTCTGTTTATGTGTTATTTGGACCAAGAAGTTAAATATTTTACTCTTGTCATTCTTTGCTAAGCTCTGCCACTTTCGGGGGGTTTCAAATCTCTTCAGAATATGTCTCAGCCCAGAAGATAAATATACCATTACTGATGTAACCCAGAACACTACCATCAGCTGAAAACACCAATTTGTCATAGTCAAAATGACGCAGCAAGTGTGAATCATTGATGAATTTGGATAGCGAGGAAAGCTTTGGTCACTCACTGTCAACATCTGTTCAAAGATGGGATGGAAATAAAGCAGAACTGAGCTCTTATTCAAAAGAGAGTGGTACAGTCCACCATCCTCACATTAATGAGGAATCCTTCTAGAAACAACACAAAACAAAACAAAAATGGTTCCTAAATGTTTTTATGCCTGCAATGGAAGAATCGTGAATGTAAACAGCCAATAATGACTTTCAGCTACAAATCTGACCAACATACATTTCAAACATTTAAAATAGCAGTACCACAAACAAAGTGTGTCGTTCTCATACAACAAAAGCACACAAATAAAAAACAGCATCTAGCCCTCATATGGAAGAAAGGAGTACTGCAACACAATATACGTCTTAAGAAATTAGTTTGTCAGCAACTGTGAAATATTTTCTGAATCAGTTTCAGTTTTATTGTCAAACCTGTTTTAAAATCATTTTAATTGTAGATGAAGTAAAATTCATTTTTCTTCTGACTTGTCATCCATACTGCTTCCCTTTAAAGGCAGACAAAATCACTTCAAAAGCCAATTACGTCAAGGCAAAAATTTATTCAGAGGGAAAATACATGTTACTATATATAAACACTGATCCTTCTTGGATGGTGATCAGAGTGAGCAACAGAGCTGAGATGAGAGGCGTTTAATTGATTCTCTGTCATCCTGTGGCACAAATGGGGTCGTTGAGACGGCAGTCTCCACTCCCAAAACCAGTCAGGAATTAAAATCGCCTCATCTTGGCTCCCTGTGGTTGTTCCATCTCAAAAAAATAAAAATGATCAAGATACACTTAAAAGCAGTCCGATATATGCAGACCAAAAGAGACACAAAGGTATAATAGATTAGCTGTGAAGGAAGGATGAAAATAAACATTTTTTTGTAAAACTGAACAATAAGAGCATTATATGTACTTTGATATGTTACACTTTCAAATATTCTTTGAAATATCGTCTTTCTTAGTCCAACAATAGGCAGTAATTCCACTGAACATGCTCAAGGGCTGTAGATAAATGGCCAGCAGATTCATGTTGAGATTTCTTGTTTTAGTCTGATTTGCCATTGTGCTGTGATCTTTCAGCTCTACACGATACCCAGATCCACTGATGTTTACACCAGCCCGTAAAGATTTAATCACAGAAGACAGGCTTGTACAGTAAACACAAGTACAGGAGAAAGTGCCCACATCAAACGCATCATGCGGCATGTAGCCACTACCTTGTTTGGTACAAATTTTTCTGGTCATCTTTTCTTATGATATTTTCCATTCGGAAGGCCGATACGTTTTCAATTAAGAAATTTGGCATATGTGGATTTTTACAGCGCAATCGGACTGGTGACCTTCCTTTACCAGGGCAGGCTTTATACTGTAATGACCTGCTGATTGAAATATTTGTTTAAGTTCTATTTAGGACATGCACACTTGGAACATGCTATGGCTGTTGGTCAGAAAGAAATGCAGAAAAATAAATAAAGGAAAATGCTCAGGGCTGAGCAAGCAGAGACACCAACGGGGCTGGGAACGGGGTGTGTAAGCGTACGAGAGAGTGCGGAGGGGCTGAGCAAGGAGACAGAGACTCTGTGGTATGATTTAAGCATTTGGGTGTGGAGGTGGACATAAATTTCTTGGAGTTTTATTTCTGAACTATTCGTCGGCACTTCTCTTTTATTTGGGTTTTTGGCAGCAAATTAGCTCCATAAAATTAACTTTTTAAAATGGCCGAGGAAAATGGCAATTGGCATTTTTCATTAAACGACTACTTTTCGGGAGGAGTGTTCCAAATCCTGGTGCTGCTCTCATCTGCTTTGATGCCAACATGCCCTCCTGGAGAGGTAGCTTGTGAGTGGCTGTTATTCCACATATGGTAGTCATCACATTCTGTTACAGGCGAGCCTTCATGAAGAACTAATAACAGTACAGTTTGGGTTTAATGAAAACTTCTATGTATAAAGAATGTATTATTAACCAGGCCAGACCTCGTATATATAGCCGCAGCCAAAAGCCAGCTTTGTGGCATGATGTTCCTGGTATGCATTTGCGATAATTTGTGTTTTAAAGCAACAAAGACAAAACAATAAAACAGCAATAGGTGTCAAGTTTCTTATATCCCATCTGGAAAATTTGCATTAAGGCAAAAAGAAGCTGCTTCTGGCACTGGGACTGGAGACTGCAGCTTTGTCGAGGCCTTTTGAGTGCATGCAGTGCGGCCCTTCTTCGCTGCACAAACACCTCGCATACCACTCCCAGTTTCGGCCTTTTCACTGCGCCAGGGTATTACAGTGTTCCACACACTTTTTGCTTTACTTTATCCCACGGATGAATGGCCTGGCGTGCGGAGGGGGGGCAGGAACAGCCACACACCGTGTCATCAGAGGTGACAGGCCGTGGGGGCCCTGTTCACTTTTGGATTCGGTCCGTCCGAGGCACCGTTCCGTTCACTGGATTTCCCAGTCACTTTGATCGAGGGAGCGTCCAAGGGGGTGGAAGAAGAATGGCTGGAGGGGCCTTTCAAAGAGGGGCGTCAGGACACTGCCCCCCCCCCCACGCCACACGGACATGCTGGCACTCGCACTCCAAGACAAAGGGAGTCAATAGGTGCCTGTTACAATGTTTGCGTTCATTGTTTAGCCACGTAGGTTTGTTTTCTGAAGGTCATTTTGCTGTATGTTAAGCTATCAAAGGAGGATGCCTTTAAATAATACATTTCTCTCTAAAATGGGGTTTCCCAGGGACGCCCGCTCGCCTTTTCCAATGGCTCCATTTGTCTGGAATCGCCAGCCATAACATTCACTTCAGAAACACGCAGAAGGACCCTCTGTGGCTGCCCGTCGCCTGGCTCATCTCAGACGTGGTGTAGGTTTCGGTGCAATCGTGGAGGCCCTATTAACAGCGAGCTCTCAGTCTCATTGATTTCCCAGGCCATGTGTGCACTGATACGTTGGCCTAACAAACATGGACGGGAGGGAACTGGGCCAGCCAGCATCATAAATGCAGTGCCACAGCATCTTGGAGAGCATCACATGAAGGTATGTCTACACTGTCAACTGACACCCCCCCCCCCCCACACACACACACACAGCCCTGGCTCCTATCTCTTATGGTTCACACCAGGACCATCAATATTTTATTACCCATCCTTATAGTTTGTATTGATCTGTCCTTGCATGACTTGCACGTGTGTGGATTACAATCGACTCTATTACCCACGCACTCGATATCGTAATGTCAGGTATTGGTGGGGAGAGAATTACAGCAGCCCTAGTTGAAGCTCCTCATTGACCACTGAGGTGTCTCTGCAGGGGAGATAAATGCCCCCCATGTATTGGGATGAGCCCTGTGACTCAGGCTGCCAGCTCTCCTTCACAGCCATTTCCTGGACCTCACAGGTCACATGTACTCTAGGCAGAAAGAGGTATATTTATATTAAGAGTTCAGAATTAAAACTTATTATACGTTGCTTTGACCTCTTCCCACTTGCAGACACGGTGAATCGGTGGCTCCAATGTGCCATTAGTATGTACCCTGCTGCTCTGCTCCCTTAAGCTTTCCACTGTGGGCTCCAGATCCCCGCAAACCTAAATGAATAAGTGCTTATTGAACATGCACTAGGGGAGGCATGGTGGTGCAGTGGTTAACACTGTTGTCTCACACCTCTGAGACCAGGGTTTGAGTTTCTGCCACGGCTTCATGTGTGTGGAGTTTGCATGTTCTCCCCATGTTGTTTTGGGGTTTCCTCCAGGTGCTCTGGTGGTGGGGGGGGGGGGGGGGGGGGGGGGGGGGGGGGGGGGGGGGGG
>JAODLD010000101.1:16377666-16389985 GCA_026781065.1 Mormyrops boulengeri | reverse complement strand
CGTGACTTTTTACAACTAATGTTTTTTCCGCCTAAAAACTGCTCACTTTGCACCCTGTTTCCAACCTATAAAAAAAAAACCCGTCGCACCCCCCCCCCCCCCCCCCCCGACTCTGTTTTTGCTGTTGTGTGTTGCAGGTATCAGAGCGATAGGGTCAGGAGTATCCTGACACACAGGAATCATTTTCTTACATCAGGTATCAGATTCAGTTTGCACCATCAGCAAAGCATGATTTGGGACCATGAGGTCCGATGACAGGGTTGCCAATGTTGGGCAGCTGGATGGAGTGAGGTTTTCAATTCGACATTTCCAATTCAAGTCTGCAGACATATTTATGTGTATGTCAGTGTTTTATTACTTTGCAAGTAGTCTATGGGGTTTACAAACTGCTCAATGCTTTTGATGCAGCTAATTTTAGGTTTATATTGGAATAATATTGCTTTGCCATAAGATTTCTTGCATGAGTGTCACACCAGATGCGTGAGAGTTGGTAACCTTGCAATATGCCCGTTCTTTATATAACAGTTTTATGTTGCAGTTACCTTAAACTTAACCGACAGCTAGCCTGAATTTTGTGGTGCCAAAAAACTAACATTGCCTGAAGTTGTGAGAAACCTAAACGGCTGGGGCTATGTGACTGTATAATTATGATATATGGCTGTGTAATACAGTACTGTACTGAATACATATATCACTGATATGCCTTGTTATGTAATTGTATTTCTCTTGTAAAGTTTTGTACTAAATGGATATCAACACATTTTTCCTGTCTGCGGATTTTAACTCCTTATTTTTATCTGCCCAACTGTCATGGTTGTATAAACTGACACTCTTTAACACATGTATCCCAGCATTCACTTTCTTCTAACAATAGCTGGGATGGCGGTGGCTCAGATGCACACAGGCGACATGGTCTAGGAATGTTCTTTGGCTGTGACCTTTCAGTTCAGTAGCCTAGATTAGACCCCTAGTGTGAGGACAATTTACTGGACATGCTGGCCTGGACAGTTGTTCAGGTCAGTTAAAGTGTATTGAATCTATGTGGCAACTCAATTGGGAAAGAGAATTGATGCGAATTTTTTTTTCAACATGGGTGGTTTATCTGCAAGTGAACATGATGTGAAATCAGTCTGCTGGCCTTACATCCATCAAAAATAATGGGAGGGCGGTTATACGTAAAATAATTCATTAACATAAAATCAAACATAAGTCTTTGGGTGAACTTCTTTTAATACCCTTTCCAAATACACTGTCTAGTACATTTCTAGTATAGACTAGAAATTATGACTTGAATGTAATTTTTGCTCATTTACAGAATGTTGAGTATTTTTAATTACCCACTCTCTGAGAAACATTTGCCTGAATTTGGTGTTTTGTTTAGTTTTTTGTTTTTTTTCGTTACTGGAGGGGTAGCTGTAATTCATATTTATATAGTTTAAATATATATAAGGTTACAGTAACTACTGTACTGGTAGCCTTGCTACATTAAATAACGCACATGCCATTGGAACGTTCTACTGGAGTTGGGGATGATGCGAAAGTGGCCTGAGGACCCCTGAATGGCTGGAAAGAACAGCAGGCCCCCTGTATTGTAAGCACACAGCAGAAACCAAAAGCCTGTTATTACGGAAAAAGTGAGCTTGCCAGTAACTGCATAAATACAAAATCTGCAGAGGTGATCCCTGGATATGTGGTACTGATGATAGTTAGTTATATACAGTAAGGATGTATACAATGCACACATTCTAGTTCTGTTTCGTATTGTACACCAAGCTATGGCTTCCACATTACTAGATTCATGAACCGCATGGCAGGTGGACAATCGAGTCGTCGTCCGTCACCTTTGCGACGAAAGCCGGTACTTGACCTTCACAAAGGGGAGGGTCGCCATTTGCTTCAGCACGGTGCATTGGTCAGATTCGATCTGCCCAGATGGGTTTGATTTGACCTCACGGGGCCCAGCGTGTTCCATCGACCGCCATGCGGCCTACTGGCGGCCCGGGGGTCATTTTCCGGGTTGGGCCTTTCAGAGATGCCCGGCGTGGCTCCGCTTCACGGAACGCCGCACGTGCGCTTTCGCCACGGCCTCGGACCGAGACCTGCTTTACAAAGGCCCGGTTTGCAGACCCTGGGAATGCCTCTTTGCATATCAATATGGTTAGGCCTGAATGCAGCCACTCAGCTGATAAATAGGATCACTATCTCAGCTTTTCAGGCCCCTAGTCATGCCTCACAATAGCAATTTATGCTTTAGCAAGAATAATCTCGCAGCCCGAGAGCGCTGACTTTAACACTCCTCTTTTGAACAGCAACAGAGCAGCTTATGTTGAAACCAGGCTGAAAGCTCTGTCTTCTACGCGCAGCTTGTCTGTCAAATGCACCTCTATATCATACGCCATGCGTTACTCCCATTTCTCAGAACGGCTCTTTGTTATTTTAGTGTCAGATTTCCCTAAAAACAGGCCGGCTTGAACTGGAGATATCTGACTATAAAAAAGGACAGTACAGCCTGTATTCTCAGTTTTAACTACAACACAATAATCTCACACATGCATCTCTTTCCCATAACTGCTTATCCAGTGCAGGGTTACGGCAAGGATGAAGCCAATCACTGAAAGCATAATGAAACAAGGTACGCAGTGGAGGATGTGCAAGTCTGTCACAAAGTTCCTGGAGACCCAGTGGCAAGCTAATCAAATGCAGTATAATCCCCCTGGAATGTCACCTATCCTATGTAATACCGCGGTACCAGTGATATTTCGCCTTTCCTTAAGTGGAAGTCCATCTGCTGAGAGCAAGTCACTGTGATTTAACATACTTACCTCATCCTGCATTTTATTCTTCATTTTTAAATTCCATTTACATCAGGTGAATAATTTGTTAGTATAAATGATGGACTACATGAATAAACTAACTGTGTACGTTTACTGTTGTACAGACAGATACTTATATTCCATGAGCTGTGTATGAATGCATTTAATCTCTCTGTTCAGATTCTGTATTGACTGAGTATTTATTACGCATATATCATTTGTTAAATAATATAAATTATAAAAAGTATAATAAACTTTGGCTCAGGTAAATCAAATTGACACTAGAGCATAGTATCTATAAGCACATTTTGCTGCGCCCATAAACAAAGAAGGCAGGTATCGATCCAGTCATCTCCCTGCAGCCTTGGGCTGGCAGGTTGGGTTAGCAATATTAATGGACCCTGAACAGAACACAGCCCAGCAGCTCCCGTGGCTCCTGCCAGTGGTCAGCCATTTAATCCAATACTGGACACAGGTCAAGGGAGAGACAAGGGTTAAAGGTCATTGTCCCAAAGGTCTTAAATGACCCTTCCAGATTGCTTACACATCATGGCTCAGAGTTAACTTCAAAATTATCCCACCTTGGCTCAGGCTTCCTACCAAGCTCTGCTGTAATACTTAAATAGCCAGAGCCTGGGTGTTCTCCAGAAACCATATATGTCCACAGGAGAAATCTACTCATATGCTTAATACACCAGTTGACAAGAAGTGCATCCTCTATACGTAATATGGAGCAGTCAAAGCTCAGTTTACGCTGAGCTTTATTAACTAATCAATCAAGACATATTCCATAATAGTAATTGTTCATGTTAAAATATATAGATTTGTAAGGGAATCTTCTTTTAAATCAGGAGACTCACGCTGATTTGTTTGTTTTCTTAGTAAGATTAGCTTTACTAAGACTTTGAGCAGATTTAAAGTACATACAAAAGAACAATGTAATATCCCAACAAATGGAACATTACCATGTATATGCATGTCATCAACCATCTTCCAATCAATTAATATATAAATTAATATAATTATTGTACATGAAAGGTTATAAACAATATTAGTCCTGGATAAGACAAAATAATGATTAAAACAACTTTTCTACTATATATTGTTCAGTATGATTTTAAACTATTACAGTATAAATTATAGTGGATGATTTACAGCAAAGATAATAGTAAAACTCTTCTTTTTACAGTCTTACATTATCGCACAAGCATAAGGCAAACTGCAGCCTAAGTCCAGCATTAATCTCAGAGGCTAAATCTAAAGCACAAGAGAGAAGAGAGACAGAGACTTAAAGGAATAATTAAAAAAAATCTTTACAACATGGAAATGAAATATTGCGAATGCATTCTTGAATCAAAAATAGTTATCAAAAATAAAAATATCCAGTGAAAGTTTACACTTTTCTACTGTAGGCAAATGTCTTTGTAATGCTGCCGTTTGATATATAAATGGTCAGCTAAAGATAAAGAGAGGTCATTATGAGTGACTTCAGGTCTGGATTTATGGCGTGACAGTATCACCAGGCCAAACACGGTGCCTGTGAGTTTAAGTGTTTCACATCTGCATTTAAAAATGCATAACGACATGCTTAGACCAGACAGCTGATTCATTAAGTTGGCAAATTTGTGTGACACTCCACAACCCAAGAATGTTTAAGCATTAATGGCAAGCTTAGTTCTGTCTGAAAGTTTACATCCAACATGACTGTATGTACCTGGAAATTATAACTGTTGCAGCATTAAGCTATATTCTACATGGCCAATAACTTCTAAGCTGGGATGGACAATGATTCACAAGTACATACGTTTAACCCTTTATTGATATGTAAATAACTGACTGATGTACTACTACCCATTAAGCCACCAGTTTTTACCTGTAAATGTGTCAGGCTTCATCCAGATGAGGACTTCAGCCAATTAAGAACTGAGACACAACAGATTTGTGCATCACATCTCTGTCCCAAGACATCAGCAGGGAAAATGCTGAGTGATACCACTTCCGATTAGGCTCAGTTTTGTTGGGAGGCCACCTTTGGAAAAAATGATTAGCTGGCCTCATTATTTTCTACCTGGTGCATGTCATTTTAGATTCCACATGTTAGTCTGCTCAGCTGAGAGTGTGCCTGGAGGGTATTTAGATGACTGGCAATAGTGATGTGTCAGCACCTGGTAATTAGTATGTGTTGTTCAGAACAGATACCAGAATAATAGCAGTTTCTTTAATAGTACAGACTGTTTCATAACTGTACGTTTTTATTTTTTTGTTAATTTTAACCAGCCAGACTTGATTTTTCTTCACCTTCTTCCTTTTTCATAAATGGCTGAGCCTTATAATAATCTTTAGGGCTTGAACCAAAGGCGACTCTACTTCCTTTTCAATTTCTTGAAGGCGTTTCATCTCTAATGAGGATAAATACTTGGAACTCCCCATCAGACTTTTAGTACTGACAAAGCCTTACGAATGAGAGGTGAAACGTCTTCAAGAAATTGGAAAAAAAAAGAATTCCAGTCGCCTTTGATTCAAGCCCTTAAGATTATCATGTCCTGGACGACTGAGAACCTACATAGACATAGTGTTAAAATAGATAATCACATTTAATAACGCCAATCCCAGTTCCACTACAATGGACAACTTGAAAAGGTTTGATTGAGTACAGGTTTGTATTGAGTTTGAGCTTTTGTACCACCTTTGCACCATAGAAGTATATTGATGTGGTCAGATGATAAACATGAATAATATGTACAGAGACGAGCATAAACATAATGTACATCTTAGCGCCTAACTTGATTTCACAAACAGTGAGACAAGCTGAACAGGTTTTCAATCCAGAAGGGACCTTATGTGATGTGATGTCAGTTTCTGATATCCAGATTCTGAATTTATTGGCTTCACTGCTTCCAGAGTAAATAATATTTTGAATGATACTTGCATGAAATCCCTTAATGCTTATGTCTTGACACTGCATCTGTTGGCAGTCCTTATCATGATGTGATACTATTAAATTAAGGACCTAAAAAAGAATATCAAATCAAATGATGGCCGAGGAAGCCCCCATTTTAAAGAGATATTGACAACTTTGTACACAAATGACAGGTGAACTTTAGAATATAATGAATTGGATTTGTGTCACTAATTATTTTCCGACATCGTGATGGGGTCATTTTTGAAACACTCAGATCACAGATCACAATGCAGACTCCAGGTAAACATGTGACTCGATTCCCTTTCATATTTTCATTGACCGTTTCTTTATGAACTGCTACCAATTGCTACAAGAGTCACAACATGGATAACATCCTGCACAATTTTAATGAAAAAGCACACATACATACGTTAATGGATGTGATCTGAAACTAACATTGGGACTACTGGCATTCAGCTGTTTACAATGAAGCATCACATATCAGTTTCTGTTTATGCAACATTTCTCTATCTTTACAAATTTCAGGCCTTGCTATTCTGTTTATTCATGGCAGGACTGTGACGTCAATCCCAGCCAAAGTCCTGGCCGGTCATTTGGTAGAACTTGAGGTTAAAAGGTCTGTAGAAGTCCCTGAGCCTCAGTAGCGCTTCCCCGGGAATGTGCGGATGGGGCCGCCCTTTAGACTTTCCCAGACAACGGGGGCGGCTGCTGCCCTCTGGTTTCTTCAGGCAGGGGAAGCCCTTGGTCTGGTTGAAGTAGAAGTGTTTGTCACTGATGACGCGCTTCAAGTCCAGGAAGTCCTGTACCCGGCCAATCTCCCCGGCCGGGTCCGTCACCAGGCGCTCGCCGCTGACAAACAAGAGACTGGAGAGCGGGAAATACTGGAGCCAGTTCTCCAAGTGCTTGGCGTATATTCCGATGCGGACGGCGCTCCAGGAGGTATCGATCAGCCCTCTGCTGAAGTTCTTGAAGGCAAGATCCTGGAAGGCGGGCAGCCCCGGGTTTTTGGAAAGGGTCTGAGTGTAGTCAGATACCGCCCTGGTGACGGGGTCGCGCACAACCACAATGAGTTTGGTGCTGCGGCTCATGGTGAAAACCCGGCCTGGAGCTTCTTTGGTCACAAAGTAACTGGGCGTCTTCTCCATAGTGATCTGTCCATCGAGGGTCCGGGGCATAAGGTTTCTGATGGAGACAGTAACAGAACAGAAGTCAGAACATAATATCACATCAGAGTTACTTCACTGTGGGCATATACTCCTAAATTCATCATTCTTACCTCATATTTTTCCATAATTATGTATACATCATACCATATTTTTATACATCAAAGTATATTACTAAATCCTTCTAGTCTCATTTTGACAGCTATCTTCTAAATCTAACAAACTGATTCTAGCTAGAAATTAAAACTCCAACACAAACTCAATATATTCATGTTGTGCCAAGACCACTTCAAAAATCTATTTAAAAGCTAATCAATATTATACAAAATAAATTGTAAATTGTCTGGAGTAATGTACACTGGTACAGGGGATGCGGTATAGTATAAATAAGTAATACTTATTCGCATGTCAATAGAATGAATGTAAATTATTATAGCATTCGTGACTGGTGACTTGGAAAATGCGGTGATTACTGCCCAAATTCATATTACATGACCCCAAAGTCACGCAAACATGGGTCCCCACCAGTGCCAGCATTAAAATAAAATCATCACCCTTAGCTGAGCAAGTTTTGTGATGACAAATCTTTCATGTGAGCAATGAAAATTTAACTTGTGATGTAATGACAGTCAAGTTTTGTGATGACAAATCTTTCATGTGAGCAATGAAAATTTAACTTGTGATGTAATGACAGTCAACATAGTGGTAATAGGGAAGAACTTAAAAATCTAATTTCTCTGTTTGTCTGAACTGTAAACAGATGAGTTTCAAAAATATCTTGAGTTGCAACTGACTTGGAAAGAAGGCCTATAACCAGAGCAACTGACTTGCACATGTTGTGTGTTGTGGTGCAGGGGACTTGCACATGCTCTGTGCTTTGGTGCAGGTGGGCTTGCACATGCTTTCTGCTGTGGTGCTGGGGACTTGCACATGCTCTGTGCTGTGGTGCAGAGGGCTAGCACAGTCCCAGATAATAGTTCCCTTATTTACACTAAATTACCATTTTTGGCACTGTGTTCCAGCACCACATGGAATGTCCTTAAACGGCATTTTTAAATTTTATTTTATTATTTTTCCTGTGTTCTTAGATTATAGGAGTTGGAACTATAAAGTAGGTCACAATACAGCAGAAATAAAATCTGCATGCTACAATCCAGCATTGCAAGTGAAATTCTGCAGTTAATTTTCATGACTGCGGTTAATACCATAATATGTCACAAACAATACATAAGAAAGCCATATTCACAGTTAATGGAGAACAGAATTACCTCTTTGTATTGTTTATGGTCAGATTTTTAACATATTTTTAAAAAATTTTGTCGATTTTGAACATGAATGTTTCAAATGTGGTAAAATGTGATTTATTAGTCATATCTAATAGCTGACATGTGAATGCAAAATGTCTTCAGAATGTATGCAAAATACTGTCCAAATTTTGATTCCTATCATTCCTTCTTGGTGCTCCAGGAAGCACATGGTGCAAGGAAAGGCTCTCACACGTATAAGTCACTATAGACTATTTAGATACACCATTTCATGGATATGCACAGATGAACTGTGGGTAAAAACTGGAGTAACTAGGAGAAACCCATATGAACAAGGAGAGTTTGGACAAACTCAACAGGCACAAAGCTAGGGGGAGCTAGGGGGAGCTGGGGGGAGTTTGAAACCACAATGCTGGAATACCGCCCTTACTTAAGGACATCCCCAACTGCAGTTATCAGATTTATGGCCATATTATCAAGGTCTTACATGTTTTCTTGTCTTGCTGTATTTATGGTCTATGCAAACAGGATGGGTATAGCTGGACTGAACAAGGCTGCATTGTGCTCAGTGTTGCAAAGACCCGTTTAACAGACATGTCAAGAATGGCGACGGCGTCAGCCTTACGAATGCAGACATTCTTAATCCACACATAGGCGACGTATTACATCAAAAAGGCAGGACCCAAAAACCAGACTTATGTCAGTTTCACACTGGTTGGTCCTCACTGGCATGATATCTTGTGGAGGTGAGGTCTGAAGTCATATGGAGGAAAACATTCTCTCCATAATTCTGGTTTAGAGGTTACCCAACATGTTATTCTCTGACATATGCCTTTTCCTTGTGGGAGTTTTTTTCCCATTATATACAAATAAGAGTACAGGGGTTGAGACAAAATCTAGCACTGGAGTACAAAAATATTAAAGACCAATGACACAGCTGTTGTGTGAAAGTGGAGGTTCGTGCCATATTAGATGTATACCACCAAGGGATGGAGTCATATAACAGTGATAAGAAGAGGCCATTATTTAGATACGCTATTTCCACTCTATCATTTTAACTGACCAGTTCCATAAGTCAATAGCCAAACACACAGATATGTAAACCTTATTTTTTTCTAGCCACAAAGAATTTTTTATTTTGCCTACCCTAAAAAATAAGGTACTTGATTTGCTTATTTAATAAAAAGCACAGCTAAAAATACATATTTCAAAATATTATTGCGACTGCATTTAAGTCATGTGGCCATATAGTTACTCTTCTCAGTAATCTTTCGGTTTTTGGGGGGGTCCAGTCTCACACACCAGCGAATCATCAAAGGAAGTGTTGAGATGTCTTTGGTTTAGATTATTACATGTAGAGTTGACACTTGATTGATGGGACTCTTTGCTCCATTTTCACATTGGAATGGCAAGGGTTTTCATAAAAGAATATTTGCCGGCTACACACTGTACCAGAGAGGTAACATACTGCTTGGCTAAGTATATGTACATAGCTAAGTGCATGTTTAATTCAGAGCAATCAAGCTAATGGAAGCCATGCTGGGCACGTATTGCATGTTGACACCGTGTTTACATTTTGCAGCCCTGGCTTGTAATCAGGGATAGTTTGGATAATATACAAAGCCAGCGAGGAGGCCGCGCACTCTGAAAAGCCCCGCCGTGAGGTAAGGCCACGCCACATGTGAACTTCCTCATTCCAGCCTCAGAGCGGCAGAAGTGTTAGCATTGCAGTGCTGACCGAGCACCACGTGAGGTACAGTACACAAATCGGACCACTGCTGTCTTCCTTTTGGTCTCCATCTGATAGCCCCGGCGGCATTCTGGGAAGGCTCGGGGAGCTTCTGTTCGGCTGTTTGTTTTAATCACACCTTCCAGAAAGCAGCTGTGTCCCAATCGCCTGCATGGTGTGTGCAGACGTGTTATCACCCCATTCAGACAACCAGCACATTGCTTACAGGCCTGCACAGGAAACGTGGGTGGCCTTAAATTAGCCTCTTAAAAGGACCCATGCTGATAGATTCCACTTCAATCCACATAAAAAAAAATCATTTGTATGCTTGTAAGAGTTTGGTGTCCTTGAAAATGAAAATAGTTGGGTCAATTAAGGTGAATAAGACCTTTCTAACTGTGGTTCTTTTAAAATAAGGACTTTCTAAAACTTTAGAGTGACATGCTCCTCTGAGACAGTTTGCATTTTCCAGACAGACCCTCTGTCTCCACTCATAGTAGCTGAGATCAATATGTCCATCTTAGGAGAGGTAAAGGATAATGGAAGTGAAGCACAGTGAAAACGACTGGCGTCTAAGAAGCTTCCATACTGTCTCCCAGCTTGTGTTTCCTCTTGGGGCTAAGCGTCATCTTTGTAACAATACTTAAACAGTTTGAAAGGTGCAATATCTATGTATATTTAATGATGTAACATCTTCCTCCCTCTATAATCACTGTGAGTTGTTTATTGCTGGTCCTAGCAGTGGGTCCAAACCAGTCAGCATGTCATCTGGGCCCCTATCAAGGACCTGCCCTTGGATGTTCCATATGTTGCCAACCATTTATTCAAAATTACTTCAATATCAAGCCAAACATAAAACGTAATCATGTACACAGTTATGCTCATTAAATTATTACATGCCTGACGCATAAGGAGAGTATCTTTTGTTTTGAGGTAGGCTATTTTTACTGGTCCTTGAAGCTTTGCTCTGTTTAACAATATTGTGTGGTTGGGCAACTCTCTTCATTCACAGATTATCACTAGAGACAATCAAAATAATGATAATGGCAGTAGAGTCTGGATGAAGAAGGGACACTTTTTAGGACGTCCATCTGTCATACAGCTTAGGGTGGGGCTGAGACTAGAGCGCTTCCCAGGTGGCGTAGGACACAAAGCAGGGAATCAAGCCAGATGAGATGCCAGCACATCACAGGACTAGTGCATGTTATACACACTAACTATACACGATGTAGAGTCACAAATTTGCCTAACTACATATATTGGGGTTATGGGAGGAATTTGATCCTGCAAAGAGTTGCCAGGCTACAGTTCTGCCTGCATGGTCCCTCCACATGTATGCTGATGTCACTTCACATGTCCATGAAGTCAGTATGCCCTGTCCAGAGGGGCCACGTCCAAGTATACTAAACCCAATGGGCATTACCTTCAGTCCATTTGACAACTAATGGAGACCACATCGAGACGGCTGCCACAAGCTTTATGGTTATTTGTTCTCTTACCACAGTGGTTAAATTCCCCACGGTAGGTCACAGCTCAGTAACCCACAAGTGTAAACGAAGGACAGGCGTTTTGATGGCTCCAGTCTCCCCGGTGTTCAACCCAGACGTCTGTCAGGCTAAAGGGAGATCCGGCTCCCAATGTCAAAGCCCAGGACACAGACAGGACATGACTGGGCGTTGGGGGGGAGGGGGCGGGGGGCTCACCCTTTAGGAAGTGTCATCTGCAGCTTCAGACAGTCCCCGAGACATTGACAGACAGCTTACTTTCTGTAACATTAGTCCAGAGGCCCAGGCAGATCTTTGTCAGGAGATATGGGTCAAAGCCAGATGACACCTATTACTCAAACAAGCCAAAGCCTCCCATGTTCATTGTGCATTTGTATGTATTCTCAGTCCTGACATTCAGCTTGTGGATCATAATTGTTAAATGATGAATGCTTTAGCAAGAGGTTAATACAAGAAGTTATTATAGTCTGTAAGCCGGTCACCCAATGAACATATCTGGGTTAAAAAAACTTAAGTACCTGGCATTTTTTAAGCATGTTTGTTATGCTTTTATTGTCAAACATAAGCATTTTAAGGCTTTTCAAGTCACACATAACCACTAAAAAATGTTCCTTTGCTCAACTGAGCTCAGTTTCTCCGCCATCAGAATCTCCACACATCCCTGTACCTCTACCATAGTCTTGCAGCAAGCCCTCACCTAATAATCAAGAAACATACATGGGGTTGGGGGGTGAGGGCGGTTTTGGGGGGGGGTTGGGAGAGCTGTCTTTGAGTCAGTGCTTTGGTGAGAAGGCAGTCTGTCATTATTCAGAGCAAATGAGAGCTTCATAAGTCTGTGGGATGCCCCTTTACAGAGGAAAGTGACAGGTTCCATATTGAGACCACCGAGGATCTCACCACCCTCATCATCACTAGTGTGAA
>JAODLD010000101.1:16355920-16377566 GCA_026781065.1 Mormyrops boulengeri | reverse complement strand
GCGCTGGAGGCGGGCCAGTGACTGCGCACTGCCGCAGGGACACCTCGGCAAAATGCGATGGTGCAAAGTGGCAGCAAGCGCTACCATCCACAAATGTTGTGCTGTTCTCTCTGTGGGACTTTCTCAAGTTCTGTAATGAACCGCAATCATTTCTGGAAATTTCTAAATGATCATGCATAAAGGACTACAGTTACTGAAAAACCTTGTTCTTCTTGAATTTTAAGCTGGGGAACAGTAAAGTGTCTATGAATATCCATGACTGTCTATACAGCCAGACGGTCTTTAAGGGGATCACAGCACACATTCCAGACTTACGACTCAAAAACAAAAGCAGAGAAAGAGTGAGATCTTTATGCCAAAGACACTAAAATTGTTTTCTGCTGTATCAGATGGGAAAATCTAGTGTTCGTCACCCCAATTCAGTGCCCTCAGAGAAAATTTGTGGGTCTATCACTCATTTCCATAGGACTGTTGTCCACGCCCTCTAATGAAAAGACGAGACTGGAGCAGCGATGATAACATTGCTCTGGGCCACTTCCACATTCTTCATCCACATCAGCTTTCCTGTCAATATGTCCAGTTGTCCTAAATCCCAGCAGGAAGGACTGTCATAGCTGTTGATATGATACCTTACCAGTTACACTCCAGACTCCAGAGTATACTCTTAAGAGAGGTCAATATGAGCTCCAGATCCCCCACCGCTAAACAGGAGAAGCAATTAGAAGACGGATGAATGTACAGATATCCCTTTGCATTTATTTTTGTTTTATTCGATTTTTCAAACTCAAACAAATAAATCAATAAAACTGTTTTTAAACTGATTTAACCGGTGTCCAGTATATTGACTGCGGTACGATAGCATTCTCAGATTTGTCTTCTTCAGTCAAGAACACTGTCTTACACTCTCGCGCTTTTCTCCCTCAGCTGAACCGGTGAGGAAATTCGAATATTATAAGTGTCACCATATGGGCCCAGCACCTCCGCAGCTTGACACCATTAAGGCAAATCTAGTCTGGGCTTCACACAAAACCACTTCCTAGCCTGTTAAACGTTTCTCTTCTTAAAGTTGATGCTTATCCCTGATGGCTGTATTTAACTAATGAATGAGGAACACTGTGTGTGTGTGGGTGGCTGGATGGGTGAAAGAGTGTAGCGCCAGAGGAGGAATGTGATAGATCAAAACTGTGCTATTGAAAACAAGTGGGTGGAGCTGAAACATTTTGATCTAAATATTGTCCTATAGACTTTTCTGTTGATGTCAGATTAAATACTAAAAGTTAATCAGGTATATTTTTGGGACAGTTCTGACAATTAACATTTCATTGTCTTCTATGAGTGTCGGATGAGGTGCCAATTAACCACGTATAATTCATAACCATTCACACCACAGAGTGAACCTCCTTAAGTAAATGAGTCTTATGAAACTCATACGAGATCGACCATTTTTGTTGAGATTAGTTTAGACAGCAAAATTCTTTACTCCAAGACATATATATTTAAGTTATCTAACATGAAGGAATAACTTAGTTCAGATTTATATGCTTGGCATGTTAGTTGTTTGAGTTTTACAGTAACAGGAAACTGCTAGGGCAGCACACAGACATAGTCATACCCGGAAAACAGACGTGTCCCTCAAAGCTGAACTGCTGCATGAGCGAAATAAGCCGTATAACAGCTAGCTATTGTCACCATACACTTTAGCTGTTTTAGCATACATACATTCCTACATACGCTGACAGCGTTACTGCACTTCTGATCAGACTTTTGATATACTTGACATCTGATTTTACACACACCCCACACCACCTGGAAAACAAAATCTTTGTATCGTATTATAAATGACCTGCTGACAGACCAGAGCGGACAAAACTTGTTATTGAAATGGAAGAAGCAAAATACACAGAACAGGGTGTGGCACCGGTGCGGTTTTTTATGAAGAAACAGCAGTTGGCAGTTAGAGTGAACATCAAGCGTTTTCTGTTAAAGCAGAGAGTGACATAACATCCATTGTGCTGAATTTTTACTACCATACCAACAATGTCAAGTAAAGGCTAATTTTCTACAACACAAAACAATTAACTTTAACTTCAAATAACACCACCGCTACTGTAACAAAGAGGTATACTAATCATAGTACTAATAATACTAAGCTACTAATAATATATATGATTGTAAAAGAGATTTTCCTAATATTAGTATAATAATTACCATAACCCCTGCAATCATACAGCACTAAAAGTTTTAAAGAACAAAAGTGGATATTTACTATGGTTACATCCCCATCAGTCACTGGAACCAGGAATCAGTCAATGGTGTCATGTTAGGGACCTTGACGAAGGAAATTCATCTGGTCTGATCAATAATCTGCCATTGTGGATCAATCTGTTTAAAATGCATGAATTGAGTAGATTATTTGATTTAGAAGATTAAGTGCCAGTCAGAAATATTTATCTTTAATCAACATTTTTTTTTACATATAAAGCTATTTGCATAATTTCTAAAAATTTGTTTTTATTTAATTTATTAATGAGTAGAAAAACACACAGCTATAATTTGTCTGCTTTTATCCAGTTTATCGTCTGCTGAAAAAAGGATGTTCATTTGAAAGACAGAATAAGAAGACTGGGGTTTGGAGTCAACTGTGCATTAAATAGCAGAAAACAAAGAGGAATGTCGTTCCCACAACAAGGCCATAGCCAATCGGTTTTATTAATTGCAGTTTATGAAAGGGCAGCTCATGTCAAGGAGTAATGGTCAACCAGTTGATGAGGTTTCTAAATAATGATGACACATTTTATAGATGACTTTTTCTTTGGACTGAAAAACCATAACAATCCTCGGCCTATTTATCCAAATATGCTCAAGCTTTCATTTATGCTCCATAAGTATGATTTCGATGTTTTACTCCTCAAGAATGGCCCACTACGCATTACGCTTACACTTGTAGAATCATACATTCCGAAGCATGTTTTTTTGTAAGATATTATTTGTTATGATTGTTATTTTTTTGCACGTAATGTAGAAAGCACTGTTGTCTTACTGTACATCTCTTGGCTGTTTGATTCTTACCTCTGCTTTATGACATGTGTGAGGATTTTATGCGTTAGAGCAGATTTCCTTCCAAAGACGTGCAGTTAGGCCACACTGAGGATCTCATGTGCCCTGTAATGGTCAGGCCACCTGGGATGTACCCCAGCGTTACCCCGGTTTTGCGCCCTATGCTGCCTGGAATAGACTCCCAGGACCTAGCCCACAATCAGCGGTTAGATGGATGAATGTAGATATGGGAGGATGTAGGGCTATTCAATCATTTATTTAATACAGTCAAATGAGAAACAAATGGCACATTTCTGCAAAATCACAATTTAAGGCAGAAACAGGAAACTTTTAAACTTTTTCATCCTGCCATATATGTCACAAGGCAGACTCAAACTTCACTAAAACCGGTTCTGTTGTTGTACAACTGAAAAGGAAATCTGACACAGAGCTCCCCAAACCGGACTGTCCCATTCGTACTGCCAGGTTTAATTAATGAATACTCACAGAGTAGCACAAAACACATATGAGAGTGAAAAGGAATGGCTATTGTGATAATTCTGTTACACCCTTGTACCAATTAATTGAAACAAGTTGTCACACAGACCTGCATGCAGTGGCCTGGGACCTGCTGGTTTGCACAGCCATCGGGACAGAGAGTGCACTAAATGGATGGAGAGACTGGCAGGCCTGCTTGGGTGGGGTTAGAGCTGAGTGGATGGACAGAGGAGGTACTGTGCCCACAGACTGGCAGGCCTGCTTGGGTGGGGTTAGAGCTGGGTGGCATGACTGTGCTTCAGCCATCCATGTATGTTTCAAGCGAATGCTCTGGGGGTCGGAAGCCTCCCTGTGCTGTTGTGGGGTTTCCTCGAGGTTCTCTGGTTTCCCCCCACAGTCCAAAAACATGCCAAGGTTAATTGGAGTTGCCAGATTCCCAATAGGCTCTACATTCATTTCCAAAGTCACTAAGTGCTCTGCTGCTTTTCATGGCCAGACCCTGGATGCTGTGAGACATGGATCTCAGTTCCCCTGGTTTCTGTACCTGGAGAAGGAGCTGCGGACAGAAATAGAGGGACATTCCTGTCTCCAAACTGTCTCCTTTCTTTTAAAAGCGCCCACAGGGGGCTGAGACACATATCTCCCTGAACCCAACCTTCTCTGCCATTAACTGACAACAGCAAGTGCTGCGACCTTTCAACTTCCCCCTAGCGTCACTGTGAGGACTGTTGGAAGACCACATGACCACCCAGCTCAAAGTCAGCTACAACCTTACAAGCTTTGAAAAAAATAAAGCTTTTTTGAGTCAGGAGATGGATGGTGGGATAGTTCGGATGAGCACAGTTTGAAAAGTAACCTGCAATGAAGACACTTACCTCTAGCAAGAACAACAAAGAAAGAGTGCTTGTAGATTAATGGGGATTTGAGTGTGTTACAGTAAGCTAGTTCTGACTGCATGAAATATCTCAAGCTTCAAGCCAGGGCAGGAATTTCATTAGACATGATGTCTTTTTCATCTGTGGTGGTGATGATGTCTTTCAAATAACTAATATCTTACTTCCCTGCAAAAATGGAAAAAATGCTTCTGTATAGTTGCAATTGCACTATAATAATACTTACAACCCCCGTGCTACACTGCCAACAAGAGGTTTGCTGTTAGCAACTGTTTTGTCTGGGACACTTTCTCAACATGCTATTTTTATAAGAGAAAGCCGTAAAATATAAGTGCCTATGTTTTTTACTGGTATAGTTCATTAAAAAATCTCTTCCTTGTTATTCATTAGTCCCGTCTTCATTATGTCTTAAACATATACTGTTAAAGCAATTTTATTTGGCATTGGCACCCTCAGCACCATTTAAATTTTAATAATGTATTTTGTGGGAGACTTCAATAGACCACGATATCAGATATTTTGTGGTAAATAAATCATATTGGCAGTACGCTGATGAAGTAATATAGAATACATTGATGCAGTATGAGTAACCTAATCAAAAGGGGCATTATTGGAAATGCCATTTCTTGCAGGTCATATATTTTATTTACGATTTTTATTAATAATGAATTTAGTAGCAGTACCAAGGACACGGCTGTTGAGTGCCAAAAACTATCAGCACAGTTTATAACCAGAGATTAAGTAACATTTTAGACATTAGTTCAACCCAGGTTTATATTTTCGTCATCACTATATATCTGTCAAAATATAAATAGCACAAACTTTAAATGCATTCAAATCTCTCACCATTGCATATTGCTGCCCATAATTGTTATGGTCTCAAAGATGTATGTAGTAGACATTTGCTTAAAATGACATCTTAATGGTTATGTTTCATGGTTAAATGAGCTCTTTGTTGTCGCTGTGGTTGTCAAAGTGCCCAGCCATCTCGGATGCGGCATTTTATTTGCCATTCTCCCCATGCGAAATGGTAAACACCGCAAGCAGAACAAAACCGCTGCTCCTCCTACAGACCGACTCCTGGGTCTATCGTTTCAATAAATAGCTAACATCACGCTAGTAAGTTATACATACTTTTACCACAGTAGCTGCTAGTATTACCCAGTTACCTCGTAGTGTAAATGCTCCTATTAGCAGGTTATCATAATTACTTTGCTGTGTAGAACTGATTGACTTTCAGCATCAACTGAAGCAGCGCACAGAAATTACCAGCCCATATTTTAAAATGAATGATAGATATTGAGACAGCAGTGTCTTCATGTAGCCATTTAGGGCATATATATATATCCCTCTTGGGAGTTTTACTCACACAAAAATATTCTGAAGTCAGAAGGAAAAATGACTGGTTCATGGCGATAACCAATCAGATTGTAGAGGAGGTGGGTCCAAACAACCAGAGGAGGTGGAACCAACCAATTAGATGTTTTGGGCCCACTTCCTCTAGTTGCTCGGACCCACCTCCTCTATAATGTGATCTCGCTGGACTGAACATTTCTCCTTCTGCCCTGAGAACATTTTTGTGTAAGTGAAACTCCCACAAGCACGTATATCTTGATGATACCATGCATAACTGTTTCTAATAAGATATCCAAGTATTGTATTTAAGTCAAACCCAGAAGCTTGGGGTTTCCAAAGACACAAACCACTGGGCAGTGGGTAGGTTTGTCTCTTTGCTTTAGCTCACCACTTCATACATTACAAATAGCTGAGCCATAAATCATTAATTCAACCCAGCGTCTCTTTAAAGTGCGCTCAGCTTGCGAACAAACCACGCTAACATACCTGCTCTGCTCAGCAACGTTCAGCCACTCAATTTTTTTCACTTTCATGTTACCCAGTTTCTCTCTTGAACAATAATTACACACTTCAAATGGTAAACATTACTGTTTTGATAAATGACACACACTTGTCTCACAATGCATTGTGGTAGGTAGGCTGCTCGCAGTATCCAGTTCACACCATGACTCAGCTTGTGCTTACAATGGCTAGATGGTATTTAACCACCTCTCCTCGAAAGGCCACTGCAATCCCTCAAGCAGACTTTCAGCAATGCATTTAGCACTTCCTACACTACTACTTAAAACGTCTTATGGATAATACTTTGAGACAGGAGAAAACTGAGGAATTACATGCTGTGAGCATATAACTTCTGACATTCTTCTTATATTCTTCTAAGCATGTAAAATTGAAGTAATGTACCGCACCCACTCCATCCCTTTTGGACCCGCGGTCGGATTTTAATGTCAGGTGGCAATTTTTGCACTTGAGCTCACTTGAACTGACAGGCCTTTAGTCAAGTGCACCTACTGGAGAGCAATGGATGGGCGTCACCTGACTGGCTACTTGCCACACTCTCCATGCGCCAGCACCTGTCAAGTTAATGCAGACGGATGGCACGTTACACAAAGAACACACTCCCAAATGGGTGTAATACGGCAGGCCCTAGCTCTTCCAGCTATCCTGCCTACATCTTCATCTTGTTACGCAGACACAAGGGAGAGCTGGTCGTCCAGCTCTGTGTACGTCCTCCCTGTTTCACTGCTGCACAAGCAATTTTCCAATTTGTACCAAGCAATGCCTCTTGGAAGCAGGGTCCGCGCCACAGGCATTTCCAGGCAAACACTTAACCTCTTCCAAGCAGGGCTTGACTGTGATTACAAATCAGCCCTGGACTTTGGGGTCTCCCACAGAAAATTCTGCCAACCGTGGAGACCCCCCCAATCAATTTTTCCAGCCCACATACCGATCAGCTCACCAGGAAAATGCCCGGTGTGCCAAACAGTCAGTGCAGCCCTGCTTCTATGCATAGGTAGACAGAGCATTTGTAGGAATCATGGGGGCTGAGGATGTCCTTCAGGGGGGGCGATACCAAGGGCTCGTGGAGGAAAAGCATCAGTGTAAAAGTGTTTCCATGTGTGCCTTCACAGTTTGAGCTAGCCTCTACGAAAAAAAATATTGAAGTACAGCTGTTAATGTTACATTTCTGATGCATTTTTTTTTTCAAACGTATGAGCAATAGGGGTTCTCACCAAAATTACAGGGCTCTCGTGCTGTGGGGTTCTCTAAGATCTTTTTTCTGTTCTTGGTCTACTTTCTACAAAAGTTAGCCAGGAACACATTACTATTTAAAGACACTGGGTCGTACGTCCATAATTACTTGATAGCTGTCAGTTACACTTCAGATTTTGTGAAAATAGGGACAATGACTCCAGCTTTCATTCGTAATGTTTGTACAAAGGAATTTAAAAATATGGTCAAGGCATAGGCTACTACTTAAATATTGATTATCCTTGAAATCACTATTTTGGTCATTCTGAGAATGTGTGTACTTACCATGTCATTACACTAATGTATTTGTTCAACGATAATTCATTGACATGAATTGATTCTTGTTAAAACATATTTGTCTTTTCAGATATTTTTCGATGTTTGGTTGGTTAGCTTAATTATGTTTTAAAATCTATTTTCTATCACTCTATAGCATCCTTGACGGGTTTTGGTTTTGCTTGAAAAAAACATTCTTCTCTGAGGGTTTGTCTTGGGACATTTGTAGAGTGATAGCACTCATGAGACCTTGATCAGATGATCAGAAGCTCCCTGCAAAATGTCACAACTAACTGTGACAGGGCCCTAATCTCTAGTCCCTCTCAAATGACCCCAACTGGCAGAATTAATACCTAGTCATCACTGCCAATGCTTGCTTCCCCTAACATTGTTAGTGTTGTCAATAGATTAAACACTGCTTAAAAAAACAGAAACAGTTTTCTATTTCACAAACAAAAGCCTGTGAGCTCTTACGAAGCTGTTTTTTTTTCTTTACACAATTGTTTGCATGTCAAACTAAAACTCATAGTTTACACCAGTTTCACAATCCGGTCCTCAGGGACCCAGAGCCGGTCCATGTTTTTGCTCCCTCCCAGCTCCCTGCCAGACAGTCCACATTTTGGCTCCCTCTCAGCTCTTCGGTAGGGTGCTGAGAGGGAGCAAAAACGTGGACAGTCTGTAGGTCCCCAAGGACTGGATTGGGAAACACTGGTTTAGGCACTTTCAGACTTGTTCCATACTAGGAATCTTATGAACCAGAGACCATCTGATATTGCTTTCCCATTCCATTGCTTAACTCCTTTGACCTCCTGTGTCATCATAAAGTCAACAGTAGCCTTACAAAAGAATGTTTGCACTGAAAAATGTATTCATTTTCCATTTCAGCAAGGCAGATAGTAAATATTGTGCAAGTGACATAGATTATTATGTATGCAAAACAAATAACTTCTCTGACTCCACATTTAAAAGTGTAATATTTTATGCCTCAATAGCTGGCAACATAATGACGGAATGACAATATATGTAAAGTAAAAATTTGATACTTTTCAACAGAGGCATCCAGTGATTTTTAATTTGTCTAAATTGTTTTAAACACTTAGCATCTATTTGTGCATTTTGGAAAACATAAAGTCCAGCCTCTTTCGGCCTTGTTACTGCTTTGTATAATTGTGGGAAAGCAGTCCTGATTTTAGCAGGAAGCGTCACAGTCTTTGCATACATTCATTATGGCACTTTCTGCCTACTGTCCCTGCTCACGTCAAATGATACAAATTTACACTCAAATATACATGTTATTACTCATTAATGTGCCATGTCCCTAATTCATGCCACATCTGCACAACAAAAAAAGTACCCTATTACATTTTTTTCCACTCATAAAACACGATTGGATTTGGATTTCTGATTAAATGTTTTCACCATCTCTTTCTGTCAACTTCAATAAAATGCTTTCATGGTGGATAGAGAAAACATAAATTATTCTGCAAATTGTTGCTAAATTATGAAAAGATTGCACCAAACGGGGGCACTCCGAGGCATTTGCATTTACTTTATGCCTGATTGATGAGAATAACCAGGATGCCTGACACATCCCTGACAGATGCTGACTATCTTCTTGCAAAACATTTTTTTGCTTCGTTATTCACCTTTATCAGATCCTAACCTTGGCGCTGCTGCCCCGCTGTGCCTCACAATTTAAATTGTGAGCAATTTAACAGCAGTTTCCCAATCTTAGCTGCCACTACGACCAGTACAGTCTTCTGTTTTCATTTCCATTTTGCCGGGATGTGTGATTGGTCATTTTGAGCTTTTTTTCCACAGCCACACATTTGCTCTTTAAAAACCTCGGCTTAATAATGTTAAATACATTCATGCTTTGAGTTTAGCACGGCGGCGCAGTAGCTTTCCAGGCTTGTGGATTTCCCACTGTGTGTGCAATTTGCAGCTCCTCCCACAGTCCAAAGACACGGTGCCTGGCTGAATGGTGGCTCTAATTTGCTTGTTGTGTCATCACTGATGTACGGCGAGGTACATTCCATTCATAGGAATATTCTCATTGCGTTTTTAACAACTACAGTGCATAAGTACCATTTCATAGTGGCAAGCAGCCAACATATTGTAATTGTATTCGTTATGGAGGAACAAAATCTAGTTTTGTGATGTGAGAGAAGCTGATGCTGCTCTCTTTGTTGGATGCAGGTCTGAGGTGACCATCAGGTCAATAAACAACATTTTATTGACAAGGGACTGAATGGCTTGCCAATGAGCGCGTTGCTAAGTCCTGGTGCTTATTGACAGGTGATATTAATGAGAGAAACACTGGCAAGGCATAGAAGGCACTTGTGGAGGAATGATCAATCACGCCTGCATCCAACCCCCCACGGCACGCCTTGTAAATTATCATCTCCCGTGCGGGAAACTCCCTGAGTGTATGACTGCTGACAGACTTTCAATAATGAAGTTAATAAACTGGACTGTTGGAATGAGTAGAGTTCACTCTGAATCCCTGAGTACCAGTAAATCCCTGCGATTTGGTTTTATTTACATTACATCAATGTTTTCTACATTTAAAACAAAACGACAAACAGAAGGGTCCTTTCACAAAGGCGTTTTATATCGGAATACAAAACTAACCAAAATGTACAAGGCTAAATGTTGTACAAAGTGTTGAAGACACTGTTTTGAGCCATTCTAAACTGCTTAATTACATTTATATTTCACCTTATACTATATTCAGAAACATCTGAAAGCTAAGAGTAACACACTATAATCACATGCTGCGCGCACCTGTAAGGCTCCTGATTCTCGTTGAAAGAAATAACCACAAATTCGCTGCCAGCGCCCTCTAATGGAAACTAAAGAGCACTTAATCCACGCAGTACTCGGGCTATAGCCTTTGAGTTTCCATGGGTACATTGGATTTTATTATGGCGCTTTTCAGCTTGATTCAACAGCAGTACCTAGAACTCAGCAAAAAAGTAAACGTAGATATGCAGTTTTCACACATTCGTAACTGTGGCAGTGAATTACAAATGAAAGAGAGAATTAATAGCGATTTAAAACTAAATTGGATAAACTGGATGTTTTAAAATAATATGGTACTACGAGTAGGCTACCCTGCACTAATACTACTAACGATGAATAGTAGTTACCACTTATACATGATATCGTCATCGTACCTTTATACTGACAACTAATAACAGCATTGCAACAGTCTATGGTATCTTTTCATCAGAAAATTTTTAAGTCCTTGGACTAGTATAATTTTTTTAGGAAGCGCAGGAAACTTACTAAGAAGCGTAATATTACCTATTTCAAAAATCGCTATTAATAAAAAAATTAAAATCTATCGCACAACCTGTTGATTATCAGTTCATGAAATCACTTAAAGTCTCAGCAATGAAACTTTGTGAAATGTTGATTTTATTTCAAGCAAACTGTGATGTCTGTAGGCTACTGTGACACATTTGTTATTTTAACAGATTAGGGCCTAATCAAATATCTTCTGACGTAACACTGTAGTAAATTCACTTAGCAGCGAGCAAAGCAATTCATTAGTATTATCATACAATCGAAAGTATATCACATAAACGTCACCCCTTGTCGCCGCAAGGAATAACATTACGATTTACAGCATGCATGGGATCGGGATGAAAAGAAACAAGCCTACCTGTACCATTCCAGTCCTCTCTCATAAAACCTGTCAAAAAAGTGCGGCTCCGTACCGACAGCTCTAACATCAGGATGAATTCGTAGAAACTCAAGCAGCGCTCTTGTCCCCCCTTTCTTCACGCCAATGATGATCGCTTGTGGAAACTTTTTGGTGCCGAAGTTATTGAACACAGATATGCCATCGGCGACGTCTTCCTGTGCCTTGACAGCATAGGGCATGGGTGGTAGTGCCTTCCCTCCCTCGTACGGGATGGTCCTCTTCTTCTCCTCGGGAAGTTCTGCAGAAGTTCGGTTCTGGTGACTCTGTGCGCTGGACTGGTGCTGAGGTGAAGATGTAGGAGAGCCCGAACTGTCCCGAAAGCCTCCCAGCGCATTGTATTTGTTTGCGCTGGTTAAAGTTTGACGCTCGTTTACTAGCCTCGGCAGTGGGTCGCAGATTCCAGTAAGACAATAAAATAAATAAGTAAAAATAATGATCATGGTAAAGAAGAAAGACACTTTAGATTGCGCCTTCAAATGTCCGAAGTTGTGCCTAATTCTCCATATGCTACATCCCATGAGTCGTTATCCAGATCAATATGTCAGAGTCAGGAAGCGGAGGTTGCATGCCTTATTATCCCACTGTGACTCTTGCTCAAAAACATGTTTTATGTAAATTAAATAACATGAGATTCGCACTTAGGATGTCGGGCGGCATCAGCGTACAATATCCCAAATGTCGCCATGGCTTTAAAAACGCGTTTTTTATTTTTATTCTTCATATATTTAATTCCTTTAATATTTTCTCATAAAATGCGGCTAACTTAAGTGTCAACATCAATTTGGAAAAATTCGATATACTTAACTAAACGAAACCATTTAATCTTAATAATGATTGTTTAATGCCGTCGTCCTGCTTTGGGCTCCCTGCTGTTAATGTGCTGCCGGCCTCCCGTAGGTATCTCTAGTTCTCTCTCTAGTTCTCTCTCGCTCTCTCTCTCTCTCTCGCAGTTCCGCTCCCGAGAACCAAGATTTTCATACTAACTCCTTCCTTCTGGGTCGTTGTCCACGCCCTATTTTTTTCCCCCTAAACCCACCCATTTCGCTTTTCTGGAGTTACTGTAAAATGTTCGTGAACAGCTGATGAAGAAATATTTACCTTGCAAAATATTTAGACCTACCTTTAAGTTGTAGTTTTTCAAAAGAGAATTTTGCATTTGCCTGTATTGGTAAGGTCAATTTGCCTGTATTGGTTTAACATTTTAGTTTTACGTGTAAAACGTGAAATTGCAGAATAATCATTATGGTTAAAAATAAATTCTAATAAATATATGCGACTGGTACTTATCAAGGGCGATTATATAAGTTGTCGATACACTTTCTGAAGGAAGCATATTGCAGAATTCGTGCTAGTCCTGTATAAACTTGCATGTAGGCTATAAACCTTTGTGGGTTTCAGATATGTTTATTTAAACCGGTTTTATAAAGAAAGACATAACATTAACCCGTTACATCCCGATGTAGTGAAGAATACTTATCATTAAACCGCAAAAGCGAGTTATGTTAGATCTTTGAGTAGCCGGTGTTATGCCGAAAAAGGAATGTGCAGAATTATTTTCATGTGTGAAATGTATGGGCAAATTAATCACAACACTTTCTGGGTGACACTAATTCTGAGAATAGTGTATGGAGTTTTCCATTTTTTATATTTTATCATTTTTATTGTTTAAAGTTTGGAAAATGTAAACTAAATGGTACCATGTGTAATCAGTGTTCAACTTGTAGTCCAAAGTTTGAAAACTCCCAGTATAATCCCAATATAATCCCACTTAGAGCTGTAAAACACAGTTTTCACCTAGCATTTGTTGCAAAAAGGAATATATATATATATAGCAGGATAATTTTATTTCTGTTAAAACGCAAAGTTAAAGTACAGTGGTTTGGGGGTCAAGGTATTCACCTTTAAATGTATCTAAAGAATTAGCTAATTATGCCTTTTTCCCCAAACAACACTTGTTCTTTTCACACATGTGCATCTTTATGTCACGCAGTAGCAGGAGGTATTTATACAAATGGTCACTGTTTCACACATGTTCGCGCCAAATGCAGCGCTAATGGACCGGTTCCGTTTCTCCATTGGCCAGGGTGAACATTTATCCCGATTAATTCCTGTCCTGCAAAGCCTCCTGCCGCGTGCTTGCTGTCGCCGTCCTGGCGCTTTCTTGCGTGCAGACGAGAGGGGCCACCTGTGCATCAGCGCATTAACCCTGCCCAGCAGAAAGTCTCCACACAGACCTTTTGCCCTTTACACTCTCCCATTAATAAGGTTGCACAGGTGCAGCCTTTAGAAGTAGCAATACACTGGTGCTCTGCAGAAAATCAGGGTCCCTGTGCAGAAAGACCACCGCAAAATGGTGGGGACTTCCACTGAGTATTTCCTCTAATTCCAGCCTTTTTTTTCAATGGGTCAATATAGATTATCCATCCATCCATCCATCCATCAGTTCTCTAAACCTGCTTATCCTATGTACCGCCGTAGGGGTACGGAGCTTATTTCAGAAGCTACAGGCACAAACAAGAAATTAACCAAGACACAGAAACAGACATTGTGTTAATCATGGACGCAAGGGTAGGGAGACCTGACTATACTCATACGGTATGAAATTCGATCAGAGGAAGCATTTTCACATTCAGAAGTCCTGTTCTCTGAGGATCGTAAGTCAAACATGCCTAGTGCACAAAACCAGACCGCAATCAGAGTCTTAATGAACCTGATTTTATGCCAAGGGCTCAAACATTGTCTGGTCTTATATATGGTTCAGCTGAATTAAGCCATTGCTGGGCTGGTTAAAAGAGCAGTTAATCCTTAGCTGCAAATGATCATGCAGTATGTGTGGAACATGCGTGCTTAGTCACGTTTGTATGTTCTGAAAGACCACTCGGTGTGAGCTCAAAGTGAGATGTGTGTAACATCCAATATGCATGGAAGGACACAGTTATCTTAGTATGACTGCATACTAAGACGTATTTATTTATATTTTTATTTGTATAACTCGTGAATAAAAATATGCATTGACAAGTTTAAGTGGGTTTCTTCTCAATGCCAAACAACAAGAATTTACCTTCAGGTGGTAGGAGAACTTCATAAGTCAGTATCTGATCTGGATCTCATAATTTATTAAAAAGCATCATTAATCAATTGTGTAAGTGAAATCCATTCACAGACGTCTTAGTTTTTTTTAGGTAGACCTTCAAGGTGAACTTATATGCACACTGTTTACAAAACTGCTTGACTCTGACATACCGGACTCTCCATTCTGCAGTTATAGTCATGCAGAAAAAAAGTCCTTCTGAAAATAGCAACTCTATTTCATCCATTTTCCAGAATCCCGTATCCAATGCTGGGTTGCTGAATGCTGTGGGCCTATCACAGGAAGTATTAGGTGCAAACCAGGGTACACCCTGGATGGGATGCCGGCCTATCACAGGAAGTATAAGGTGCAAACCAGGTACACCCTGGATGGGATGCCGGTCTATCACAGGAAGTATAAGGTGCAAAGCAGGGTACACCCTGGATGGGATGCCGGTCTATCACAGGAAGTATAAGGTGCAAACCAGGGTACACCCTGGATGGGATGCCGGTCTATCACAGGAAGTATAAGGTGCAAACCCTAATAATAATGCAATTTATGCTGGAAAGACAGTTAGCAAATCAAACACAAATAGCAAATCAATAGATGTGAATAAAATTTGGACTACTGGTTCCATGCAAACAAAAATCCACAAGCAGGATGAGAATAAGCACTTGTGAGCCTGTGTCCAAAATGTGTGAGGCCAGCGGCTGGGAAAGGCAGGAGGCGACGTTCAGTCTGATCTGGAGGAATGCAGCACGATTGCTTCAGTAAAATAGCCAGATTGCAAGCCACCTAAATCACATCAGATTCTGCTAAGCAAGTAAATCACAATAACAAAAGAATAAGGAAATTTGACTATACAGGACTGATAGGACTTCACAACTGTAATACAAAAATATGAAGAAGATGATTTATAGTGCGTTGGCTATATTTTGTCTATCCGATGCAATCCAATGGGAGAGAAATGCTAAGCTAGTTCATTTGTTTCATAGCTACATTAATCCTCTACTAACAGTGCCTCAATAATACACAGCTGGAACTATTTACCATGAGTCGCCCTGTTTAACTTCTTTCTGTGTCAGAGTTTAACCTCATCACACTCTGACATGTCAATATTGGTACCAAGTAATACTAAATTAATTGAACTGGTAGGTAACACCAGTTTTGGTTAAAATAATTAGTTTGGAATGTCTCTAAACACTGGAATCATCATTATTTCTGATTTCCAAGTTGATGCATCGAAGATAATCATTTTCCGACAAAAGCCAATCATTTCCTAATTTTTGACTTGCCTTCAATGCCCAAGAAAAGTGAATTGATGTCAGGTGCTGTGTTTCACTTGTGAGCGACACCCCCTGTGGTAAATTCCAACGCCCCCGTGTAATGCCTTAGCAGGAAAAACAGCTGAACAAAGTATTGCTGGGAACTATTATTCTGTATAGTCCCAGGCACTGGGCTGTGACAGGGTGACCAGGCCCCTTGAAAGGGATCTGAGTCAAAGCTCTGAATCTGCGAGTCAAAACAGCCCCTTCTGATTGTCGCTTTAAGCAATGACGCGGCCTTGACACCCTGTTTGCAAAAATGAAAATTATTGGTTGAGTTTCCAATTGGTGAGCCAGTAAACTATAATTAGCCCATCTTCCTCTTTTCTTTTCTTGCAGCTGCTGGCAGCAACAGAGAACAGGCACCAGCCCATGGCAACTTCGGTGGGTGTGGATTGTAAAAACGCATGCTTGTGTTCAGCTTTGTGGGGAAGGAGAACGAATCCCAGAGACATTTCAGATCAGCTGTCAGTTAAGACCCAGTTCAATAACATGTAACTGTATGCTTGGGGGGGGGGAAATCTACTACAGGAGACAAGGGCAGGAAGAAAAACTTCGAAAGGGAGGCTTTGTAATTTAAGCTTTGTGTTCTGCATGATGAAGAGTGCTCATTTTCTTAGATGGAGGCATGCTCTGACAGAATGACTTCCCAGAGTTTGGCTTGCAGGGCTGTCGGCCACTAGCTTCAGTCAGGGATGGCTGACTGTCACCCGCTAAGCTTAGCTGTTCATGTGAGGGGCGTGTGCTAAAGTTTGAGCCCTGTGTGCAATTGCCAGTTGAGTAACCTGAATCAGACATTTGCCGCGAATGACATATCAAACCGGGCAATACCTGCTCCCCCCATTCAGCGGTACATTCTACGTGCATTGTTCCGTGAGCTTAGAAAGCAAGTATCCAAGCAAGGCGCTGATCCAGGAGTCCACGAGGTCTGGTGCAAGTCCAAGGAAGGAGACAAATTACACTGCGGCATTAATGTCTCAGTGTGAGAAGAGAAGGCAGCAACTTCAAAGTGCACCATTTCTGAAGTCGCTCATTGGTGGAATGTACTAATTTATACTGGCGGTTGGCTTTTTAAGGAAGGTTAATTAAAGGGATTTTTTTCACAACCAACAAAAATCTTTCTCAGATGCTACTTCCTGTCCTTGGGTTTAATTATACTCCAGAACTTTTTGCAGAGTGTTTTTGGGAATTTTCATTCACTCGAAGGCAGGAACTACAAATATTTCAGGGCCCTGAGTGAGACGTCCATTTGGTAATATTCCAATGATATTACACTTTCAGTCACTACCTAACAGCTGTTGTGCGTTTTCCCCCCAAAAGCAGGACTCATTCATTGATATTCCCAATTCAGGTTTATGTGTTGGTGTGCAGAACTTGGAGATGCTGGGATTTCATGTTGCTGATAAGATGAGGGCCGATTACCGGGGCTTCCTGCAGATATTTTAAATGATCTGATGGTAATAAAATAGCCATGTGCATGTCCACAGCGTGTCTCAGTACGAATGCAGTCTGGCACAAAGCCCAGGCAACAGTGTAAGCAGGATCATCACAATCTCATATATTACAATGCAATATACTCATATATGCCATCAAAATGAGGATATAATGGCATCTGAAATATTGTGAAACTAATATTTTAATGTTAGATTTTATGTAGCTCAGTCCTGAACAGCTGAAACATTATCACACGTGTACAGTCATGGCCAAAAGTTTTAAGAATGACACAAAAACTAATTTTCAAAAAGTCTGCAGCCTCAGTTTTTATGGTGGCAATTTGCATATACTCTAGAATGTTACGAAGAGTGATCAGATGAATTGCAATTAATTGCAAAGTCCCTCTTTGCCATGAAAATGAGCTTAATCCCAAAAAACCCATTTCCACTGCACTTCAGCCCTGCCACAAAAGGACATGCTGACATCATTTCAGTGATTCTCTCGTCAACACAGGTGAGAGTGCTGACGAGGACAAGGCTGGAGATCACTCTGACATGCTGATTGAGTTAGAGGGTGGTGCTTGAAATCATTGTTCTTCCTCTGTTAACCATGGTTACCTGCAAAGAAACACATGCAGTCATCATTGCTTTGCAAAAAGGGGCTTCACAGGCAAGGGTATTGCCGCTAGTAAGATGGCACCTAAATCAACCATTTATCGGATGAAGAACTTCAAGGAGAGAAATTCAAGAGAGCTTCAGGGCTCCCAAGAAAGTCCAACAAGCGCCAGGACCGTCTCCTAAAGTTGATTCAGCTGCAGGATAGGGGCACCACCAGTGCAGAGCTTGCTCAGGAATGACAGCAGGCAGGTGTGAGTGCATCTGCACGCACAGTGAGGTGAAGACTTTTGGAAGATGGCCTGGTGTCAAGAAGGGCAGGAAAGAAGCCACTTCTCTCCAAGAAAAACATCAGGGACTGATATTCTGCAAAAGGTACAGGGATTAGACTGCTGAGTCAAGCTTCCTGTGACCATTCATGTGTGTTGAGTTGCTTCTCAGCCAAGGGAGTGGGCTCACTTACAATTTTGCCTAAGATCACAGCCATGAAAGCTTTTGGTACCAAAAACATCATCCAACCAATACTTGTGTCATTCTCAAAACTTTTGGCCATGACTGTAGTGTGTCTGTTATTAGCACACTGTCTGAACTGATCTTCAATGCTCTTAAAAGACAAGATTCCTTCATGTTTTGTTCTCATTGTTCATAACAGGTATGTCCTATGCACATCCAGAGCAGTGACTCAAATACAATCTAATACGTCATCAATTTTCCTTGCAGATTTTTGCCAATGAAACTCCAAAAACACAATGTAGTTACTGCTGACATTTTTTTAAATGGAAGAAAACCACTAAGTCCTCATGTTTTCATATTATGTTTTGTAAATGAAATTCAATGATATACTGCAAAACACAGTGTTCTGGAAGCTGGTGATTTTGGCACAGATTACTGCTCCTGAGTTTTGGAACACCTGTGTATTACAATCTCTTTGTAAAGCTGTTATGGATTTAAAATAAAGCGCTGCCATTAGTTTCATTTCAGGATTTGTCTTAATGTTAGCTTTCATAACTGTAGCAGTGTGGCTTATTCTGAGCAGTTAACACAAGATGATTCACAACCTTACGCTACAGCTGTATCTTTCAAGGCTCATAAAAGCAAATCTCTGGCAAATGTTGCATAGTGCTTCAGATTCCCCTGGACAAGGGCTTTGCTTAGCTTCAGGTCTGCTGATGATGTGTCCATGTGACTGCAATTACATCAAATTGCAAGCGTTTTCCATGAAAAACGGAATGTTCCTTCGTGGTTTTACAGATCTATGTGCAAAGGCTTCGGCTTTGAGGCCTTCCTGGCGGTACGCTGGCAGATACAAGGTGCACCCTGGGCCACATTAGCGAGCTGTAGAGGAAAGGCCCTTGGTACAGCTCACGACTCTCCCTTTACCTTTCTGCTTTTCAGGAGCACGTACTGTGGGCTGGAACCCCAAAGCGCTGGGGGTGTATGCGAGCAAATAACGGTCTGCTTGAAAAATGCGACGTCCCTTTGTAAAATAAAGGCACATCAAAGGACGTGCATACAGTGGGTGGCATGCCTGTGATTTATTGCAGCGCAATTAAATGATTATCCTGATTTGTGACACAAATGGATGCCGACTGTTAAACGATTTTCGATGTAAATTAGGAATAATAGCGGCCCTAAAATTGAACCCTGGGGTACCCCACTATGAACTCCTGCAATTGTAAATACTGTCAGTGACGCTCTTCCTCAAATCTACACTAGTGGCCAAAATTGTGGAAACACTTCCAATTTTTAGAACTGCAAAACTTTATTCAACTGTTGCTCCAGTTACTTGTGCAATCATGCAAAGCATGACATTTTGATAAATGATATTTTTAAAAATATTGTATGATATTTGTAAAAATTCTTTGTTTATAAACATTACTGCCAATATAGTAGTAATTAGTAGTATAGTAGTAATTTTTAAAGCATAATGCTGAAAATGTAGGTGTTTCCACAATTTTGGCCACTAGTGAACTTCCACATTAGCAAGGATCCCCAGGCTGTTTTCACATACCTGTTATTTAGTCACAATATACATGAGTTGTACAACAGTCTCTCAAGGTCAGTGTTGTAACAGCTGCCTTTATAAAGCAACCCTGAAAAATCAAATAACTTATTTTGTAGTGTGACTGCACAACAGAGCTGCAATTGGCAATCTATGTGTGTTTGTGTCTGTGTGTGTGTGTGTGTTTCACTGACAGTCTAGAAAGCAGTACAAACCGCACAAGCACTGTATCCATGCATAAAACACCTTCAGAGGCATATTCTAAAGCTTTGCGTTAAACTATGCATGAATTTCATGGATTTGCTGTGATGTTTAACACATAATGTATTAACACACCAAATGTAGCAAACACCAGGTGAGAACATCAACTTAAGAAACAGGAACATCATTCTTATATCATTCCTGGCCACTACGGCTGTGGAGCAAAGTAATGGGAGAACGAAATACTCCAGAAAAGGACAGTGAATCACCTGAATGGAATGCAGAGTCTGGGCTCAGCCCAGAGCAGCAGCCCCTCTGTGAAGAAAGCGGTATGCTGAGGGGCAGGCCTGCGGTCGGGGGGCATCGCGGCAGATAGTTACGCACAGGTGAATTTGAGCGTGACAGGTGATGATCATCAAAGACTTCAGACAGGACCTTGAAAAGGAGCAGGATGCCTTGTGACTGAACTGCATGTTAATAAAACCCTCCTCCTCCCATTTTAATGGACAGAAGATTGACACTCCACTTGCCTAACTATCAGCACTAAGACTGGGGAGCTCTGAAGATGAACAGTTCGTTATCCAGCATCCTTACTGGTCCCCCAGGCACAAACCCCCAAGTTACTGGCCACCACAGCAAGCTTAAAGCTTCTACAGTAATGTCCCCAGAATTTTATACAGAGAAAATGGGATTTTATAGTCCTCTTTAAAGTAAATAAGACTGTATTTGTAGGTGAGTCTTTCTGTTACACTTACAAATGCACAGGTTTAAGATCTTTGCATCAGAATAATTCTATTCTGATTAGTCGACTCTGCTCAACAGAAGTGGAAAGGGCCTTACTGTAGATCCAGGTTTCCCTCCGTTAATGCAGCAAACTTTTCACCCACTGAAAGCAATCCGCAGCAAAAGTTTTAGAGAACTAAGAAGCTGAAACCTCAGATCAGCACCGGTAGTCCCATAGTCATATGTGAGGCTTCCAGCCAAAGAGATATTTAAGATGGAAATGAAATGAGTGGAAACGAACACCACAATGTTTCTATTGTGCTCCGTAGAGAAAACAGGAGATCAGTCACTAACTGGAAGTATGACCATTTCAGAATGATACATGAATTAGACATAGCATAAGAATGGTTTAAAAACACTTCAGTTTAATAATCCTGCTAAAATTACTGCATGGTGTGGCAATTGCACTACATATGCACATGATACTAAGAGTAATGTAGTAATGTTGCAAGTTCATGTTTTACGAGAAATGTTTAATATGGAAAACCAGACTAGTTTGCAGCATTTGTTTAGACCAGGGGTCTCCAACTCTGGTCCTGGAGATCTACTATCCAGTCGGTTTTCTATCCTACCTGGCTTCTGATGAGCCACAGCTGTTCTCAGGTAAATACCAGGGCCAAAAAATTCGATCACAACTCAAACTTTTTAGGATTCGATCCGGAGTTCTGAACGGATTAAATTCGAGTTCTGAGGT
>JAODLD010000101.1:16298475-16355820 GCA_026781065.1 Mormyrops boulengeri | reverse complement strand
GAGGTTATCAGGTAAATACCAGGAACAACTGTTGCTCATCATAAACCAGGTAGGATAGAAAACCTACTGGATAGTAGCTCTCCAGGACTGGAGTTGGAGACCCCTGGTTTAGACATATTTAGCCAAGGAGACCATGCCGCACGCTGACCAATAAGTTCTCTAAACCAGGCATTACATGGACACAAGGCAAACTGGACCTAGTCTTGTTTACCATGGCTGTCCTGGGGTGTCATTATCACTGTCACTGGGGGGGGAATCACATTTTGCGTGTCTTGCAGCAAACTGCCACCCCTCCCCTGACAGCAGTGGACTTCTAAAGACAGATGCAACGTTTTCTCCCGTACACAGACAAAACTTTTGAAAGAATCAGCTTAATTGAAACAGTATGCGCCAGACTCAGTTTGGTGCAAGTCACTGAGTGTCCAGACCGCATCAGAGATGGTAGGATTTGTGTCTGGTTTCGCTTCATCATGAGGAAGGGCTGCTTAAACATTGGGTAAAATGGCATCTGGTGGTTCATTCCTGAAAAACCCTAAAACAATTTTTGGTGGTGTTCTGTATGCTGTCTAAATAAATAAAATTAAATAACATAAAATAAAATAATTGCAATGGCTATTGGTAAATAACCATTAGTTACACACAATGCAGTTTAGCATATTTTGCCGAACAACTGTCAAAGAAGAATGAAAACACATTTTGTCGCATATAACAATTAGTGGAGATAAATGCTTCATATTCTCACCGTGGGTGTGAATAAAACAAATTCGTTATTTTGACGTCACGCCTAATTTCAAGGAAAACACAACTTCCATCTTGCCGGGTACATTTATTCAGGTGAAGCAGAACAAACAGAACACTATTCAATATACTGTATACTTTACTGCAATGGTTCCGTCCCTTTGCTCAGCAGCTTTTCGGCTGTTTCCTAAGTGCTCCGCTACATTATACTGCTACACTAATTGCAGTACTTATATGCTCGGGAAGATTCTGTGCTGGTTAGATGCTGGTGGCAGGTCGCACCCGCACAGCCCTATAATGCAATGCCTTCATTGCGGGCTTGCATGTAAAAGTCTGCAACGCAAACGTGTGCGCCATCAAACGGGCGCAGCCGAACACGAAAGACTCTGGAAGACGAGCAAGACGTAAATTCTGGACGTGTCTGTGCAGGAATACTCTTTCAGCATAAGAGTGGGTGAACAAAACGTTTAACGTCAGTCTAAGATAAGATATTAACGCCGGTGACAAACGTGCAATCAAAGGGTCTTAAGGGTTACTAAATGGATGCCGGACCTCCTATAGATGTTATTTGTGCGTCTAACAAACACACATTTATTTTATCTTTCCAATTCAATTAACGGTGCTCTACATTCAATTTTATTTAATCGTTTTTTTTACTTTAACTTTTAGTTGCTTAACCGTATGTAGAATAACTAACTATATCAGTAGAAATAGGTATTTAAAAGCACCTTTAAATCAGGCATTTCTCAGTTATGGATACACATAGGTGCTGAACTGGGTATTTATTTTCAAGAAGAGCAGACTCAATAAATTCCAAACTTTTTCATAACTTTCCCTTGCCTTGGTATAAATTATATAATAATGGTCTCTGGTTAGTGAAAAACAACATCACAGAACCAAGATGGAGCAGTTTTATGCATTTGGCCAAGCAATGAATCATGTGTATTCGTGGTCTTGCAGTGTGATATGGGATAGATTGGGGAGCAGGTATAGCTTTATACATTGTGAATAAAGTGTTTCGGTATATGAATTTCATCTGTGATCGTTTTTCTTTTTTAAACTATTATTTCACACACATGGCAAGGAAACATATGGAAACTGCACCATGGTGTCCTGTAACTTTTACAGAGTTTCAGTTTAGAGTCAATTACCTTTTTTGGCTTAATATCTTCAGGCTTGGAAGTGAATTTTTTTTCCATATTCCTTAAATCATATTGGACTGGAGTAGGCGTAGATTACTGAACAATATACAGGCACAAACAGGATCAGAAAATGTCCAAATATGCTTCATTTCCTTGCATACAGTATATGTTGTGCCATTCTGGTGAAAGATAGGATTTCTTCCCTGGTCAAATGTGTCCACACCTGAAGAGTTCAGAACACCATCAAAGTGAAACATAACATATTGGTGAGACACTCAGTGTCTTTTTACATGCATGTCAGAACAACGGTGCACAGCTGTACTTGAATCTCAGTCAGCTCGCTGTAGTTAGAGTGTCTGGATAGCTTTAAGGCTCAGGGGTTTAGAAGAACTACACACAAAATCACAAATGATGTTGGCCCATTTTGGAGCATAAGTCAAACATCACATTATGCCTAAACAGGTCCGTTTAAATACCCATGAGCCTCCAGAAAATGCATTGCTAATGTGACTGATTTATCTCTTGGATGACTGACACCATTATAAGAATCCAGCTGTCCGTTTAATGAGTAGCACACCAGCTTGGCGGAGCGTTTTTATTTTTAATAAATTGGAGCTGCTTTTTGCAAAAACAAACGGATCTAGTTGACCAACCCCTACCTTGGGAGATCCAGCCCGTGTAAATCATGTCAAGGGTTGTGTGCAGCACAGTGTGTGTCTTTTTTGATGTTGCAAAACTGGAACATGATTGATATTATCCTGAAGATGCTGGGTTCTGACTCCACACCGACTTTTAAACATTTCCAAGCAAACCACTGTGCTGAAACAATCCGAGGGCAAAAAGTATTGGCCCATATTTCCTACTGTTGGCCTGCAAAGAAAAGGATATACCCTGTCATCAACTGCAATGTTTCATTCTGTCTTAGTGAAGAAAAAGTTTTACAAAAATAGAAATATGAAAGGCAAGGCTTTAAATTAAGAAGTAATAAAACTACCATGGTCCTTTTTGAGCCTTTAGGGCACCCGTGTCGATGGAGTGTAAACCACAAGCAGAACAAAATACAACATTGTGGAGGAACCCAGAGGCACCTCAAAAGACTCTGAGTGCCTGTTTGAGCTCTTAAACAGTGCTGAAGTCCTTGAACAACCTGACCTTCGGCTCCATGCATGGTCACACAGTATAAAGCATCAGAGTAGGAATTATAAGACAATGGCAGAGAGTTAGTGCAGGATTTCGAGAGGAACCTACTCATCGGGTATTAAAACAGATGCCCGAGTCACAGGATCAAGTTCAGAGGCCTCACGAGATACACCACGTGAAATGTTTCCCATCTTCAGACCTCTCCCCCAAACCATTAACTACTATCTATTCAACTAGACCCAACCAGCCAAACTAGAGGTGACACTGTGAAATAAGCGCTATGTTAAAGTATGGAGAGTCTGTAACTTATACATAAGCATAAATGAGGTGTTTGATTCATATTAGTAAAAATCTATAATGGATACTAACTGGCTTTCACTTGATTGCAGATATAAGATTCCAGTTTAAAGTTAAACAATATGATCTAATCAACAGCTATGTATTATATTGTATGTAAGACTATGGTTGACTTATGGGATCATGTAAATAAAAATGAAGATGTGCAGATAGACAGAAATTAATGTTTTGGTTTTGTTGATCTTATATTACAGACACTATCTGCATAAAAGTAGATAATTCACACACCTAATGACACAGTATGAGTTCTTAAATAAGAATGCTTCTTAATTAAGCAATTAAGGGCCTAGAAGGCACACGAATTACAATTGTCATACTTGTGAAAACAGACAAAATTATAGGCCACATGACTTACAATATACTATTGTATGTGAATGATACGAGTGACATTAGAGTTGAGTATATTTATGGCAAAAATTTCCCAATTGTCTCTGTCTAGATGTCTAGGCATGTAGAATTCTCCTCTGCGGATGAACGGTTTCCTGGATCCTGTTGCATGTTGTGAAGAAGGATAGGATACAAGGACTTTTTTTAGCTTAAGCCCCTTTGGGGATAAGACTGCGTATAGAGATACAAAAAGTAACCCATAGCTGGAGGGCCCACAGGGCTGCGTCACACACTTAGATTCCAGAATTTACTCATCTCTTTCATTCGTTTTATAGTTTCAAGTTTATCCCATATACAGGCCATAATCCCTCTAAATCATGTACCAGAATACCCCCCTAAAAATTCTGTTGATAAGAAAATCACTTCCAAATGATGAAAAGTTCTCCTCACGTAAATAAAAGGTAATCTGGATAATGCCTCCATATTGAAAAGAGCCAATAAGGATCTGAGTCACAGAAGAAAGTATTTAAATTACATCACCGACATCCCAGAGAGCCTTGGGTCTTGCAGCAGTTAGCCTATCAAAAGCCAGCTGAATGCTATCTGCAAACCTATTTGTTTGAAAAGGACCACCCATCAAAGGCTGCCCTAGATCTGGCATGTGTTGTCCGAGAACTTTGTTTTCTGTACAGCACCCAGCCTCTGTTGACACTGAAATCTGGGCTTTATGCAGAACTCACACAGCAAGACACCCCTGGTATGCATAATGATATGGATAGTCCTCTGTCATCATGACTAATGCTAAACCAGCAACAAATGGATCTCATTTTGAAATTTTCCCAACATCCTTCATAGAAAGTCTATCCATCCATCCATTCATTCATATTCAGACTGCTTATCCTAGTCAGGGTCTGGAACTTATCCCAGGTAGCACCGGGCACAAGGCAATGATACCCCCTGAATGAGAAGCCTATTTAATGGAGTTGGCAGAACGTCATACTTAGCATTTAGGACTTCATAATATTAACATACATTTTTACATAGATTTGTTTAAAATCTATGTGTAACTAACAACCATACATGTGCAATTACTACTGGAAAATAAGCAACAAAAAGGCATTGTTACATATATTGTACCTGCACGTTTGTTGATCACAAATGGATGAAAAATGCTGTGTATCATTTACTGTATTTGTTCTTGTTTTAGAGATTTTTTGTTTCATTATAGAAGCAATATTTATCTAAAAATAAATAATCATCACAGAATGTGATAAAAATCATTATGGATATTCTATATTTGTGTTGAACCTTTACTGTTTTACAGACATCAAAGTTTCAAGTCTTTATGAGATCTACACTGAATTTCTTTGCAATATATATTTTCTACAAAGAATTCTGTATTCTGCCTGCATCTCTGTAAAGTTTGACAAGACTCTTCCTCCAGAAAGAGTGTGTGTACATTCACTGACATTTTAGCATTTGGACAGCTTGCAGGCTATGCCTCTGAATCAGAAATGCAAACACATCTTTATTTTCAGTTTCTCTTACTATAACATGAGCTCTCAGGAAAGGATAATATAAGATCCTAATCAATTTTCAAATATTATATGTTTCGGTTTAAGCGCTGCCATGTTGCAGTGTTCAGAAATATGCATTTAGCCTTACAATCAACATCCACATGTGTAGATTGAGGCAATAAAACGTGTGTAAAGAGGGATTTAAATAAAACAGCTGTTCCTCAAAAGACTCTTATAAACAGCTTTGAGAAGAGAGCTGTGTGTGTGCCTTATGACATCTTTACCCTGGAGATCATTATCTAGAACCATGCAAGCAGGAACACAAGAGTGGTTCTTTGCTGCCAAAGTGCCAGGAAGCAGAGAGCCTGGCCTTTCTGATCTTAGTAAATCGTTCCAGACTTCAGAGCTGTTGTGTACAATATTTGCCCTGCAGTGTTTGAAAGACGTGCTCTTTTTCACACACAGAAAAACATGCGTGCATCGTGAGTGAAAATTAATTAACAACATTCCCAGCCCCCGCCCCGCTGTCGTGGACATCATTTTGGATGGTTTCTCCGTATGTGCGAGGTTATGCACTTTGGTGGATGCGTACGAGCGTTTTTAGGGTAACACATGGCTAGACATAAAAATAAATCGAGGGAATTCAATTTTTATGGATATAACTGCCTAGAAATGGCCTCCAGCACTTACGTCCCCTTCAGAAGCCATGCTGTTAATGCCCAGGAAAGGCTGCCCTTAGTCGCTGCTGGGAATGTGGGATTCTGCATGGTTAGAATCCAGACTCGGGGGAACTCCAGGCGCAGGCAGATTCGGGTTCCTGGACTCCCTCGGCTGTGCTGGCTGCCCGATGGCTCGACGCCGGTACGCGGGGATGAGCCTGGGGGGAGATTCGCTCGCGGCACATGGGGGCTTGGCTGTGCCCTTCTGCCGGATAAAGATGGATGCTGTGATTATCCAACAGCGGGCAGTAAAAAAGTGTCTAATTTGCTCCAGATGTTTCACACATCCCCGTCTTTGACAGATGTGTTCTCAGGCAAAGCCACAACTATGGAGGGACAGGAGCAGCACTTTCATCTAATTTTTCTGTCTGGGTGGGTTAAGCCTGAGAAGTTCATCGCACATTACTTTAGTCTGACTAATTTCCGCTGCTGGTTTTGCAGCAGACTCACAGCCGGGTGGGACAACCTCTCCATCCCGCCATTTTCAGACCACGTGTGACCTGAAGATGCATGTGCTGCCTGTCTCTGTGCTCTCCATGTGACAGACCAACGGAGAGGCTACGTGAGTCTCAGGGCACCTGGAAAGTCTGCCAGTTCAATGCGAAACGACCAACCGCATCCTGGCTGAGCGTCAGCTGGCTAATAATTCATTGTAAATCGCAACCAGCAGCTTTCATTAAAACACATTTATTTTGCCATTAACAACAAATTGCTACCTGCTTGTTAATGGCACACAGAACTGTGAAAACAGTGTCACCCACCTCCTATCAGACTAAAGAGGCATTTAAAACAATAATATAATCGCTCTAGCATGTTTTCTTTTTAATTCAGTAAAGCTATAGCTATACTATCATCTAAAACTTTCCACCAAGTTTCCATCACGACTTTTTAACTGTTAAAGTTGGCCATCTGTTCTGGAGAGATAAATTGAGAAGCTCACGCGATGCATTGTTTACGGTTCATTAGTTAAATGGTTTTAAGGTGGAGGTACAGGAGTGGTTTGTGAGCGGCTCTCTAATACGCTAAAATGAACGAATCACTATGCACCTGTCATCTCAATTTACATCTCACTTGGGGCAGGCTGGGTACCGGTCAGTGCAAAGTGGCCACCGTGTGGCGCCATTGCTGCACACAGAGGTGCCCCCCATCCCCTCCCCTCTGTGATGCCCCCATTGACACCAGGCAGACAAACCAGCTGCTGTTCACATGCACCATTAACCCTTGACTTCTTGGTCTTAATGTTGCATAACCAAGACTGATTACTTACTTTTTCACGCCTCCCTGTAAATAATGGGTCGGTCTCAGCAGCGCCCACAGCACAGCGAATCAAATACGGACATTCTAGGAATGACTAACTGTCCAGTTACCTGAAGCGTTCCATCAGTTTTGAGTAGCAGGAGGTAAACTCTTAACTAAGGTAGATAGCTTACTTATGATAGCAAACACTTTTATCCAGAAAATCCTACAACATTTACTATTTAACCCATTTGTGCAGCAAGACATAAAGCCCCCCTATTCAAATCTGGCCCTCGATTCCAAATCCAGGCCGTGTTTTCAGTTCTCCCAGTAGTTAGTTTAATAATTACGGATTCTGATTGGCCAGAGGGGTTTCACACCTGGCTCACAGGTAAAGGAAGGCTGGAAAATCAGCAGTGCTCGGCTCTTGAGGACCGTGAGTTGAATAGCCCTGACAAAAAGTGAAACAGTTCCAACTGCAACAGCACACCACTAGCTGGGATTTGAACCTGGTTCCAGGTGTTTGGTAATCCAACTTCTTCCCAAAAAAACCCACTGTGATCAGAAAACACAAGTGTGTCTCCATGACCTTACTTGAGATTTTCTTTTCCTAAATGAGTTTAGCTCATCTTCCTGGCACCATTCATGCATCGAGTGATTTTGCTGGTAGGTGTTTTAATATTTGACATAATTCAATCTCTCACTTTAACAATGAGACATACGCTACCCGAGGCTGGAAAAAACAAAAATATGAGAACTCTTGAGTACAACAGATCAAAGATAAAAAAGAATTTCTTTTATATCAGTATATCAGACATTGCATCACAGGTTTAATAAGTGCTTATTTCAGCAATCTATCCATATATTCTTGAGTTTTTTTCCATGAAATGTAATTAAAGATATAATCATATTATTGGGTAATGAAGGACTTAAAAGGTTACATTAAAAGGTTACATTTTAATTTCATTCATGATGTTCATGTAACATTGTTAATTAGACATTTCATGTTTTGTTTCTTCACTGAGTCCAGATGTTTTCATTTTTTTCTTTTCATTGTGTTTCTTCTAAAATGTATTATTGGAATTTTATTGGAGTACAGAACGACTTTATAGGTTTTCATCTTAAAAAGCTTTTCAAATCATGGTGCAAGAGGAGACAATAAAAAGGTCATCTGATGCACTATTAAAATCAGCTCTTGTTAAATCGAAGCAAGATTCACAAGCTTAATTTAGCTATTTAACTAATTTAATTAAACAGAAAGCCAACATGTGGTTGAAACCTAGATCCGTGTCTAATTCGCCTGCTGGTCATATTAACCCTGAACACACATCAAACGTCATGTGTCTGAATGATAGCATCCGTATTAGATTTCAGAGCAACGATGCTTCTGAAGCAGACATTTCAAAGTTTTTGAATTTATGGCTCAGAGTTGCACCCCCATCCCCCCTTCAGGTAACACAATGCCCATGCTGATCGCCGACCGTCTTCAGCACACTGCAATAGGAGCACAGGTATTACTGTTTTATCATGTGCTATGGGAGTCATCATATATGATGCATGCATTTTTACAACTTGCAGAAATTAGAGTTTTCTACCTTTATGGTATCCTGTGTAGTGCAATTTCTTAGAAAATGTCAGCACATACATCTTGTTCAAACCACACTTTAATTCTTTGGGCTCCTCCACCTGACATTTGTCGTACATTTCTCTGCACCTGATGACCTCCCCTCATGAGTGCATGTAAATTAGACAGTCGTCTCCTCTTCGTTACCCAAAGCGTATAAAAATACCAGGTAATGCCAGTGGAGGGTCTGCAGCACCACATACAGCTTTATTCTAAAAGTGCTAAGGTTTGGCTCCAGAAAATGCACCCATTTGCACAGGTCTGTCATTCTGTTATGAACAGGGGGGCAGCCCCATCATTCCGGGGGAAAATGCAGAGCACAGAGAACAGAAACTCCACAAACTCTACCCTCAACATGCATTAGCCGACATACAGAGGCGAAATTACACCCTCCGCATGCAAGGCTGTGATTAGATACTCACCGTATGGTGAGATCACACGAAGGGCAGAGCATGATGGGATACGCAAAGGGCAGTATAATCACTGGCCCATGTGGGCCTCTGCTGACAGGGAATAAACCAAAATATCGCTTTAACCCAGCATGCTGTGTGCAGACCAGTATGGTGCTCCTTAGCCACCCTGTGGTAATAACTGTGTCTCCCTCCCAGGCTAAACATCATTTGGTAAGAGAAGATGGAAAAACAATAACCTCAGACACACCTCTGTGGAGGCCTGCTCCTCACGGCAAACTAACGCGACACCCACCCGTTTAACTAACCCTGAAATGGGACAGATCCACTAGCAATCCCTTCCGCGCTACAGCCTGGGAGGCTGGAAATGCAGAATCTGCCAGGGTTCGAATGCATTTACACCCTCATTTAAATCAGGTTGGAGGTACAATCAAATTAGTGCTGCTCAGTCCATTGCAGACAAATGCATGTCCTAAAGTAAAAGTGAATCATACTCTTTTTTTTTAAATAAAATAACAGAAACTAGTCCTAGCAAGAGAATTCACATCACATTATCAGTCATAGGACTTTAAACTGAAGAGCCTTGTTTTGGAAGCCCGTCAAGAAATCAGATGACCAGAGAAGCATTTATCCAATCACTATTGCGCATTTCATTGAAATAAAGTATCAAAGAAATAATATTTTTGCAATCACACTTACAAGTCCTTCCCTGGTATATGTTACAGAATTATGGGTACAGTACTTAATGATTGTCTTATAGTCAGTTATATTCAATTTAAGACACCAGGGCTTTTTTGAGCAAAAAATGTTGGATGTTTCTTTTAACCAGACAAGAAACCATTTAAATCGCATGTGTATTCATTAACATTAAATGAATGTACAGATGTGTCTGGATGAAGCTCTGATGAAAGAAAAGCCACATAAGCCCAGAGAATGTGCGTTCCCTGTAAACATTCCTTATTTGTGCATTAACAAGAGAGCTGCAATTGAAATGAAAGAAAGGGGTGCTGTGAATGACACCCGGAAACACAGGATCTGCACGGACCAGCCCCACTGTCGGCTCCGGATAACGCTGGTGGGCATCTCAGTCTAGGGGGGCACAGAAGTGGATGAGGGTCCTTAATCCCGACTGGCACAGTGATGGGCATCCGTTTCCAGTTTGCTCCGAGGTGACCCTCGCTTCCGCGGCCGCGTGCCAAACCTTGGGAATGACCTCCAGCTGAATCCGCAGAGCCACACGCAGCCGGAACATCTGCGGGGTGAGGCCGCCTAGAGGGGTCTGGTGCAGGACAGGAGGTGAACGGGAAACAGCTGGCATGGCACCTCGCATCGATGCCCCCCCCATCCCCGCCCCGGCCCGGCCCATTAACTCAGCCAGGAGTCCAATTAGCACGACTCACACGGGCATCCCATCAGCCGTCGAGGTGACGGATAACCAAAGCTTTCAGGCAGCATAGATGCCCAATCAGGTCCCCCCATTGACTGACTTTTATTTCCTTACTGGAGATGAACATGCAGGACGTGCTGAGCTTCCAGAAGAGCCCGACTGGCAGGAAGGACACAATAAACGTATGACACTGTTATTAATACATTATAAATTACGCATCTTAAACAAGCTGCTTGGACTAACATCAATTCACTTTATGAGAAATTCCAAATAAACTTAAATATTAGCGAAATTACAAAAAGCTATCAGACTGAACAGCTGCATCCAGAATAATGTACATACAGTCACCCCTTCATAAGGGTTAGGGGTAAAAGAGTTTCTGTCATCTTTTGGCGAGCTCTGGAAATATTCCCATTTAACCGTCCACGACCACCTCATGAATAACCGAAACTGTGAATGTCAAATCCGCAAATCTGAAGGGGGCAACTATAATCAGTTACGTAAAACACATCAGTGGCAAAGCACTGTATTGAAAATCCCTGAGCTAAAACACTGGATTTCGTTTGATCAGCAAGATTAAATTGCAGAACTCTGATCTAGGGCACGCACATCGACCAATTACAAATTACATCTTCAACCTCCATGACTTTAACTGAGAAGAAATATCCAGAAGGTTGTACTTTCAAAGCCCAACCCCACCCCATCTGCGGCACGTATCCGGCTAACCTCCAAAACCATTTATTCAGTCAGGATCAGATTGAGCCTCCCCCAAAGCACAGGTCTAAAGGCAGGGGGAGACTCTGAATGGGATGCAAGTCCATCACAAGCAACAACAATGGAGAAATAAGCTGAACATATATCGCCATCTAGTGTTGACAATGTTGAACTGCCGTTTAACAGTTAAGGCTTTCACACTAACAAGGAAGAATGCAGAGGTGTCTCTCCTCTTCAGGCACAGCCCAGTAACACAGAAAGCCTGTGGAGTAGTGCTGGTCTCAGTCTGCAGTCGGCCGGACCAGGAATCCGTAGGATGGTGTGTTTGCAAATTTGGACATTTCCATTCGGGCACTGAAGGCCGCAGCTGGACAGTAATTTACGGCCGACTGAAAGCTATAAAACCACAGCAGATGGAGATTTATCTAGATGCAGAGACGGTCATTAGCAGCAGACAAATTTGTTCAGTCACTGTAACTGCTTCCAGACAGCTGGCAAGCAGAAAACAGAACATTTGGCTCATTATTTATTGCATTTAATTGAAAATAAACAGGACATCCAATTGGTCTGTTTTAGACACCATGAAGTTTATTATTTTCTGCAATTAGAGGCAGTTCAGACAACTTACTGTAGTTCTCAAAAGAAACTGCTAGTTACCAACTGTTTTCTCTGCATATTATTAAATGATCTTTAATGACATGGCAACTACTGGAATTATTCTGTTTCACACTAAAACATTAGAAGATGAAACGTCACAAGTGGCATTTTAAAAGATATAAGTAAACTAAGTAGTAATCCATTTGTTTTTATGTAAATGTTTAAAATGTGATTCTAAAATGTGAAATCATTTAATTGGACATAAGCGTGATACCTTTGTTTATAATGTTATAAAATCTGGTTGCTTTTCTCTATGTAATTTTTCTATTACTTTGTAAAATTAAACTTACTAGAACAAAGAATGTCTGAGGCATGGCAATAATTAACAATGCAGATGGGGTAAATCAGCATGTTTCCAGTGAAGTCAGTTTTGTATGCCATTTTCAAGCATGCAGTCAAAAGCTGATGAAAATATCCCAAGGGCTATAGAGAAATTTAACTGCTCATACTGTACAAGTCTAGTAGGTCTATGCATCAGAATCACAAAACTGGGAAAGACTTCCTATCATTCTTAGGAATAACATTTCAGTAACATGTTAACCAGAGAATAACCATTTTACAAAGGAGTTCCCAGATAGCTATAAGGTACCATAAATATCATTCCAATAATTAAATGTTTTCCTCTAGCCACATTCCTTTTAAAACCAATTTCATTATTGGTGAAATTTCACACAATTGTGCATCTGAAAGTGATGCACTACCAGGGTGTCAGTGCTCATTCCTCAGCGTGGCTTGGTACGAATCTGTGCACTGGATGAGACTTTCTCCATCGCACGTCATTAGCGGTCCACACCTGAGAATGGCGTGAAAAACACCTTCCCAAGATGCATTTATCAAATCAACTCGCTTTATTGTTGGTCAACCTTATCTGGATTGGAAGAAAAAAAAACCCTGGTAAGAAGGCTGGGAACATTGTCTTTCAGTCATAATGCAGTTCAAAATGCCAGGCAACTGAAACTTCATGTGTACAGACCACACCTTTAGGGACAAACTTCAGCGAGCTGCTGAATATTCAGAAGCGAGACTGCCCTTCTTTCGGACCATCATTTATGAATTCATGACCCAGTCCACTGCCACACTTCCCACAGACCACCTGAAACATCCAAAGGTTGCAAAAAAAAGCATTTCTTCTTAACTCCCATTACTTCTTTGGTGTTAGGGCTGGGTATTGACACTGATTTCCCGAAGTGATTCAATTCCGTTTCACAAGGTTCCGAATATATTCGATTTCCGATTCAATTCAATTGAGTATTGATTTGATTAGAGATATTTCAGTAACAATACCAATTTTTCTTGGCTAGGAAAGAGATTCTCAGAGAACCATTGATATAAATTGTACAAGGAGCCCTCTAACCTGATACATTATTAAAAATATTAATATGTGCATTAAGAATTGACCCCAAAGCAGCTATGACCAATTAGTTTTGGATTGGACGTTTTTGCAGATGTCTCATCTGGATAATATCTCGTTAAATGGTTTTAGGAGATTTGGAGTATTTCCACAGTATTTCATCTCTCTTTTGCACATCTTATATATGACCTTATTTTTGTCCAGCTCTACACTGTCTTCATATTTCTGGAATCCGAAATCCAGACATCTGCCTTCAGGGGAGCAGCCCCCTCCATGGTTTTTTCTGTCAGATCTCACTGCGGGAGGCTGGCCAGGCAAGACTAACAGAGTTAAAGCTCGACACATCCACAGAAAAAGGCCATAAACTGAAAAAGGCATGTACTATTAAAAAGTCTTTCTTGGGATTTCATTAATCGATTTCACATTATGCAAATGAAGATCAATCTGAATCAGAAAATCGATTTTTTTTTTTTTAACCCAGCCCTACTTGACATATCACTATTCCAAAATCTAAATTCAATAACCTTTTTACCAGTCATGTTTACCAAACATCTCTATTCAAAAAGCAATTTAGTATCAGAGAATAGTAGAAAACCACTACTGGGGAGGTGAGTGGGTCATGGGGTTAGACCTCTCTGCTTGTGATCTGAAGGTAACTGGTTCGAATAGTCAGCAGAATACTAACATTGCTGTTGGGCTCCTCAGCAAGGCCCATAACATCAAAATATACAGTGTTTCCCAACCAGGTCCTCATCTGGGATGGAGAAAAAAAAATGTGGAATGTCTGGGAGGGACCTGGGAGGGAGCAGAAACATGGACAGTCTGGGTGTCCCTGAAGACCAGGATGGGAAACATCAGTGCTATAGAGGCACTAATTGGCTGACCCTGTGCTCTGACCCCACCTTTGTTCTCACCTGAGAGCAAGATGGGATATAAGAATATAAGTGATTTACAAATGAGAGGAGGCCATTCGGCCCATCAAGCTCATTTGGGGAGAACTTAACTAATAGCTCAGAAGTTGATAAAATCTTATCTAGCTCTGCTTTAAAGGAAAACTGTATTCCTATGTTCCTGTACTTGTATAAACGGCAAGTATCATTTCATTCCTTTTAAGAGAACCAAGGGATTCAAGCACTAGCTTAACTTGCGGCCAAGATACATGAATGTGAACTGAAAACTGAACCACTGAAAAATCACCCATCTGTCCTTCACCTTGTAGGCCGTGGGCCTCTCCATGTGCTTGGCGACACTGTCGGCACGGATGGTATCCGTAAAGGCAGGCCAGGGGGAGGAATGCTCGTACTTCGATCGGCTGGAAAACAGCGGGTGGTCACACTTGGAGCACACATAAATACCTGAGAGGTGAAAAGATGTAGAAAATTACCTAAATGAAAATGGACTGTGTTCCATGTGTGTTCCAGTTTTTTCCCCCCACTTTGGCTTCAGGCCATAATATCACTTCAACTTTTAAGATGAGAACTGAAAAACAACCAGTTCCTGCAGCTGGTAATGGGGATCGCTTTTCGGATGACTACGGAGGAGTTAAGAATGCGTGGAAAGGCGCAACATAAAAGGCTGGCAACTTCCATTACACAACCAACACCGTACAATACGTATATCATAGTTACCTTTTACATCCAATAACATACATGTCACTGTCTCGTGACACATAGATTTCATCAGCAAAATCCAAACATTCGAATAGACAGACTTTTATTTAGGATATGCAAATTACACTAAAGAAATGTTAGCCCTTCTCTGCATAAATTTTAGACTTTTTCCAAGTGAAACCGATGATTTTTCCAACTAATATATCTAAAAAAAAACCGTAGTTGAAATCATTTGAATTCACTGGTTTTTCTTGACGGCTGACCTGGTATTCATTACTCTTTGGCAGCTCTACTGGTACGGTTGCCATTATTCAGCCAAATAGTGTGTAATGGATCGCACATGTATTTGTAATCAACGGAGCGAAATCACGATTATCAAATGATTACATAATAACGTCACGTATCGCGGGCGCGGGCCACCTGCACGCGACATGTCACACCACTTACCTGCAGCCAGTTTAATAACCAGCTGAGACACCTGACGCTAACGCATAAAAACTCGGATTATTTTAGTCACGTGGACAGTAATCTAATATAACTCTAGTATACGATAAAATTTCATTTTAATTTAAACATATCCATAGATGATGACATTATGAGTTAATATAATTAGCTACTTACTTCAACTTGACTAGAAAACAAACTTACCAGGTTTGAAGTGGTCTTTATAGGACTCTTCCCCAAAAAACGGGCAAAAGGACATTGTTAAGTAGCTAAAGACTAAACTGTCGAATAGCGGATATATGACTGAACAAAAATCCCGAACAAACTCGGCTTCAGCAACCAGGCGGATATCAGGTTGAACGGGATGTCACGTGACATGCAAAATAATCACGTGGCTCCAGGTGCATCCTTTCTTTTTTTGCCACAAGATGGCGATGTTCCTATAATGTTTATTCTGGTTTTCAGCATCTCGGCTGCAGTTATTTCACAAAATATATTTCTTTACCGTCATTTAAAATGATGAATTTGTATTGCTCTTCAGTTATAACTCTAGTGTACTCAAAGTTATTTGCATACATTTCGGTTTGGCACCAGGATGCACTATGGTAAGATGTCAAGCTGGCGGAGGCAGTGTGATGATCTGGGCAAAGTTCTGCTGTGAAACCTTGGGTCCTGGCATTCATGTGGATGTTACTTTGACATGCATCACCTACCTAGATACTGCTGCAGACCAAGTACACCTATTCATGGCAATGATATTCCCCAATGGCAGTAGCCTCTTTCAACAAGAAAATGCACCCCGCCATACTGCAAAAAAAATTCCAGTAATGGTTTGAGGAACATGACAAAGAATTCAAGGTGTTGACTTGGCTTCCAAGTTCTCAGTCTGATCAAGCACCTGTGGGATGTGCTGGACAAACAAGTCCAGTCCTTGGAGCCCACACCTCACAACTTGAGCACTTGAAGGATCACCTGCTAATGTCTTGGCACCAGATACCACAGGACAGCGTCAGAGGTCTTGTGGAGTCCATGGCTCAACAGGATGGAGCTGTTTTGGCTGCATGAGGGGGACCTACACAATATTAGGCAGGTGGTTTTAATATCATAGCTAATCTGTGTATTGATAAATGAGACCTTAGCAGGATAAAAACAAATTATGGAAGCAATACATTTTAACTCTAATTATGAGTTTTTGCAAAGAAATTTTCACATCTTCACCCATTCTTTATACATACCAAGAAGCCGAACCTCTGATCAGGGAGGAAGCAACATTAAACGCAAAAAAGAACAAAAGGAAAGAGAGATCAAAAGAAAGAAAACAGCAGGATTAAATAGGTCTTTAATATGCTGTATCATGTACCTAATTGTGATGAGGTTCTTTGTGACTAGATGTAAAGCTTTTCTCCCCTGTTTCTGAATATAGTTCTTAACTGTTTAATGTATGCTTGGCACGCTCATTCACCACTGAATTACTCTCACATATGGGTCTTGCCTTTTGCAGAGTGATACAAAGGAACATAATTGTTCTACCATCACATCACTAATGGTGGTAGGCAGCTTAATTTCCTCTCAGAGCACTAAACTCAACCCTGCTGCTTTTGGTAGCTAGAACTATTCTTCATTCATTAAATCATAACTGATAAAAACAAACCTTCAAGAAATAAAGATATATTAGTAGGACGACAGGTGGCACAATGACCATCAATTGCAGCATAGGACAGAGACACTGGGCAGTAGTTTGGCTTAAGAAAGACAGAGTTTTATTACTAAACAAAAAGGCATCAGTCGGGGACAACAATCACACCAAACAAAAATCCTGGGGCCATATTTAATATTCTGTACTGTCTCCCGCCTCCCTGATGGCCCTATTTAACAACGATTCCACATAATTATAGTAGAGTCCATACTGTTCATCTGCATGGGACCCACTACAGATGAAATGTGGCTGCACTGGAATTCCCTTCTACCACGTGAGTCATTCATACTTGCAATAATGTTTAAGCAGAGAAGGAAGCTCCAGCCAATCCAGGGCCATTCTGTGGACAATGTGCTTCTGTATCGTCTTGCGACACAGTGTCTGCAGAGAAGAAACTGGGAGGAGAGAAAGTAGAGGAAAACATTACTACACTGGCTTTTAAATGAAATATCTGCACGCTAACCATCTGTTTATTATTATCGGATAATCAAAGACATTTATCCGAAGATGAACACATTTTGCAGTATAAATGCAATGGCTCTCCAAGGACTTAAATCAGCAAATATTCAGCTGTAAGCTTAACCACCACATTAGCTGTTGCTATTATAACCAGATGGTGAACTTACAGCCGTATTCCACCTGGACAATCCGGACAGACTTGGTGGCGGCAAATACATCCACTACAGCATAAAGCGGTTGCCGGGTGGAAATGCCTTTGGCACAGGCGCCCATGTCCTCGCCATTGATGACTATGTGCATGTCGGCTATTCCCTCCCTTCTGGGCACATATACAACTCCAATACGGCTGCGCCTGGCTGTAGGGGGCAGCATGTTGGTTTTGTACAGCTCATCCAGAATGTGGCTGAAGCGTCCAGGGAGGCTGCGGCCTACCAGCTGGTCCCGGGGAAGGTAGACGTCTTGAATGCGAAGGTGTGAATGAGTGAAGAATGTCTTTGGTTTAGAGTCTGGCTCCCCTCCTTCTTCTGGCCTCACGTTGACTCCTGCCTCTATTCCATTGTCTGCTTCGTCGACAACTTTGTTGTGGTTCCTAGTGATCGCAAAGATCCAGCTGTTACCCAGGTCCACAAGGTCAGGCAGGGAATATTCCGGTACGGCCTGGAGGCTCCGGGGGTCGTGGGCCGTGAGTCCGACTCTTAGGTGGCCGCACCAGCCCAACTCTTTGTCTTCAATCTCAACCAAGAAGATCTCCCCAGGAGCCAAAGGATTCTTGCTGAAGCAGACACCATTAGCGAAGCTCTCCACACGTGTGGCTCGTGTTCCTGATGGGTCCAGTCTGACATTTGTCCCATGTACAGGATGGAATTCCATGTACTGACCAGCGACGGAGGCCATTCGAAAATATCATGAACAACAGCAATCTCAGCTCACTCACAAGTCAGTCAGATAGCGTGCTCAAGAAACCGAGAATACATCATATTAATAGATTACCGGAATATAGCCATTCTACACAATCACCTGTTAAAGCTTTGATGTTACACTCCTCCGATTAGCCTAGATATTTCCAGTTATGCGGGCAAACAAACCAGTGAATATATTGCCGCTCTAACTACAGCACTGACTTCACTCAAGAAGTTTCTAGGGTGTCCCTGTGGCTATTTTTTGACCAGCTGCATTTGTCGCTGACTATTTTGGACAGATAGCAAGTTACGCAGGGTTGCGCAGTGACAGTGGTCAGAGGTGGGAGGAGTTGCACGCACCAAAAAAAGGAACTAAGTACCTCAGTCACCCCCGATAAAACCAAGCTCATTCTATATTGTAATTACTGTACAGTATATGCATATTGGATCCTGTTGTACGTGTGTAAATTGAGACCTTAATCAGCTTTACCAATACAGTAATGCAGTAAGTTTTGAAAATGTAAAAAAAACAAATTGGCGCATTTAGTAAATATCTTGGTAAGTACTGGAGGGATTTATATAAGGTATTCAGTTAGAATAGGGTATCTCTACTATAGACAGGGCGGGGGGGAGTCCCGCAGTTAATGTAAAGGGGATGGACTGTCAGGGCTCTGAAGTGCTGACATTTCCTCTTTGCATGGGGGGGCATGCACTGCACAGGGAGAATAAATTCAGAATCAGCAAAATGGTGCTGGAATGGAGTAAGAGGAGTGACACCAACATCCACAAAGTGCTTACCACTTCCTAAAGCAATGAGAATTTACGACACCGATACCTTTCCATTACGCAATACGTAGACAGGTTCACACACGCATGTGGAGAGGAACATTTTAACTCATCGTGGTCATTTATGTAACCCTGGAAGAGAGAGAAGTTACTGCAGAAGACATCACCTCGAGCAGCATTTTGTTATTTTGGAGGTAACATTTTACATGCATCATGAACTGCTACATTTTTAAGTGATGTTCATCGTTATTCGTTCTGGGTAAGGCATAAAAGCGAAAGACATTTCTTATCTGCCATTTTTCTAGTACAAATATGCATGCTCATATCCTTGTCATTAAAATGAGATTTGCCAAAAAAAAAGCTCTTTATGTAACCTGGGATAAGACAATGAAAAGAATTTTAGTGTCCACCCACTCCCTTCTGTGCGTGTATAGCCGTGCGTTTTGGTGTGTGTGTGGTGGGGGGGGGATTTTATCTGGATTACAGTGCCCCTGACTATTAATCAGACTGCTGAGGTCGAAATCTTTAGTCGACCGAAAGTCAGCGGGAGGTGGATGCACTAATGTTACTACAGCTTCGTTTAATTATATTCAGAGTACAAAACGCAAGATTTCCATCGCTTCGGTAAATTTATTTCTTATGGCATTTGCTTCTCTGAACAAAATCAACACGTACTGTAGAAAAAAATAGTATATTAATTGCATCTTAGATCAATTGCTCGGTTAAAATGAGACGATCTGCATTGGCATGGCATCGTTTTTACAGTGTTATTATTATTAAAAAATTATTATTATTATGTTATTATTGTTAAAATATCAAATTAATAGATATTGCGAAAGTTAAAAGTTAACGTGCAGTTCTTCTGCGCCGAATTGGTGGGCGGTGATGCTGTGTAACGCCATGCGATAATGACAATCGGATGTTCACATCAGTAGAAGCGGATTTTGGAATTTAAACTCACCGTGTACCAACAAAAACTATATGCCGAAAAACAATATAAACTCGATATAGAGAACTAAGACGTTGAATCAGAAGAGATTCATGTCAAGGTGAAGGGACAAACGGAATATCCCTTAGATAAGGTGAGTTCCAGGAACTTCTGTCGGCGGTATGTGGTACTAGCTAAACCATTTGTAAATGGATTATATGTTAAGCAATTACTTTGCGCATATGGGAGGCCTTTTGCGACATGTACGTCAAATGTTTGCAGCGAATTTAACCAGTTTTATCATGAGGCACAATAAGCATTTGTGATTGCATTAGTATCAACAATATCAAGCATTTTTAAAAATCTGTTTTTCTATTTAATTAAAGTTATATCCAGTATTAGTTATTCAGGTGTGCTGTGTATTGAATACTATAAATCAGACAGACCTTTTGTTCTGGATTGTCCACTGAAAATACTTTATTGTTATATTCTACACTAGATTTGTAGTTAGTTTTCTAAACGTTAGGTTTTTAAAAGTGCCAAAAAGTTAAAATAAAATTACATTAGTACACAATCCTAAGCATACAAATCACTAGTACACTCCAGTCGTTAACTACAGCTCTGTTCAATTTAACTGCAAAACCTAATAAACCCAATATTACAGATGTTCATTACAGATCCACCTTCTATAACATGCATATCTGCAAATGTAATGCAGGTGAGCAGTGAACCTGGAGCCTGTTTCAAGAGGCATAAGGCATGAAACAGGAGAGACCAGTGCTGGACTGGGATTAAAAAGGGGCCTTGGATTTTCTTGTCCCATCGGGAAAATGCCCACATACCACATGGCCAGTCCAGACCTGGGGGAAACCCTGGAACAGACGCCTGTCACAGGTGTGCAAGCGTGAAGTGCTGTTAAAACAGTTATTAAGATTTCACTGGGCAATTCAGATGCTATAGCACATCTGGGCAGTGAGCAAATGGTGGACTGACTTTGGTCAATTTACTGCTGAGAAAAATAACTCATATATTACAGCTGTCAAGGGATGTTAAGATGTTATGGTACTGTATACGTCCATGATGTTTATGAATGTTTTATGAATGCAATATAAAATCAGTTATGAAGTTGCAGTTAATGTAGACTGTTACTGAAAATCTAAGAGGTTAACATGTATAGTAGGACCTGGGTGACAGTGAGCCGTATCGTCCTCAGAGCTGCTCAGATGAAAGCTCCTCGCTCTAACTCACTGAGACAGCAGTGCGCCGTGGTGCATACCAAACCGCTGAAGTTAGCAACACAGTGTTCCTGGGGCAAGATGCAGCCCCATACAACCTTTCGGATGCATAACATAGTTATGAAGAGCTGACAACAAGAGAATATTGCCTATATATGCTACTGACAAGACATATGCTAATATTCTCTGTATAAAAATGATTTACTGTTAACCAATATGCAATATAAGACAGAGTTATATCAGTCAGGCTCTGTTATCGAATGTCAGTCATATTTAAGTAAAATTTAACCTTTGTCTACACAAGTGCTGCTCCTGTGAAATTATCCTTTTGCTAAATGATAATTCTTTTTGTAATTACAAAATGCACAATCATTTATGGTACACAGGGCCACTGTGACTCACCCAAGTACAATGCATAATGTTCTGTCATAATAATCTTGTGATGTTGAAAAAACCTATTTATTCATGGGACAGAAAGATGGTGAGAGATGTAAACAGGGCTTTGAAAAGACCTGGATATTAATTCTGTCTAGGTGTGTATTATTTACCTGGCGGACGAGAATCAAAAGTACTTGAAATGAATACAGACAGGCGGTACTTTGCATTCATTAGTCTCTATTTTTTCAGCTATCCTTCAGAGAATCGCTTTTGGCTCTGCCAAAATTCACAACACAATAGAATTACTATCCTAAAGCTGAAAGGCAACCAAATAGATGGAGTCTGAACTGAGGTAGAGTCTATGCTTCTTTCAGAGTTTGTTAACAATACTTCCTGTTTAATCTCTCAGTCACACTGTGTCAGTATCTGGAACAGTGTAATTCTGGGGAAGTAATATCTTGTTTTAATGCAAGTTTTATTTTCATTTGAAAGGATAATAATAGGAGGAGCAATATTAATCTGACTTTAAGCAATATAACACCGAACAGGAGTCATATTTCTGTCACACACCCATTTTTATTTATTTAGGCAAATTACTTGCTTTTGCTTTACCTAATGAATGCTTTTACCTACAGTATCTGTTTACTTTGGTTGCTTATAATGAATAATCCTTGTTACTTTCCTTGAGTTTCAATGATCACCTGAGTGGACAAGAGGTGTCATCACTGAATCATTCATCAGAATAAGTAAAGCATTTGTTTGCAATTTGTTTGCTGAACAAAGATACACATGCTAATATGACAGTCCTGATTTGTTATATCTGTGCATTATTTCCCAGATGAACCACATTTACATGTTGTTGCATTCTCCCCCAGCAGAAACAGGACTGGTAAGATATTTGTGCAAAGAACCAAGCTGGTAATTGGCAGTAATTATCAGCTGTGTAATTATCATGGCATCCCTGTTCAAGAAATATGTTTCATGGCTGCACTGTAAGCCTCGCAATCCCAGTTCCATTATTCTAATGGCTGCATAGATATCCAGAGATTCAGTTTAAGTCAGGCGGCAAAGCCGGATTGTTGGACCAGTGCCATCCATCTCTAATTTAAATCCGTTCCCTGTTTAATGCCTTTCGATTATCAGATTCAGCAATTGTGTGGTTTATAAAACTATTACAGTTCAAGACCACAATGGTTTATCTACACACACACACACATGCACATTATATTATATCTTTATGGGGACTCTCCATTCATTTCTATGGGGAAAACTATAATCCCTACATGACCACCTTAACCCCTACCCAGCCCTAACCTTACCCATAAGTAACCAAAAAAAATACGAGACACACACACACATAGTTTAAAAAAAAAAGCCAGTAGTGTAGCATTTAAAAATGATTATTATTATTATTTATAAAAGGAATAATTTTTATATGCATATTTAGTAAACAACCCACAGTTTCAAATTCTGGGTCCAAATATCAGCATATTCATGAGTCCAGTTTGGTGTAGCCAGTGGTGGAGTTTTTCATGAACGCTGTGTAGCCCATAAACCCACATGCTGAGAGCCTACATGGCCGCACAGCCGCACGCTTCTGTGCCTGCATATTCAATCAAAACGCGCGTATTAGTCCAAAACCCGTAAACCCATTTGCTGGCTGCAGTAATGGATTTTCGGGTGAGATTAAGTGTTGCAGTTGGATGTACTGGATTAAAATCTGTGCGCTGCCCTACTTTTCAGATAATATCTGGGGGGGAAAAGAATTTTTAAGTATTTTTATTTATATTTAAAACACACAGTGATCCCTGCCCAGCATTTTAAAAGAGAATCCTGCTCAAGCTTGAAAGGCTGGGGGGACAATTAATTGCTGAGATGAACGCTATTTTCGGTCAGTCACAATTGGACTAACATCCCTTTGAAATCCTAAATTGTGACAGGAAATGTAGGCGCCAAGAGAGCCTAGGGGAAGCACCTGATAATGGCTGCAATGGGTCTGAAACTAACCGTTTGTTTGCTTCTTTTGTCTACTCTCAAGTGTTTGGAGACTACAATGCAGAAATAGGAGATGGAGGATAAGACAGGGTATGGAGCAGGATCTGGGTCACCCTGCGATTCCCCAAGCAGACTCCGGCAGAGTATCACATCACAGGACCCCCCGGACCTGGCACAGCAGGGCATTTTGATCCAGCTGACCAGCACGGAGGGGGAGTGGGACAGCCCAAACCATGGCTGCCTCCTATTCCCGCTGGAGCAAGATGACAAGGGATCTTTGATCTCCGTGTGTAGGGAGATACCCCGTCCCAATGTTGCACCTTCATCGGACAACCAAGGCCTTCGCTGCCCCAGTTTCCACGTCCCCTTGTCCCCCTCGTCCCCCAGCTCCCTAGGGGATTTCTGCCTCCCAGCTCCCAACTTCTTTAACCCAAACTCGACCCCAGGCCACAGCACGGGCACCCCCATCGCCGTGCCATTTGTGAACCTTGTCAAGTCCCTGTCCACAGAGGTTGATTCCAAGGAGGCCTCCCTCAAGGCCAAGCCCTTTCTCAGTCTGGTCAAGTCCATCTCCACGGAGATCAGCCTCAGCCAGCCAGAAGTCTCCCAATCCAGGTCCGACTCCAAGCTGAACCGACACCTCTGGAGGCAATTTACCCAGGCGAAGGGGCGCAACGGGGACTCCAGGACAGCTCCGCCATCGCCCAGCAGCCTCTCTCCCTCAGAGCCCAAGGGTGGCTTCTTTAAAGTGGAGCTGGAAGATACCCGACGCAAGTTCTCAGAAGCCATGCAGGAGCAATTCAGCATGATCAGCAAAATCATGGGTGATGAGAACTCCAGCAGCCCTAAGTGTCAGAGGCCAGTTAGACCATGTGACTCCTCAAGGGGGGTTAGGGAAGGCAAAACATATGGGGATCCCTTTGCTGCAGAGGCTCAGGGCCGGAACGCAAGGATAATGGATGCTGATATACTGTCTAAGATAACTCTACCAAAGCTGTGTCTTTCTTCAGAGCCTTCTGGGAAAGTGAGCACCGGGGGCAGAAGATCTGAAATGTGCACCAGTGACGATGCCATTCAGAGCAAAGAGCCACCCAAAGGGCTGCTGGGACAGCTGATGTCCACACAGCATTCCCCACCTGTGCCGGAGAAATGGCTGTTTGCCCTGGCTGTCCTGGCTTACGGCTATTTTACCCTGCCATTGCCCTCTTATCTTTCAGGTCTTTCACTTGGCTTAGCTTGTGGCTTCCTTCTGGGACTTCTCCTCATTCTCCTGTTGGTTCCCCAGCACCCTGTTCAGCCTCATAAAAATTTGTCTGTGGATGAAAACATTCCACCTGAGATCTTTGTTCTAGGACATAATGACCCATTGGTTCAGAAGGTGAGTCCACAATCAGTACTCTTACCACTGCAACAACTCCTTCACCAGTGTGATTTCTGCTGCCAGGTTTCTTCCCCACTTCAAAGACACGCATTTAGGCTAACTGGTTTCGATAAATTGCTTGCAGAGTAGGATTGTATGAGTGGTTCCTTGTCATGGTTCCTTGTTCTTGAAGGGCAGTCTGAGCTGGGAAGGTTCCCTGCATTTCTGCATTTCACTGCTTTCATCAAGGCGCACATTTGAATGGTACGATTTGCATCACTTTTCTCTGCAAATTGGGCCATGCTGTCATTTGAGGCCGGCGATGGCTGCCTTCCCTGCACTGCATTGATGACAGGAACTGCAGCTGGGGCTGAAACCCTTTCAAAATGCTCCACAACTTCCAAAAATATGGTCTTCATGGTGCATGCAATGCAATTACCGTCTTCCTTTCCTTATATAGCGGCCGTTACAGCTGAAAAGCACTTTCAATGCCAGATGTAAGATCAGTGCTGTTTGTGCCCTGTGGGATTTGGCAGTGGCCACGACTCTACTGCTTTCTCCAGTAGGGCTGTTCCAGCTAAACGTCTTCATGCTATGAGGAAGGGATGAGCAGCAGATTCTGGATTACGAAGCCACTTTTTCCGAAATGTGCAACATGACTGCGTCTGTCCAGCCCTCCCTCTCTATCTGGCCAGCTCTCCCAGAGCTGTAGAAGCAGTTATCTGTCTTCACTCACAATCCCCCAAGCAACAGCCTGTCATTGTCCAAACATTCCACTGCTACAACATGAATCACAGCTTGTGCACTTCCGCTGTTTACACTACCACATTTTAGTTATATTCACTTTATATAAAGGAAGACAACAAGAGAGAGTTAGATAGTTCAGTAACCACTGCTGAGGCAGTACAGCCAGGGTGATTTGCTTTAATGATCTTAGAACTGTAAAAATGAGCAGTACTGTCTTTTCATTGTATGCTTAAATCATGTTGCTCACACAGAATAGAGGCACTTGTGAAGCAAACGGATACTAACCTATTCCCACAAGAGTGATATTATTTGGGAAAAGTAGCTATTTGTTTTGGTGATAAAGGAAGTAGATCACCATCAATTATCCACCCATCTTCTTGAATTACAACCCCAATCCCATCGTAATGGTTTGTTGACAATACCAGAAAAGTGTGAAGCAATTCTGAAAGACTTCTGGTTGTGTGAGGTCGCCGTGAAAAGTCACTGCATGGTAGGTGCTGTAGGCCAGGGAAACTGACAGCAGTAACCCTTCTGTGTCACAGGGCTGGATGAACCAGGCCCACGTGTACGACCCAGAGACCCACAGCCCGTCCCTCAGCCACTCCGTGTACGCCACCCTGGAGGGATCATGGCTGCAACTGGCCTGCCCCAGCAACAATATCCCCTGCTGGGCAGCCTTCAGCGAGCAGCCTTTTGAGGCCGACTTTGCCAGCTCATGCCGCTACCAGCTGGCCAAAAGCAAGGTGCCCCCCCCCCGAGCCCCGCTCTCCATCCTGGGTTTTCCTTGCGCTGTCATCTTATCATAGTCAAATACATTTTTGGGTAAAAACTAGATAGACTATAATTCTGTAGTGGAAAAAGTAACATTAAAATGCGAGTAAAAATCATGAAACTCAATAAGATGTTTTTTAAAGCCCCCCCCAGTTTACACAGGTGAGGAAAACACACACATGCTCATCATCCCCTTTTTGCTACAGGTCTTCCTCTTGCCTTCACTTCTGGCGCGCAAAAGACTGTGGAACAAGAAGTATCCCATCTGCATTGTGCTGGCTGATGGAGAGGAAGGAGCAGAGGAGGAATCTACAGAGGAGGCCTTTGAAGGAGAGCCAAGAGCAGACAGGCAGGCAGCTCCTTCACAGCCCGCTCAGCCGACTACTCTCTTCCTCTTTGGGAGGACAGGAAGGGAGAAGGAGGAGTGGTTTCAGAACTTCCTGCGTGCTTCCATGATGAAGAGCCACAGCGGATGTGGTTCCCAGTCTGGTAAGGGTGAGCATTTCTGGCTGACAAAGCTAATAATTTGATGCTCAATTTTACATAAAATTCTTCATAGTATTGCATTTCATGATATATTATTTACTGCTGGTCTTAAAAAAAAAAAGACACTCAGACTTTGCAGTTAGTGATTCCCCAACAAATTTGTTATTGTGTGTCAGTAATCACAAGGTGCCCCTCTTACCCAGGCGTGTCCCCACCTTGTGGCTCGAGTGAATCAGCTTTGGTGCAGTGCGCTGATGGCTCCAGTAGAGGGAGCACTGACGACATTCCCTCCCAGCTACACATGAGGGACCTGGCTGTCAGCATGAAAGAAAAGATCCTACTGGACTACAGCAATTACATGACACACTTCATTGTACCAGCAAATGCCAGCACTCTGGCCAGCCCCTGCCCCAGTAACGAAGGCAGTCCTACTGAGAGGAGGAAGGTATGGAGAGCAGGAGCAGTTCACCATTTCTCTTTTTAGGCATATTAAGGTCCCTTTAAATCAATTCATACTTCAAGGGCTCCAGATGTACAAATTCTTCAAACTCAAAACTGTAAGTTATACATCCAACAGAGGAAATCCCATAACTAATGGTGTCAGTTCTTGTGCTATTTTTTCCCTCTAAAGTTTATGTCTAAGCATATAGAGAGCCATTCCGAAGCACAAATTCCCTGGATCAATGCTCTTATTGGGAGAATCTTCTGGGACTTCCTCTGTGAAAAGTACTGGGCAGATCTGGTGGCCCGGAAGATTCAGAAAAAGCTAAGCAAGATCAGGGTGAGTCTGAGAAGTACGTTTTAGTAAAATGCACTCGTTGATGTCGAATGTCTCATTTCCCTAAGGTCATAAGACAATATTTAAGCAGAATTGATTCAGACACAGTTTAGTCTTACATTGGTAGCCTGACATCGGTTTGCAGTTCCATGGGTATGCAGGGCATGTATGTGCCTGTCTGTTGCAGCTGCCGTACTTCATGAACGAGCTCACGCTCACAGAACTGGACCTGGGCACCTGCATGCCTCAGGTGACAAACGTCACGAGGCCCTCCCTGGACCAGCGAGGTGAGACTGAAGAGGACCAGGCAGGGAATCACAGGATTGAAGAGACTGAAAGAACAACACTGACTGTGACAGAAGTCACATAGCTAAATCATTTTTTGAGCAGCTATTACTCTCTAATAATCCCTCTCCCCAACTTATCAGTAAGGAGGAGGGTCTTTTACGGCATTGTTGGAACAGTCACCGATTTGTTTACAAAGATAAGTGTGATGGAACAAGCCTGCTGAAGGCTAGCCTTTTGATCAGTGCTTTCCAAACTGGTCCTCAGGGACCTACAGCTGGTCCACATTTCTGCTCCCTCTGTGCTCCCTTACAGAAAGCCCACATTTTTGCTTCCCCCCCAGCTCCCTACCAGGAGAAGAAATGGACTGTGTATTTAGAACAATGCGCTGCCTGTGTGTCACCATGGGCCGGATTGGGAAACACTGCTTTAGATAAATTTTGACAGCTCTGCTGCCTCCTCATAGGCTTGTGGCTGGAGCTGGATCTGGTCTATACTGGATCCTTGCAGATGACCCTGGAGACCAAAATGATCCTGTCCCGGCTGGGCAAGGACGGGGGCCTGGAAGCCGACAGCGCACCAGATCCCGGAAGCTTGATGTATGCAATTTCTTCCCACCCCAGCCCAGCCCCAATCAGCCAATCAGCTGCTCAGACTGTAGTTTGAGTAGAGGAAGGGCTGGCCTATAGGGTCACGCTGTTGTCATTGCTGCCATACCCCTTACTCCACAAACTATTCTGTCCTCACACTCTCTTTCTTTATTTACTCACTAAGCTGACCACAATGGGTTAAAACAACTTTAACTTTTGGGATCCTAAAATGCTGTAATCTCAGAAAACACTTTTTGTGTGGACTTTTCAGATTACATCTCATCATATCATAAGCTATTAGTTCTGCACTGACTGAATTTTGTTTTTATGCATCACACATTCTTGTTTTGCTTTCTACTGAAAATGCAATTTCAAGATTATGTACAGTACCAATCAAAAGACAGGACACACCTATTGAAAATCATTTGTTTTTCAACAACATAACGGCCTCGAGGGTGTGTAGTGAGTATTATCTTGTGAACAAGGAAAGAGTTGGAGTGCTGCGACAGATGAGTTGGCCCCAACAATCCACTGACCTAAACCACATAGAGCTGGATGGCAATGAGTTATATCAAAGCACAGGAGCAAGGTAGCCAACTTGTGCCCAGAACTTCAGGACTGTTGGAGAAGCACTCCAGGTAGCAACATCTGGAAGCCGCTTGAAAGAATGACTAGAATCTGCAATGTTGTCATCATAGTGAAAGGGGGCTATTTTAAAGATTTTGAAATGTTGAACAATTGTGTTGGTCGTTGCAATATTTGGTATGTGTTACTTCACTGCCTCGAGGCCTTTTACTATAAGATGAATAACAGCTACAATAGAGAAAAATGCATTAAAAGTAGATGTGTCTACATATTTGACTGATACTGTATTTATTTGTACGAAACATTGTTGCATATAATGTATAAATTGCGCAATACTGTATACACTCAGTGACAAAACAAGTTAAGCACCCAGAAGTAATGGTCCGATTTGGATGTAATCTGGTACATGTGCAGACCAGCGATGGGTATGTAAATGATTCGATTTGCACAGAGCTGGCAGGTCTAGTCACCAGACACAGAGGATAATTCATAGACGCATTAGACAGCATTACCAGCACTTGATGGAGTTTGACAGGGGTCACATTGTGGGTTTGCATGAGGCCGGGTGGTCGTATCATGCAATCGACACGTGAGGTTCTGGTCGCAAAGGCATTCCACACGAAGGGAGTGTCATCATGGTATGGGGAGCCACAGGGTATGACTTCATGGTGTGGGGAGCCATAGGGTATGACTTCATGGTGTGGGGAGCCATAGGGTATGACTTCATGGTGTGGGGAGCCATAGAGTATGACTTCAGGTCATATCTGGTAGTGATTTGGGGGACCCTGACAGCACAGCGCTACGTCAGTGACATCCTGCATCCCATTGTCGTACCCCTCCTGAGTCCAGCACCCTGGTACAGTCTTTAAACAAGACAATGCCCGTCCGCATACGGCATTTGTGTCTATGGACTGCCTGTGTCATGTTGAGGTCCTCCCGTGGCCAGCTAGGTCCCCCAATCTTTCCTCAATTAAACGTGTGGGATTAGCGTGGACGTCAACTCCCAGTGCCAATCTGCAGGACCTCCGGGCCAGTTACAACAGCTGCGGGCCGACTTGCGGCAGGAGAGGATACAACAGCTGTACGACTCCCTTCCACACCATATAGCCGCATGTATCCAGGCCTGGCGGGGGGGGGGGGTCATCGTGACAGTCACATGACCTTCCACCACTCCGTCTGGGTGCTTAACTTTTTTGTCACTGAGTGTATAATAAATGTTAAGAATTTTTTGCGACACAGTAAGACACTGTTTGATGGCGTTAATGTTCCTGCACTTGTTTGTGCAGCACGAGGTCCAGGCTCTGTATCTTGGCTGACAGTGATGAGGAGTCATCGAGTGCGACTTCCTCTGATGAAGAGGAAGTCCTGCCCTCTGACCTCCAGGGACATCAGGGAGATAGAGGCACAGCGCCTGGGTCTGAAGGGTAAAAAAATTGAAAACGTTTGATATTTAAAACTAACTGTGCTTGACTGAACGTTTTCCTGTGTACCCCAAAGAAGCAGCTAATGAAGCCATTTGTTTCTCTTCTTCTCCATCATCAGCCATGGGGGGGGTCGCAAAAGCAGGAAGATACTATGGTTTGTTGACAAAATCACCAAGTCCAAGTATTTTCAGAAGGCCACTGAAAATGAGTACATCAAAAAGATGATGGAGGACGTGTCCAGTACTCCTCTGCTGCTAACTGTGGAGGTGCAGGAGCTGTCTGGGACCCTTGCAATCAATATTCCACCTCCCCCCACGGACAGAATATGGTATGGCCTTTTAGTTATTTAAAAAAATCACTGTGATGAAATTGCTGCCTCTACTTTGTAATTAGAACCGTCACAGGAAGGACAATTTCTCTACTCTTCGAATGGTTGTGATCCAAATAAGCTATAATATTGCAGATGTTGTTTTGCATGAAAAATACAAGCCTTTCCACTGCACATAATAATCCCCTGTAGTTTCATACCAGTTATCCATGTAAAACATTCATCTTTGTAGAACATGGACATTTTCTGTTCAGAAGAATCAAATTTAAATTTATTTGCATATTTAGAAGGTAGCATTTACTTCCTTTCAACCATCTTCAGTCACAGTGTGGGGACAGTGAGCCTGGAGCCTATCCCAAGAAGAATAGAACACACGGCACGCTCTACGGGCAATTTAAAGACATCATTTCACTTAACCTGCTTCTGGATTGCGGCATGTACTTAATGTACAAAACCTGTCAAATGCTGGCCCTGCGATGTTTGTGTGAATATTCTCCTTGTGTTGAAGCTGCTTCCAGTACTAAAATTCCCTGCCGCAGTCCAAAGGTATGCGATTGAGCTAATTAGCATCTCTGAATTGCCAGGAGTGTGTATACATGTCATACGATCGACTGGCTTCCTGTCAAGGGTGAACCCGTGCTTTGCGCCCTATCCGTCTAGGGATAGGCTCCAGGCCCTTCCTGTAGACTGGTCTAGGATAAATTGCTGGAAGATGGATGGATGGATAGAAAAGGCGTGTGGCAGGTTATTCAGTTAATTGCAATACTGATGTAATACAGGCTACATACATATATGAAAGCGTAACTTCGACTGACCCTGTGACCGCGTGTGTAGGTACAGCTTCTGCACTCCGCCCAGACTGGACCTTCGCGTCAGGCCGAAACTGGGCGAGCGAGAAGTGACGCTCACCCACGTCACCGACTGGATCGAGAAGAAGCTAGTGGATGAGTTCCAGGTAGTGTTAAGTGAGCAATCCACCCGTCTAACATCAGGATATGTACTCCTGAATCACACTAATACTATACTTACATTAATACACTTTTGTATATAGTGTTTACAAATGACAGTAGAGTAACTCTGAGGTGGATTATTGATTATTTATGGATAAATTTGGTGTAATGTTTATTATGCCAGAGGCAGCTACACTCACTACCCTGCCAGCTCACTTTACCAGAGCATTCACTTATATTGCAGAAAGTTTTTGTGATGCCAAACATGGACGATATTTACCTGCCACTGATGAATCCTGCCCCGACCAGTCCTCCAAAGAATGAGCAGACCCCAGCTCAACCATCTTGTGGGGCTTCTATGGAATTACGGGACAAGCCTTGTCAGGAGAGTCCTCCTGAGGGAAAGTAGCGCCCCCCTGTGGTGACGTGCGTAAAACATGTCTCTGTGGAAGAGTTGTGCCACACAGTACGACACAGAAAAACTGAGAGTCCTACACTCCTAAACATCAAACTGAAGAGAACATCATCGCGGTTTATATGGTTTGAGGTACATTGCTACATTTTTATTAAGAGCCTCATGTTTTTGCAATCCAACCCATTTTATAAGTTAAAGTAATGCCTATTTCATATTTAAGCTTTATGCACTGATGTACCCACTAGCTTATCTATTATCCCCTTTTGGAAATGTTTCTATTCTGCTTAATCCTACCTGACCCTCAGAGAAAACTCAGCTCTCATTATGGCTCAGAGCCTACAGGCATTACAGAATTTGCTGCTGCATTGCAGCAAGAAAATGAGAAATATTTCACAGTAGCCATTAGCCTTGGGAAAGTCAGTTATTCCTGAAAAATGCATTTCATACTTTTATACAAAATTTTGAAATGTGTCGGATGGTTTTACAGTGAGAACACAAGAGAATTTTAAATTGCCAAGAAACAGTCTACTGTCCATTTGTGTACAGCTGAATAAAACTCCTATGAGAATAAAGCACAAAACCCAGATCCAGGGACTGATTCTGTATATGTTTAACAAATTTGCAAGAAAAGTTACACAATTTTTATTTTTGTTATATTACTTCATTCCAATACCAAGATGTCAAACCACAACCAGAAGGTCCAATTTTTTTAAAACTTCGACCATCTTTACATAAAACACTTTACGACTGGTCTTGAACACAAAACTACTCATCTGTTGCATTTAGGGAATACAGGAAGAAAATCATCAGGGCTAGATTGAGATGCATGGTGCCATTACAGGTTTACTCCCAAAGACAGGCTCTGTTTTCAGCACGTTTACACAAGCCGCACTACAATGACCCAGAGCCAATCCCAAGAAGCCTAAGGCAGGGTGAATCCTAACAGGACACACTGTAATACAAGCATAACCAATGAATCTAAACTGCTTTTTTAAGCTCTGAACACAAAGTAGGACTAAATGCTAGAATTTTTTAATCACTTGAGCAGTGTCAACTGATCCTTATTTCCAGTTAAACACATCAGAATCGTGATCGTATCATAAACCAAATTACTGCAGCTTTCATAAGAGGAACACAGTAATACAAACTTGTGAGCATACCAGGTCCTATTATGCAGACACTGATAGAACCATATGTTTATTTTACAAGTCATTTTTGACACATGCATCATGTAGTTTGTGGTAAGTAACAATATGAAGAGGCTGTCTAAACAGAACAGACGTCCCCCTAATGACCAGCTCCAACTTCAGGGCACTGGAGTTCCTAGAGGAAGAGGATGCAAAGTTAAATTCTGCATAACTAATCAGGTCACAAAAGGTAAACAAAGAAAAAGGTCAAGGTTTCCCCGTCAGTCTCACAATGTCCAAACTGCAGAGCAACTTAATCTTAACATTTCAAATACTGTCTCATAGTCATTAAATGACCGTACAAAGGAGCAAAAATGATATACAGGCACTACAAAGTTCCAATGAGACCATCGTAAATGGAAAATATGATTAGTAAAAGTCAAATATGACTGAGGATAGACAAATAAGTACATAACTACTGCAATCGAATAATTATTGTAACAATACCAGTAACTGAAAAATTAAATATATGAATACATCGTCTGGAAAAACACAGCAAAAAAACTGACACATTGTTAAAAACACTGTACGTGATGTTTTTGCTCATGATTGCTACCGAGACTGGAAGTGTGGATGTTGTCATTGTGTAGAGTTAGGAGATAGTATCATACAGCATATTGCTAGCCTGGGAAGAGATACTTAAGCGAGGAGCATTAGTATGTCTGTCGAGTACCCAACTGGGAACAGAGAGACAACACATAATGTCCTTCTGCCGTGCATTAAGAGACTCTTTTCATTTCTCTCCCTTTTAATGACAAATATACCACTGACAGGTATAAATCGTCAGAGCTGAGAGAGTAGGAAAATATTCTCCCTCAAAGCAAAATCTTACCAAATGATCTCAGAATAGCAGAACATTCCCCAGTAGATATGCAGCCATCTTCAGTCCCAGCTACCAGCTGGATCTTGGCCACAAGAAAAGCACTTGTATCAAGTGACAGGGCCACTCATCACCTAAACAAATTCAGGGGGAAAAAAAGGCAGTAGCAAAATCACGTTAAAAGAAGTCCATTCCTTAGCAACTCAGATGTGATACTAGGAGTTACACTTACCTTTCAAGGAATGGTGTGGGATTTTGCAAAACTTGTGATGCCAGAACTGTCCTACGCCAAATCACTTGTAGACATTCCTGCGTCGGGCGAAATGCCGTCCGCATGACCCGCTAGTTCACGTTTTAGTACAGTAAGCACTGAAACGCGATTCATATCCAGGCTAGTACCTAACCAGAATCAGAACAGCTTCGCTACACGTGGAAGCCTTGTACCTCGCCTCAGCCACGAGTATGTTTTCTTCACCTCATCTTTTCTCTCGGAGGAAGTCGCGTCAACGGAAGTTCAAATTTGATCATCACGTGCTTCATGAAGCCAGGAAGTGCTTGGCGGGAAATTTGAATGCGTTAAACACAGAGGCAGAACAGCGATTATGCAAATTAATAGTCAATAAATTCATTGATTTGCGATATTTATATATCACACCGACTTCTGTATGTAGTTATATCAATATGTTTATCAAAAAGTAAAATTCGGTACTATTAATAGCTAAGGCTACCTGCCTTGTTGACATATTTAAAGCTTACCTTGGTTAAAGAGTGTGTTGCTGGTGTTTATTGCTTACAACTCATTATTATTATTATTATTATTATTATTATTACTATTATTATTTAAACTGTTATTTGTTTTGAACAGTATATTCAAACATGGTGGTCAAGAGCAATCACATACTAATTTTGATGGATGTATTTAGAGGGAGGGAAAGGGAAGGAATGTTCCAAAATTCAGATCAGATCTATTTTCTAACATTTCTTTAATTCATGGTAGAATTGGTATTCCCGTGGTAACTGAGGGCCTAAGACTTAGTGACTTAATCACTATTAAACCCAGAAATATGAATAGCATGTCAAGCAATTTGCATTTAAAAATTGTTTGAACTGGCAGCCATGCAGACACAGTGGATTTAGTTGCATATGCTTACATATAAATTGATTAAAATCTGGAACAGTTCGGTTCAGTGACCACAGTGCAGCATCAGCTTTTCTTGAAAACAGTAAATAAAAGTGTAAATAAATACACTGGTTCATTGCAGTGTTTTCTTATGTGCTCCATTTCTGGCTTAATATCCTATGCTTAAAAAGTGGTTCCTGGCTCAGGCAGTTCATACGAAATCCAAGGGTAAACACGACGATGTCACACTGAGGAAACAGGGATAGCTTGTGCTACTTTTGCCCAGTTTCACTTGTTTTTTTGATTAGGATAGATATTTATCATTGGACCCTTATGGAGGTATGGAATATTACATAGCACTGCATAACACAGAGCGAATGTAATCATTAGGACACAGTTAAGAAGATGTAACCAGAAGCTGATGTAAACCGTGTAGAGTGTGACCTTGTAACCTTTATAGAATGTCCACTAATTACTGCTGCAAATATAACCAAAATAAGTTTGAATAAGCACTTTGTGTTAGTTTAGAAGTTTCCGTATCTGTTAGCTATTTTATGTTAGCCTCGGTTGTATGAATATGCATTTTAATTAGTTCCATAGCTTATCACTATTTCATTACTAATACATATTTAATTACTTTTATTTAATTAATTTATTAGTATTTTGCAATTTGTATTTTGCTGGATGGAAAAAAAGAGATGTAATGTACATGTATAACAAAACAGTTTGAGATGGCGCACGGTGGTGCAGTGGTTAGCACTGCTGCCTTACAGCAAGAAGGTCCTGCGTTCGGTCCTGCGTCCTTTCTGTGTGGGATTTGCACGCTCTCTGGGTTTCTGCTGGGGGCTCTGGTTTCCACCCACAGTCCAGAAGCGTACAAGGCAGGTTGATTGGTGAGTCTATATTGGCCCTGTGGCTGCATGTGTGTGCCCCATGGTGTGTTGGTTCCTGCCTGTGCCCCTTGTTCCTGGGATAGGCTATGTGACCCCAGTTGAGATTAAGTAGTTACAGTAATGGATGGATGGGAGATACTTTGAGAGATTTTATTTTAAGTATTTAAAATGCTTAATAAAATATGTCATTTTATTGATTTATTTTCTCTCTTTTTGAGAACTTTCTTTGGCTTAGATGCAACAAAATCACGTGACACATTGCTGTTGGGCCCAGTTTGCTCGTTGTGAATTTTGTTTTCCCATGACCAGTAATCAGATATGTGTGGACCTAAAGAAGCTTAACAAGAGTGTTAAGCAAGAAAAAAAATCATTCTTCCAACCACTGACCATTTACTTCCCAAACCAGCAGGGAGCACTGTGTTCTCCAGCTTGGATGTGGCCAGCAGATTCTGGCAGATTCCGCTAGAAGAGGGAAATGTGCAGCAGACTATGTTTATAACACTCCTTGGCAGGTACTGTTTTAAATGGATACCAATCGCAATTATGTCAGCACCAAAAAAATTCAGTGCAATATATCTGAGCTGTTATAGGGGCATATGCAAAATACAAAACATATTTTTGTATTGACAGTCCTGTGATATTCCCTTGAATTTAATTCATTAATCCATTCCAGACCCCCAAATGATTGCCTATTTAAAGCTATCTACCTACCTGACTAATAAAGCATCAACAATCAATGTAAAACTAATACACACATGAAAAGCTCACATACAAAAACAATAAACATGAAATAAATGACCATTTATGAGCACTTTACCTGCTTTGAGGTGAGTTGGTGGCATACTGGAAGGGGCAGGTGGAGAGGAGAAGGGATGGAGGGGTTATCCCTCCCCCAACTTGCTCTCTGTAGGTAGCAAGCTGACCACAAAAAGCAGGCACCTCTTGGGGCGCCCAGGGACATGGGGGTTAAGGGCCTGGCTCAAGGACCCACAGACATGCCAAGGCTGGACTTGAAATGGTGACCTTCTCATCACAGGCCCAGAGGCTTCACCTACTGAGCCACACACATTACAAAATATGATACAGTGGTACCTCAGTACTCAAACTCATTAGAAGTCGAAAGTCGAACCAACCAGTTAAAAAAAATGACCTAGACCTCAATCTGAATCTCAGAAGTCGAACCGTGAGCGCTGACCTAAGATAACTTGTACATGCGGGGAAATGAGTCACATGGTATGTCGGAAACAAAGGGTAACAAATGTTACAACCTAAAAGTTTGCGATTTACGAACAAATTAACGAATACAGAGTAATAATAAAAATAAACAATAGACCGCATGGCGTAGTCTAGTGTTGGCGCAGTGTTGGGGCATGGCTTGGGGTAGTGCTGGGGTACATTCTTTATCGTTTTGGAAGCCATTAAGAAAAAAATGTTACGTACAGCATACAGTGTTGGCGCAGTGTTTGCGAAAAATTAAGACTGCTAAATTTTTTTTCAGGTTAATCTTTAATTGGTAGCCATGGTTCCAAAAAAAGCAGCAGCAAAAGCGGTAAAACGCAGGACCCACAGTTGAGTTAAAAAAAAAAGAAATTATTGAAAAAATGTTTAACTTTACACATTGTTTAGATACATTTATTTTCTTACTTTACAAATTACAGTCTTGATAAATGTGCTTAGATGTGTTTAGTATGTGCTCTTCTTGTTTTATCCTGTTCATTTTGTGTTTAAATACAAAAAAAAAAACATATTTAGGTGTAATTTTTTTGGGGCCGGGAACCAATTAATTGGTTTTCCATTATTTCTTATGGGGAAAATTTCATCAGAACTCAAACTTTTTAGGATTCGAACCCGAGTTCTGAGCGGATTAAGTTTGAGTTCTGAGGTACCACTGTATATACACCCAAAATAAAGAATAAAATGTTGCCACTGGAAGCAAAGAAACCAGCAGCACGTTATTGTTAGAGGGATATTACCCAACAAAAGAGCGGCATCTACATGGAGACCCGCGGGCCGCCGCGCCTGTGGCCATCTTGGTTGATACTACGTAATTTACATTGTTACGCTGGAGTGGAAGAGCGAATTGGCTGAAACTACATTACAACACTGCATTCTAGTGGTTAAAACAACACAAAATGAACCACCGTCTGCAACAAATTTTTGCATGTAAATAATAAAAAATTGTGTTAAAAAAAGTGTTTTTGAGAATCGATGTACTGTATCACAAATCATATCGCATGAATCGATATTTTCTTGCAACCCCTACTGATAACCGCTTCATTTGATTGCACTTGTTCATTGTGTTGTTTACATCTATTTGCATTTTCTTGCTGTTAGTTCTTCTGTCTTGTTACTGCATAATGCAAATATAGATTTTCAGCATTACTAGAATTGTCCTACTGAACTGTACTAGTCTTCTTACGTAAGGGGGAAATGTTTGTTCAATGATGTATACATACACCACAGCAGGGGCCAGGTGACATACAGAATAGGCAGGAGACGGGAGAGGGAGGTTTGTGAGTAAATGAGGAGTAGTAGGGAGAAAGTGTCTGAACCAATTGTTCACCGATTTTATTGTCATTGTACGTGCTTTCGTTAGTTCAAATGATCAATTCTTTTCATGATATTTCTTATTTTTATGCTGATTATATTCAGATTTATTGCTCTTTTAAGCTTCAACAACTATTCGAGTTCTCCTCCCTGGTTCACTGTTTGATGGAGGTTAATAATTGGCTATATAGCTCGGCTCGGCCTCCAACTGACAGTAACTCAAACACTATCTACAATTTTTCTCCTGTCATGTCCTTGCATAACCTTGGTGTTATTTTTGAACAATCCCTGAGCTTCGATGCCCATGTCAATCTTGCTTTTTTCAGTTAAGAAACCTAAGCTGCAAGCTGCCGTTTCCCTGTAACTCACTTTTTACCTGTCTTAGTAAAGCAGGTTTGTCCTATCTTCAGACTATCCGAAATACAGCTCCTACATGCTTTCACAAATAGCCTCATATCACCCCAATCTAATCCTCTCTTCACTGGCTCCCTGTCGAATTCAGAATCCAATTCAAAATTTTGGTACTAACTTACAGAGCCCTCCACGGTCAAGCCTCCTAATATATCACTGACCTTCTGCAAAAATATTCCTGCAGCTGTACTTTGAGATCTACTGAATCACATTTCCTTTCAGTTCCTAGGACCAGATTAAAGACTCGCAGGGATCATGCATTTCAGTCTGTGGCCCCAAATTATAGAAGTCTCCTAATATCAGTTAAATATTTCAATTAATGGAGCAGATCTATGAAGAAACTCAAAACATTTGTTTAGACAGGCATTTGGGTAGCCTTATTGTGGTTTTTAACTCTAATGTTGTTTGGATATTTGTATGTGTCATTTATAGGTGTATATATGTACACATATACATTTATGTACATATATACAAATATCTATTTTTATCTGCTGTATTTTTATCTTGTGTTTTGCGTTTTGCATCCGACTTGTTTCAGTATTTTCTTTTCCTTTAATCTCTGCCTTCTGACGTTGGTTTTATAGCTTGTACTTAACACACTTACTATATATTAGGCGCCTTGTGCCCGCGGTCTGTGGAATTTGCTCCAAGTAAATTTCTTACCTTTTTTTTTTTTTTTTTTTAAACAAGCACTCAAAAATGTTCCAGTATGCAAATTCTCTGCACAGTGTCTGGCAACATTTGCTGCATTGTATTCCTGCTTAAAAGGCATTAACTGTAGATGGCAGTCAAAAATCCTGCATAAAATTACATCCAATTATAAGACCTTAGTCCTCAGCTTCTTATGAATTGGGGGCTAAAGCACAAAAATGCATCTGGGGAAATGAGCAAACCAAACTTTTATACCATCTTTGATCTGTATGGCAACAACAAAGCAAATAATAGGAAGACCAGATTTGTAGTAACAATAGGAATTCTGATAAACATTCTGACTAATTTGGAAAATTCACATAAATGAGAACAGGGATTGCAACTGGTTTGGATGCGAGATGCAGATGTTACTCTGGTAGTCATATATTTTGCATAAACAAATGAAGTGAGCCAAGATTCTTTATTAATCTATAGTCCATTCTTAGATTATGTTAAAACACAGAAGGATTTATTTATTTCACATGAAATCACAAAATAATACATTAAAAGAATATAGCAGGCTAATCTTTCAAAAGCTGGGGTCTATTTGAGTCTAGAGGCAAGCATGGATAACCAAGGAGCAGCACTAAAACTTTGGCAAGCTCTGCTTGGAGGACAACACAGGACTGTCAGGTGGGTGTGAGTCCTCAAAAAGCCACATCCAATGAGAGCGCAACCACCCACTTGCCATGGTCCCTCACAGTGTGTAAAAGGCTCTTATTTAGCCAATGTGGTCTGAACTGATTACCCACAAGGGGGGTGGGGGGGGGAAATACCCGGACAGAAACCAGGCAAGAGATAATTAAATCAGGATATAATATCCGGTATATATTCAATTAAACCTTTAAAATTCATAACAAAAAAACCATAAGGAAAACACAATACATTAAGCACGTTTCAATATTGTTTAGTTCTGAGACTAAAAGATTAGTATGAATTTGGTATTCTAAGACCGAAAATAAGACAGTCAGGAGTTGTCCATATGATACTCTGGTCCAGTCTCTACGTGGCCCTAGTCAACTAAGAACTGCTCAGACCAGATGAGCTGTGGTGCACACAGGTGAGTGTTAAACGTCTTCATAGTGTTCTCCAACAACAATGTTCCCACATTTACACATTCGTTGCCGGGTACGTTGCCTAATAATTTGACCTTAAAACGTGCCCTTAAAACTGCTCTAGAGAGTGAAAAGTACTATGTATTAATGTATGGGTTCTCGATTCCTTCACTGGACAATACATTTGGATTTACACAGCCCCTTCTAAAGGCCGCGCAGGGAGACAGAGCTGTCGAAGCTTTAACAGTGCTAGCTGAGGTCTTTGAAGAAACAGCAGCGAGACAGCAGCAGCAACTGGTCTAATGGATGGAAGAGTAGCTGGCTTTGTAGAGGTAAGCAAGCAGTTACCTAAACAAGGTCCACAGACACTGTACTGAACACAGGCCGGGTTTTGTGTCCAATAACACTTTACCATATCCAAAATAATAACAATAAAATTCCTGCTAACGATCTCCCACATGAAGTACCACCTCAACTATAGATTGCACTGGTTTGACTAGGTTTTTCCAATCAAGTTGTTAAAACTAAAAAAAAATAATAAAAAAAGCAAAAAAAGACGATGTTAGTCTTCGGTGAGGGCCTAGAAAGATCCCTCCTTGTCCTTTAGTGTCACAATCAATCTCTTCTGTATTCACCAGCAGTAATGAAGATGGAAATGAAGGTCGTCATCCTCGGTCTGCCAACTGGGCCTGGTCCAGTGTTCACGAAATTACATGGACATGTGTTCTGGAAGAACGTAGGAGATGTCATCCCAGGGATGGCGGTACAAACCCTGCTTCAGTCTCTTCTGGTCAAGGTAATGTCCTGTTGGGAAGGAGGGAACAAAAGTAACTGAAAGGATGGTTTAAAATCTCACAATGCAAATGATGTTTCTTAGCTTTCTTGGATCAGGTTGTCCATGTGATTTGACTTACCGATGAAGCCCATACTGCGGCCCAAGACAAAGATTCCATTCAGAGCACCAATCTCCACAAACTCATCTGCCTCGTCCCTGTAACACAGCCAATCAGCCACAGCCTTGAGCAATCAGTGAATGCAGTGTTACAGAAGGCAGTCATAGTCAGCGGGAGCAGAGTTCAGGAGCTCATGATACAAAGCAGACAGGCGCAAAACAGCTGTACATGTTCAGTTCCCTACCTTGTAAATCCACCACATGTCCTGAGTAGGTCCACGAAGGCCACGCCAATGAAACCGTCCACATTCAGGATGAGGTTGGGTTTCTGCAAAACAAGCCCATCGCGATGCTATGAGCATCCCAAAGTACCATGCCGAGATTATGATGTGCTGAAAACGTGAAGATGATGCTCCAAACTGAAGGTCGAGAGGAGCGATGCTATACAGTGGTCACCTTGGATGTGGTGATCTTCTCCACATCTAAGGCATAGTCCAGCAGCTGTGTGGCTGGGAAATGCTGTTTCACAAAGTCTTTGAGGATCTGAACTCTCATGTCCGGGTTGTTGATCTGACACACACATATATGAAACACTCATGAAACATCAACAGCTTCCCGACTGAAACAGCAACAAATTAATCTGTCACTATAGGGTAGCAGTGATGCCTCAGTTCTATCACCAGCAAGTAGTGCTGAATATTCTTCAAATGATTTAATATTACGAAATGCTATGTACTTCTATGATTTTGTTTAATTGATCTGTGTTTGTTGGTTTTACACTCTCCCAGGATAGTTGATATTGTTCTTGATGATTTTTACGAGGGAGGATGGTAGGACTGCGCATGGTTCTCACCGACTTCACCCTGTGCCCGATTCCCATGATCAGCTTGCCCTCCTTCTTCATCTTGTTGACAAACTCCATAGGGAGCAGGCCGCTGTCGAAGGCCTTGCTGAACTGCCTGGCGGCGGCGTCGAGAGCCCCGCCGAAGCGGTCGCCCTGCAAGAGCTCATTTCAGGTCATCATACTTGGACACACTTATAACAAAAACGCTAAAGAAAGGGCAGTTTGCTGGCTCCTCCTGTTGCTTCAAGGCTATTTGTGCATTTCTGAAAATGGTCAGTGCTGCTGGGCATTCGAAATAGAATATTCCATTCAACAAAACAGGAACAGGGCAACTGGTGTTCTGACTGTGTAAAAGGGGCCTTTATGAATAGAGGGGTCAGAGAAAAGCACCAGGGAGCTGAGCCACTACAATAGGACGTTTGTCAAATGGACATTTCCAATTAAAGGATAGGTTTTCCATTTGAACCTGGGATCTTGGGCCAAAGGCACTAAAAACTAGACCCCATATTCTGAGCAGGCTGGGTGGCCCCACTGGAGAAAGTCAGCTGAGAATTTAGGGACAAATCATGTTTAAATCAGCAATGTTTAGATGTAGCTACAAAATATGCCGTGGCACGGACCGGACTATGGGCTTCAAAATGAAGTCAACTTTTACACAAATCATACAGATGGGCAAACAATATAACCACAGGGAAAGGGGCAGCATAAAAAAAATATTATATATATAAAAATGAATACAAATAAGTATATTTAATAATAATAATTCCTGTTTATGTATTATGAAATACGGAAAACTTAGAGACTGATACACATTCAGACAGCATATCACTATGGGGATAGAAGGAACACAGCGAGCATCTTACGATAGTTAGTAGGCCCGATGTCAGGCTGGAGATGAGGTCCTTGCCCGCACGGGCACAGACGATGGTGTTGTGGGCACCGGAGACAGCAGGGCCGTGGTCTGCGGTCACCATCAGGCACATCTCAATAAACTGACAGGCATACCGTGGCAACCTGGCATGTACAAGGGGGGCTGTTTATGCAGGCATGCACACTTGGCCATCATTTAGGACACAAGCTCCTAGATTGTGCTGCTGAAGCCTTCCATAGGGTAGCTAAACTGAATGGCTTATATATAAACACACACATCTGTAAAGCTTAAAAATCTATTTGGATCAAGTGTCAGTCAAAAAACCAAGCCAAGCAAGCAGTTTTCAGAAACTTTATATTCTACTGCACACAAATTCAGAAGAATAATTCTCAAAATTGATTTGAGAAAAACAAATACTTCTCATTTTCCATGAAAGGTTAAGCCACACTAAAGAAACCATCAGCAACATGAACTATGGCTGAAAGCCATTTCAAAGTCTTTCCAATAAAACAGTAATGTGCGGAGTGCCCAGGAGTGGCATCTTCAGGGTTCACTCACCTCCTCTGGAACCAGAGGAGCCCCAGCACCCCTCCCAGGCCCATCTCCTCCTTGAAGACCTCAGTGATGGGCATGCCGGCATAAATGAGCTCCTGGCCCCGCTCGTCACAGATGCTGGTCATGAAGGAGGCGGGCTTACGGATCAGGCCCAGCTCCTAGGACAGTCAGAGATGTGCGTGTCAGCTCGTTTGTACGTCCGAACCAAAGATCACTGCGGGCAGCAATGCAGACAGGAATCGCCTGGAATGCTAAGGGACCTACCCTTGCCCAGGAATAGTCCATTGGTACTGTTGGCGGAGGCACCTCTTGTGCAGGAACTATGACTCCATTTGCAACGAGGTCATCATATACTTTCCTATAGATTATTAAAAAAAAAAGACATGCCAATGTGACAGGGGTGGAAGTCAGACTTCTCTGTGTGGACTTTAAATCTACTCCTCATGGCATAAGCATTCATATAGTCAGGAAATCTGATCCATTAGAGCACATGTTTGTGTTGAGGGCAGTTCCAGCCATCTGCCACCATGAGCTGTGTGCGCTGCAGGTGTGTGCCCACCTGATCACGTCTCCCAGTTCGTCGAAGCTTGGGGGCACAAAAGCCCCGGCCTCCCTGAGGGCCTGATTCTTGGCCACGGCTGTCTCCGAGGCCTGGTTGGCACAGGCTCCTGCATGCCCAAACTGCACCTGAGAAAAGCACCAGCCCATCGGGGTCAGCTTTATCCGGAACACCTACTGGAGCTACCCTTGCCTACCAAATACTTTTGTTTGTCATAAACTAACTTCCAGACTCTGCCAGCTCCTCTCTTCTATCAATCCTTACAAAGCACCTACAAACCACCAAAGCATCTCTAAGTGTCTATGACTTTGTTGTGGTTCCTCTGAAGAAAAGGAATCCTGGAAAATGTATCAATAAGGGCTGTGAATCAATAAAAAAAAATAAAAGTTGAGGTTAAATCGCAATTAATTGGGCATAACGTTAAAACTTTTTAAAACTAAAATAAAACCAGGTAACATCAGCTTCACAGTGAGACGCTAACTGGATGTTTTGAGTTTAGCTTTGAATTTGGGGATTCTATGCAACGTCAGGACCTAAACTAACAAATTTTTACAATGAAGGATTATTATTCATTTTTATTAAAAGTTTGTGGTCATACTATTCTCCCATTTGGGTATCAAAATGCTACATGCGTTAGCCTGATCAAATACATGATCACACAAAGTAACGCCATACATCATTAAAACAATAAAAGTTTCCTAGCCCTACTAATAACAATAATCCTTAGCATAGCATTCAGACATCAGACATGCTTCTTCCTCAGTCCCAAACGACCACACACACCTCTGAGGAGAACATGGTGGCACAGGTTCCAATGCACCAGCAGACCACTGGTTTGCTGATTCTGCCCTCCTTGATTCCCTGACAGATCTTGTACTCCTCTGTACCTCCAATCTACAGCAAAGGAAAGCAGTTGAGGCCCAGCACTTGTGTAGTTGCTGTGAGTGGTGTGTATGTGTGAAACATTGCGTAATGTTTGGCTCAGAATGATTAACGATCAGCAGATATGTGTATTAACAGGTGGAGAGCTTGCCAGGGGAACCAAACATGATCATTTATTTTACTCCAATGACGTTAACAGTCAAATATTTCGTAATTTGCTAATTGAACAGCAGAGAAAGTGCAGAGAATGAAGTGCACGAGTGGTACTTGCCTCTCCCAGGACGACAATCATCTTCACCCCAGGGGTGTCCTGGTAACGTAACACATGGTCCATGAAAGTAGACCCAGGGTATCTGCAGGACACACAGATGTGCAGAAATCATTTTTGTGTTTACACAGGCGATCCTCAGGTTATGAATGAGATCCATTCCCCAAGTCTGTCCAAGTCTAGTTTGTAGGCAAGTCGGAAAATAAGCTACATAATAATAAATAATAATTATATAGTAACAATATAAGTTATTACATTCCACGCTGCAGAGCCAATGGTCTGCTGAAGCCATGCAATGTTTTCACAAGCGTAACAAAGTATTACGTGCATTTCGTCATTACGAACCTTTGTATTAAATCAAGTTTTAAAATTTAAATAAGAATTCCCTGCCATAAAGCCTAAGTACGAGTTGTTTGTAAGTCAGATGTCATCTTAACGACGTCTTAACGTGGGAGACTGCTTGTACACAGTACTTCACTGGGAGCCACTGGAAGATAATTACTTTGGGATTTTCTTATTTGGTTGCTTACTGTGATCAGATATATTGCCAAATCAAATTTTCCCATTATGTGACGGACTGAACTAAACCAATTAAGATCCCTATTGGTAGCCACATTACAGATTCGCGCATTAACAGTTTGAAGCAGCATCACCTGTGTGGGAACATGGCGCTCTGAAGGCAGCATAACCCTCGAGGACCAGAGCAGCACTATCCTCACCTGTCTCCCCCAATTGCTACACCCTCAAAGACTCCATCAGTCGTCCGGGAGATGATATTGTTGAGCTCGTTGGACATCCCCCCTGAGCGGGAGACATAGGCCACGCTGCCAGGTCGGTACAGCTTGGAGGCCAGGATATTGTCTAGCATTCCCCCAGTGTTCCCAATCTTGAAGCAGCCAGGCTTGATGCCACCCACCTGCAAGGGTCCAAATGCATAAAGCGAAACTAACGGGACCTCAGTGCTCAGTCAACATGCAGCAGTTCTGGTGCCATCAGTAGTGCTGAGGCATAGAGGGGAACAGGTACAACCCTAACCATCACTGCATAGGCTCCTAGCACCAGTGAACTGTCAATTACGTGTAGCTAACCAAAACTAGACTGGATGAGAGTTTATTCCAAAGTATCCAACTAGTACCATTAGGACAACACACAACGGCTTTCTGCACAATTATGCAGATAGAGTTGGCTAGTATTGTGATAAAAACACCGGGATTTCAAAAATAAATTACAGCTGAAGGCTACCTAACAGAGGTTCAAACTAAGGGCTGCAGATGAAAATACACAAAAACACATTGTTATAGGGCCGGCTTGGCACCACAACAGAAAATGACGTTACAAGAATGTAGGCAGTAATTTCTTCAAGCAGGTTACTGCCCAGAATCCATGTGCTGCCAAATGAAAGTCAAAGATGGAAAATGATTTTCTCCCCTCAGCATTTCTGCCTCAGTTCCTCAGGGTTATGTCCTCTTATTTATTTATCTATTTTATTTTTATTTATTTATTTTTATTTTTTTTTAACTGCCAATGGTCACTGCCACAGGCCTTCTCATCTGCACATCTAAGCAGTGCTGTGACACAAGGCTGCCTGTTTTGCAACACAAAGAACAGCAGAAGGGGCAGCCACCATGAAGCAGAGCCTACCGTAGCTGGGCCGATGATGGTGACACCCTTCTCGTCCGCCATCTTGATGAGCTTTCTGGTCAGGGCTTCTGGGATGCCCTCAGCAATGATGGCAATGGTACGGATCTGGACAGAGAGAAACCGCCTTGAGTGAAGATGTGCTTCTCAAAAGGGGCTATTCAGATGAGGTTAGGAGATCAGCATGTTGGGTTCTATTGACAATGTAGGTTCACATAGGACAGGACTTGTAATCACATACAGCCTAAGCCGTTCCAGCCCACTCACCTGGGGATACTGCAGGGTCTCCACAGTGCTGTCATAGGCAGAGCGCAGTGAGGCGAAGCTGATGAGCACATCCACCTCAGGGTGCTTCCTCATGGCATCCACCATGTTCTTGTAAACTGGGAGCAGGATTTCTTTGTGACCCCAGTAAAACTTCTGTTTGTGGTCGCCGCTGAAATGCACACGTGAAATCATCACCAGGTGATCCAGACGAAGCATTCTTAGCAATTTGGCTGAGAAGCCACAATGTTCCAAAGTAATTTGATGTATTCACAGAGCTTAATACCTTACTGAAGAGGTCAAACACCTCTATTGGTATAACAGCAAGGGTCAATGTTTGAGTTACAAATCCAGGTCCTCAACAATCATGCGGACAGTAGCCTCAGCTTCCACATGGCAGTATGACAGGAGAGAGCTTGGCACCTACGTGAATGGGTAAACCATGGCGGCCACCGAGGGCTCGTCCCGGGAGCAGACGTAGTCGAAGTCCAGCATGCCCTGAACTGCTCGTGTCTGCATGCCCCACACGATGGACTTGGTGTGCTTGCTGAAGAGTGTTGTGGCTTTTGCTGTGTGGGACAAGGAAGATAAGAGAAAGTCATTTTTCAAACCTCAAATGCACCCAGAGAGGGCTGAGCATCATCTCCCCATCAGCAAGACAATCATGTGTGGCAACATCGCTTTGAAACACCTTCCTGCTGGTCAGGCAGGTATTAATAGTTACAGTACAACCGAGGAAAACAGGTATCAAGCCAAGTGGATCAGGAAACAGAAGCAAGGCGACGGGATAGAGACACACAGGAAAAATCATTAAATAACCAACAGGGAGGCGTACTCAGTCAAAAGGCCTCAACACAACAGAGGGTCTCATGGAGTGACATCATTGTTTATAGAGGGTTTTAAAAATACTCCGGTAGCCAGAATTAGAGACACCTAATTCTCAGTTCATCCAACATCCATCTACCAGTTGATTTTCAAGATATTGACCGTTAATCTCCCCCAGGAAAAATATCAAAGAAATATGAAAATAAAAATATGAACAGGAAGTTATTACTTTGGCAAGTACACAAACCATTACCCAAACCCTTTTTCTCAGTCCAAAAGGTTGAACTCTGAAGTACTAAAAATAGCCAAATGAAGTCCAACCTCCATTCTTAGCTGGAAGACACAACACACCTACGCATCTCCAACTGTTTGTTTTGAGCACGGTCATAAGATGGAATGTATATAAGGGGACTCATGCATAAAGGAGACACACATTTTCAATAACTTAAACATATCAAAAGCCAAAATACTTAATGCAGTAAGAAAGACAAAAGGCTTTAATACACTTTAAAAATATTTTAAAGTTGTGCGCTATCCTCCAGCTAAAAATCAATTAAAATTTTCCACTTCAGGACAGCACATGCTATATTAAGCTAAACACACACATAATGCATTGTACCTCTTTTTGGACTGAGTGTACCTTAGCAGAAATTAAACCGGGGGGGGGGGGGGTCAGGGGCAACAGGGAACATAAAAAGAAGAGGGGTGGCAGGGTTGCATGGTGGTTGACGTTAACCAGAGATGCATTACTGACACTATAGCTATGACAACCAGCGGCCTCATTCACCCAGTGGTGTTGAGGTCTGAGGCAGCCACAGAATTGGGCACAGAAAATGTTTGGTTTGTCCAATGGGGGAATCATTCTGTATGGATTCTGGGCAACGCAAGTAGACAGAGACCATGGGGTCCGGATACCACATCGCAGGCTGACATGGCACGTCCGGCGTTAACGTCAGTCACCTTGGAAACCACTCTTAGGCACCAGCCAACGCTAAAGGAGCAGAATGACCACACAGCTGAGGGGGCCGCGGGGAGGCCAGCGGGCAGCCCAAGCCTGTCCTACCTCCAGCTCTGTCAGAGGAACTCTGCTGTTCTGTCATATCACCAGGTGACAAGAGACATCAGCAACAGAACAGTAAAAGTAAGAAAAAAAATAATAATTCACATTATGCAAGCTACAGGTAGAATAAAGCAACAAACAGGTAAAAATGTCAGCCATACTTTATGTAAGCATAAAGTTCCTTTCACTCCAATACAATTAACAAAATGACTACATTTCTAAGCTTGCAATAGAGATACAGGAACTGCATCCAGTAGCATTTAGACATTGACTGATGTATACAATGTGCTGTGCTGAGAGGAAGCATTTCTCTGATTTTTCCTTTTTAAGTTTAGATAGGATTTTATTACATTACATTTCAAGCGGCTCAAGCTATTTGACAACAAACAAGATTCACTTATTACACTAAATATACAACACTTGCACCATAGCACTAGATTTTAACACGTGTGCAGACATCCAAACAAACCAAAAACCAATGACCTTTGAGAAGCGCTGATACACACCAACACAGCCAGTTTAATGGTTAACGGGTTAGTGATGTCCAAACCTACCAGTTTATACCTGCCCATAGTTCCATTTTTTATATAAAAAGACATTTATAAACATTTTATCAAAAAGGGGGTGTCTTTCACATTGACCTGCAAACCTTTTATGGCACTCAATATTGGAACAAACACACAAAAGGGAAACTAAAGTCCATCAATATGAGAAAGCAGAAAACCAAGACCAGCCCCCGAGACCTCGATTAACATGCTTACCAAGCACTTACACAACACTCGTACCCCACACCAACACACCTTCTGTAGCAACTGTGCATTACAGCCAAAAACCAATTCCACACGCTACTTTAGTGCAAACATTTGCCTTTTCAGGGGTTTGTGTCCACAGCAAATCAGTTACAGAACCAGGAACAGCCATTTGCATTGACTCCGGAATCAAAACAGAGGAGTCAGTACAAAATGTTGTGATGTGTTCTGCATTGTTATGCCACAAGCAGAGGGAAGGCTACAGCTTGCAAGAAAACTTACCCATGTCACTTCCTGTGAAAGCATCCTTCAGACACCAAGCGCAGTAAGCAGTAGCTTACAAATTTGATCATGGAAAGACACAGTCAATATCAAAGAAATGGAGGAGACTGAGTAGGGGAGGGGCGGGGGGGGCAGGTGGGTAACAGAAATGCTGGAGCACACTGGGCAACCTGAGGGACCTCGGGGAAGCAGACGAGGCTTGACGCATGCGTGAAAAAGTGGCACAGAGGTGTGTGATCAGGAAGGGAACCTAGAGGGTCTGACCAGGACAAGAGAGTATGATACACATTACTGAGGCTTCCCACATCCCAAGAAGGGGAGACTTTCTATACAGTTGTAAAAGTAAAGCAAATTGCTAGTTTCCTGCATGAGGCAACCCATCTGCTTTGAAGTGTTATGAGACTGAAAAATACTCAATAAATGAAACAAAAAACTGAATGGGTCACACTGCCCAGTATGGGTGGGAATTACCACAATGCGACAATAATATTTGGGCCATCATATGATATTATGTGATTCTTTACATCATACGGCACAGCAAGTATTGAGATTTAATTGTACAAAACATTGCAATTTATTGCTCGCACATATTATTAAAGAGATTTCTCCCGTTTCACTTCCTCAGGTGCCAGTTCCGGGTGGTGCCTTGTGAGATGAGCCGCCAAGCTGGCCGTATTTCTGGAGTGCTTGATTTTCATGTGGCACTCCACTCAAATACCATGTTGCATGTCAAGCTCATTATTCACTGTATTGTGGAAACTGACAGAAACGCACACTCTCAATTTGAAAGCAGATGGCGCATCCCATATCTCCGCGGCCATTTTGGCGACTATCTTTCCACTGCGATGCAAGAGCAGAACAAAGCCTTGCGCCATCTTGTGGACTTCAGAAACAACATTATAAAAGTTTAGCCAAATGTACCAAAACAGAGTAATATAAAATGAATTTAAGTTATAAAAAAATATTCATTAAATAAATATATAGATGCCGTGATGCTTGGTACCTCTGTATTGATATCGGGCCAAAAAAAAAATTGAGATACACTGTATTGATTTTTCCCTTCACACCTCTGCTGCCCAGAAAGCCCTGCAGGGACACTGATGAGCAGCACAGTGGTGGAGACTCTGTACAGAAAGTTCCCAGGACAGAGATTGGTTGCAAGGCATGAGTGGAGTGTCAGGGCATCTTCACAGCAGCTCCTCCCAAATCACCAGAACTCCTAACTGACCTTCGAGGCCCACTGAACTATTTAAACTCTTTAAAAGCTTACACAGAAATAAAAATCAACAGATTAGGTGATTTCTCAACATGAAAATGGCAGAGCCACTGCGAGACGAGCAGAAAGGCAGTAGTTACCTGGTGGGACCCCAGATGCTAGTCTTTTTGCAGGTGTGACATCACTGGGAGAGCTGGACTCAGAAAAGGAGGCCGTCCTGCTGGTAGCTGGAGTCTAGTGAACAGCACACGTGAGGATTCAGATTGATGAGAAGACCATTCACCAACATAAACAAAATCAGCCAGTGAAATGAGACAGAAGTGCACCAATCAGAATGGTGCGCAGGGTTCCATGCTGGGTAATTTTGGGGATCAAGGGCTCTAACTGGAATGTTGTACAACACAAAAATCTGTCTCCCATTAACCCAAATAAAAACTTTCACCCCCCAATAAAACTCAAGAACAAACAATATCCGATAAGGAAGGTAGTCTTGGCATGTTTCCACATGCAGAGTTTCAGCTTTAGGTTTTTTTTGTTTCTGTAGTAACATGCTATGTTGCAACACAGCACACTTATTGCAGCCTATAACAAAGCAAACACCATCACAGCTTTACAGGGAACCACCCAGCTGAGTCACCCGCTTAAATGTTAACATTTTTAAAGAGCAGCAACAGAAACACAAGGGGGAAAAAAAAAAGGACGAACCGAAACACTGGCACTGGAGTTCAGCAAGAAATTGGCCGTATGTGCAGCCACGGGTGGCTGATTGGGGATCGGCCGGTGGCCCAGTGCCATGCCGACGATGGCCGTCATGTGGGTCTCCGTGCCAAAGACATGGATGGGAATGCCAGTGGTCTTTCCTGTGGAGAAGAAACAGAGGTTCAAATGGACTACTGGGAAGCAGAAATTCTCTAATTTATCAAATAATCCGAGTATGAAAACTGGCTTTAAGCTTGCCATTCTTGAGTAAATGAGCTTAAAATGAATGCAAGTCTTTCATACAAACGGAAAACCTGAAGAACATACGTCTGAACTACAGCTACACTCTAATTGACAAGGGCTAACTCACCTACTTCTCCCATCACCCTCAGCCCCTCCTGATAGTTGGGGCCACCACGACGCACAAAGATGGTGACCTCATGCTCCTTCAGTGGGCCCTGGTAGTCCTTAATGGCCCTCACAATGCCCTGTGGAAGAGGGAGACCGTCAATATAGTCTGAGGACAGACCTAGAACATAGAAATCCCCAGTAAGACAGGGTTTGCACAATTCACCTCTGAAGGACAGAGGACCCAGCTCCTACCTTGAAGGTGGCTGCGACATTGGTGAAGTTGGCAATGCTACCGCCAATAATGAGGACTTTTCCTTTGGGAACAAGAAGACAACCAACCAATCAATGCTGCGGGAACCTGAAAGCAGCTCCGCCTTAAATTAATTTAAATGGAAAAAAAAATAAAAATAATTCCTCCTGTGTACCAAATCCAAAATGTTCAAAACCCACATATTATTACCCTAGAATGACATTACGGATCAAATTATCTTCAGTGATATTGAACTGCTCAGCACCCAACTCTTCAAGCAGCCCATGTTAAGAACGTTAATGAGAAGCACAACAGCAGCACTAATCACGGCCCAGCAGACTTGAGAGTTCTGCAGGCCAGCTCACCATCCGGGTGCTTCTCTCGGGTCATCAGGGACAGGATGGTCTTGGCATAGTCGTAGGTCTGCTGCTCGCTGGGGGCCCCTGAATACTCGCCGTAGTTGGCCAGCTCATCCACTCCGCCCAGGTCACATATCGTGTCACTGCAACAAATGAAAAGACTGAACTCAGCTGGGCTAAAGAGGCTTTAGACAGTTACAGAAAAGGAATTGCTTGGAAAATTAAGATTTTCATTGCACTTCCAACTGTGAGAAGCATTTACTTTTTATTAAACCCAAGCAGATTCCCACCCAGCTGCCAAGAATCATAACAATCAAGACAAATGGGGCACATCATTCCGTTTTCCTGACGTCTCCAACGTTCCTTAGTGTTGCAGCAGTCTTTAAAAATAAAAAAGGTGTTATGTTAGTCTGCACTACCATAACACCATAAAACACCTGCCACTGAACTTCCAATCGGAAGTAATCCGCTTGAGTTTACGAGAGACTGACACCTTAACTTAAAGAAGAGGGAAAAAAAAAATAATTAAAACCCCTCAATCCAGGATATCTTGTTTGAGTTTAGGGCTCTTCCTGAGTTTGCTTCTTCCTACTAGGGCTGGGAAACCCCTTTTAAAAAGACATTCAATTTTTATGACAATAGAAAAATTAAAATTTCTTTGAATGATAAATTCAGTGAGGCTTTTGAAAGAAATCAAACATAGGTTGGCAAAGATTTCTTTGCATATCATAAATAAAGTTGATCAGTAATGCTTTGGACCAGCTTTTCCTTTTCTCCAGTCAACACCCTTACCTGTCGGTACCTACTGTGACTGCGCAGTGACCTACCTGTAAACCACAGATGCCCCACCCCCGGCCACCATGGTCCAGATCCTCCCACGCGGGTTAAGCACTGTAAGCTTGAGACTGGCGCCACTCTTGGCATCTAAGTCCGCGATGTAGGCCTCCTACAACACAAGGGTATAGGTGTGTTTCAGTACACCTCCTTCTTACAAGCCCACTGTTCAAGCACTGCATGACGAATAAGAGTTTATGAATGCATAATCTGTAATTGTGATTCTGACAGTCAGATAGGCATCTAGCATCCTTACTTCAAATATGACGAGTTTAACCATACTGTCTGCCTCTTTTCTCCAAGGATGATGAGATATAGGCATCTTGTCTGAACCCAATTACACGTCACCAATCTAGCACAGCAACAATGATGAGAAAATCTGAGAAAAAGGACCTGATCTTGGGTCATATCATGACTTGGAGGCCCAAGAAGAAAGCCACTACAATCTCCAGATATCTGTCAAGTGGATTTTAGTAATCTATTTTTTGCATGCTCCTGAACATGCTTATGTGCAGCTACAAGAATGGTGGCCAGCTGGCAATCCCGACACTATCCCAGCCCGGCTCAACTGATGAGTCACGCAATGTGTTCACTCTGGAGGTTATTAATAGATTATTCTGTATGACGCTGCCCTGTGATGCAGTGAGGTGGATTCAGAATGAGTCAGGCAACGTGCCATTAAACACGTTGATCAACATCATCTATGATGTGATACCCTCAGAGGCCATGAGGTGAACAGGAACAGCGAATCATGTGGTGACAACAGAATACGTGCAGCATGCAGATAGGATCAAGTGGTTAAGACAGCTAAGCATTAGAATGGCTAAGATATAGGATCCAAGAGATTTAAAATGTAGTGTAGCTAGGTGTCAACAACTACATTCCGCAGAAATAAGTGGGCCCTACCCTATCTACACCTAATAAGGCAACCACTGAATAACGGACAACATACAATACAACATACAACAGCAGAGGGAAATGCTTACTACACCAAGGTCAAAAAAAACAAAAACATTGCTTGTACCTCCAAGGTCAGCTTTAGTCCACCGATTGCCCTCTAAGCACTACAGAGTCGATAATGACGACCAGTGTCCAATATGGTGTTTCTCCTGTCCATTTATTTCTTTGATGTGATGCCTGGTTTCTCACCTCTGGATAGGCCTCTCTCCCGAAGGGCGGTGGGAACTCCACATCGCCCCACTTAGCCTTGCAGATGTAGTCTGCTGTTGCATCAATCTTGGCAGCCATGTCTAGCACGTACACACTATCTTTGGTAACCACTGAAGGAAACAGAGGAGACAGTACTCTGAATATGCTGGAACTCCAGCAAAAGCTCACTTTAACCATCCTTTTGCGTCACAGTGCGTCATTATTATGTCATTATTCAGAAGAAAAGCATCACTTACTAGCTCAAAACATTGGCATGCAATATTTTATTAAACAAAAACTAGAATGATAGCTAAAGAGTTGTCGATACTAGTTCAGAACGATGAGCAGCAGGACTCATCTTTTTTACAAATGTAAGATTTCAGAATCCTATAAGAAAGGACCAGAGAAAACAGACCAAAGCAGATTCCCCCCCATGCCCTCCTTCTCCAAAAGCTCTCGGCCACAAATCCCTATGGCCTGTGAACCTTGTACGTTCCTCTCACCCACAGCCATGTGAGTCACAGGAGTCGGTTTGACAGGGTGGAGGCTGGGACACATTACAGTGTGGAGCCATTATTCCCACTGAGTTTCCAAAAGCCAGCATGTGTCTGTAGTTCTGCTGCATGTCTGATGAGTACGTTCCAGTGAAGGGCCTGCCTAAGGCTTTTATGTGGAGAACCCCACCATCTCTCTATTGCTCTTATGACTGCATCTGAAGGTTCAGACTCTGTTAGGCTTCATTATGGAATTGGGTGAGGTAGGTGTGGATATCTTAGGAAGGGGAGTCAGGTGACTGGGTATGTTTTATGATTCACTATAAATGTGAAGAGAACGACTATTTCATCCCTAATGAACAGATCTCAACAGCCACCCAGTCATTTCACTTCCCTACCCAAACACTTGACAGAAGTGGGAGTTGCACACTGAAGACTCTTGTTCAAAAGGCTGGTGTTTGGCGGTGATATCAGCTGCAAGGCCTCATTTTAAAAGATCAGTAATCCACCTCCTTCACAGATAGAAGCAATTCATTCATTCTGGAACGAACCATTTTCTGTCTTGTGCTGAAAATGAGCAACTCCTATTGGTAGGATTTAACATTAAGCCAATTAACATTTTAACAGCTTCTAATTATAGCCTGCTTACATGCTAATGAGGTTTCAGTGCCGAGTCATTTGATGCATCAGAGTCTCAACTACAATAATCCAAATTACTTCAGGGACTGAGGAATGCCAGGAAGGTATCGGCATATTAAAATAAAGAAATAAAGCCCTTAGAGACACGTCATAATGAATCATTAATGAGTCAGCTGGCTAGTCTGAAAGGGCAGGTACACTTTCACAAACTGCCACGTAAAGCAAAAGAAAACCAAAGGGCATTTCTTCCCTGTTTGTTATTAAATGTCCCCCCCACAATGTAATAAAATAAATTTAAAAAAAAAATTAAAAACTTATTTTGACATTATGGGGAGCATTTTTCAGGTCCCCACAAAGATCTGTGAATGCAATCAGAAAACTAAAAATGTCAAAGGTCTCATATTTAGTTTGGTCACTTGTGTTTAAGGTTAGGGCTGGGTAGGGGTTAAGGTTATCATTGCCATTGGGGGGGGG
>JAODLD010000101.1:16274050-16285290 GCA_026781065.1 Mormyrops boulengeri | reverse complement strand
TGCGCTACTTGGTGACAGTCAGCACCCAACCCGTCCAAAGCCACAGCAGTAACTTACCACCTTCCTGTGACATAGCCAAGGTGGCTGCTAAAATAACCTCCTACAACCATCCACATTAATTACCATCAGTTCTGGATACAAACATTCCATTTACAACTTAAAAAAATAAAAAAATAAAAAAAAATGAATCTGTTCCAACCAGAGAGACTTAAGACAGTCGCTCCTCCTGCTTTGTAAATCCCTAGCTTTTCTGCAACCTGCTCTGTTGGATCATTATTAAATCTTTAGAAAACAAAATGTTTACTCCAAGCAATAGTTTCCCATGTTTCTACCAGGGACCAATCTCATACATCCAGTTAAAATAATTTGGGCTCACATGAAATTTTTTAAATTTACTAAGTAAATTAAATTGCTGTTACCATCTCTTACTGCTTCTAATGAGAGCTGTAGTGGCAGGAAGCTAAGCAGGTCACACCAGACCTCTCCTTCCAAGGCCACAGTCCCTTTACATAGGATCTCCAGGCATTCCCAAGCTATCGGGGAGATATAATCTCTCCAGAATACCCCAGGGGCCCAGCAGGTTGTACCCAGTAAGGCATGACTGGGTGGAGTCCTAATAAGATGCCAAGACCGCAATGGCTGACTCTCCTCAGGTACTTCTTCACTCTCTTCACTAAGGGAAAATGCTGCCTCTCACCTGAAAGGAGCCATCTATTCTTTTCTGAGAGCACCATGGCCCTGGATGACTTACTCAGCAGTACCATACTAAAATAACTACATCCATTTTTTTATTTGAACAAAAGGACATTTCATATGATTAATTACAAACAAGTTTTGTCTTTAGTTTCATGCTTTGTCTAACATGTAGATAGAGAAAACAAAAACAAGTACACCAGTGACACAATTTCCATTTAAGGCTGATTGCATAAACCTGCTAGATTACTGCACCAAAACATCACTGGTTGGTTGCCTGCTAGACTGCTGGTTAACATTTTCCTCCATTTTGGTCTCTGATGGACACAATGGCTCCAGGAATTGCCAGAAAATGTAAGCTAGATAGAAAAAAAAAATTCACAAAGATGGAAAAGGGTACAGGAACATTGGTAGGCTAATAGACATTAGTGTAAACAGTTATAGCACGTAGGAATCATCAGAAAAGGCATACTACCAGAAAGCAAAGCCGCAGTGGCCATCCTTGACGGATGACAAAGCATGGCATTTACTCAAGCCTGCACTGAAAAACAGAAGCCAGGATTCGAGCTAAGCACAAGATTTACCATTTAAGAAACCGCGCTCTATGAGTGCCTAGACAGTGCAGCAAACATTAAATTAAAGTTCTTGGACACTGTCCGTAGAGGTTAACGGCCACTAACACTTCAGCAAAGCTGCAACATCAAGGTCAGCCAAAGAACATAAAAAAAAAATAAAAAAAAATGAATACAGCCAGCAGATTCCGTGATATGATGAAACTACGATAAACTTGTTTAGATCAGATGGGGTTCAGAATATTTGGCATGGACTTGGACAAGAGTATCACAGTTAACGCATCAACGCATAACAATAACAAAAAGGGGCTGTGTGAATTTATCAAAAACACAGGAGAAATTACATTTATAGGTGGCATCATGAACACTAGTGTGTACAACAAAATACTAAATGAAAAGCTCATTCCCAATCTCAACACACAGGAAAATGACAATGATCCTAAACAAAGCTAGAAAAAAAAAGCTCATAAGTCTTTATTAGACGAAGAAAATGAAATCACCTGGCCAAGTATGTCACCAGACCTGAATCCTATCGAGAGGAAAAGCGCAGTAGGAAGAGTGCAACCCTTCCAGCAAAGAGGAGCTGAAAAGAATTCTGTGAAGAATGGCAGAACTCCTCTCCTCAGATTTGTGCTACACTGGCATCATCCATGCTAAAGTGACTTGAAACTGTCATTTTATGTTAATATGTAGTAAACTGAGTGGATTTGTAATTTACCAACATCTTAATGATATTGAAGTGAGTTGTAGCCATTTTTTGCCGTTTACTGTATCTGGCTTATTTGTTTAATATTTAATTCAAGCCCCCATATTCAAGTGCATGATCTCTAATAGAGCAATACATAGTCACTTGCTTGACATATTAATGTTGCTTTGTAAGAAAGGAAAACATATACACAATGCCAATAGGAAAGTGGACCAAATGGGTTCATAAAGCAGTAGGAAATGCTGGTTTCCCCCTCAACATTAAAAGCTAGGCTAAACCTCCCACGTAAACATAATTTAAGCACTGGTCTTCCTCAGGCGTTTGAGGAGGCTGCATGCTTGCACTTAGGCCCTTGGATTTCAGGCTGGGAAATCATGTTTCCTTCAACGCAGAATGAAAAGCTGCACCATTCTGGTTTCCCGTCCCACACACACACACACACACACACAACCTAGTTCACAGAGAAGCCTTTGTGCGCTGCAGCATCCACCCGGCACGCCTCTCCTGCATTCTGGCACATTTAACCCATGCTGATCGCTGCTCATAAAATGTGTACTATGTTCATTGTTTCATTTATGTGAAAGGTGGTCCACACTGTCCCATGTTTGCTTTCAGAGAGACTCTGGCAAGAAAAAAAAAAAAAAAACTACTACCATATAGATAATTATAGACAGGTAAATTATATTGATTTTCTATAACCCCAGATCCGATGCAAGGTACGCCTGTGGAAGCAGCGGGTGCATTTTGACCCAGTTAAGTTTCACAGAACACACAAACAAAAATACAATGAGTAAATAAAATTACAGACCAAGGGCACAAACAAGGGCACCTATGAAACATGGTGCAGGGACACCCATATGCAAAGGTGGGCTGGAAGAGGGGCATCATGGTATTACCCACCAAGATACCCACAAAGCCACTGTACCACCCCTGAATAAACTAAGGGTATTAACTAAACTCAGTGTCCTTTAAGTGAACCAGAAAAGTGGGCCAAGAGAAAGATAACTAGTTCTCTTTGGAATCACATTGCCCACCACCTTACAAAAGGACTTGCTTCACTTTCTGGTCCACTTCACATTCACACTTGGTCTTTTTGGACATTGAATTGACCACGAAAGTTTTTTCTTCCTCAACAAAATGTCAAGTTCATGAGAATGACCCATATTTTAATAGTTGTTTAATGGTTTAACTTAAACTTGCGATGTACAGATTTATTCATTTTCAACAAAATACTACTTGCAAGCAAGCAAAAGCTGAATTTCAAAGCTGTCAAAAAGGCTCGATGAACAGAGAAAGAAAAGAGAGTGCATTATAAGTAGGGATGTTAAGTGATGTAAATTTTTATTACTATTTATTATTTTTTTTTTTTTTTAAATCACACACACCTTGGGGATTAATGGTATACACCAGATATACGTATAATCACGTGCACTCAACAGGTGGATCGAAACACCTGACCTTATGATCGATCTAAATTCCCAAAACTATTTGCCGATTTGCTCTACAGACAGAAGGAAGACAACCCCTGAGAAGTACCCTGCATAGCATGAAAGATCTTAAGATATAACCCATCCATCCATCTTCTGTAACCGCTTATCCTAATCAGAGTCAGAGCCTATCCTGGAGGCTGGGGGGGGTTAGGGGCTCAAGGCAGGGAACAATCCAGGATGGGGTGCCAACCCATCACAGTATACGGTACGACCCTTCAATAAAATATTACAAATGCTGCATATTACGATTTTCTTTACCCATGAATGCCTCCCTCACCTAATTTTTTAAAAACGAAGTAAACCAAACGTCAACTTCCCCATAAGACAACAACTGAATGTTTAGATTTTAGCTCTAAATTATGGGATTCTATGCAACGTCACAATCTAAGCTCTTTGCAACCAGAAAAAAAATTATAGGTCTCTGATAAATTCTATGCCAGGGTTATTCAAATCACGATCCTCAAGGTCCGAGCCCTGCTGATTTTCCAGCCTTCCTTTACCTGTGAGCCAGGTGTGAAGCCTGTGGCAAATCAGAATCAGTAATTATTTAACCAACTACCTGGGAGAACTAAAAACAAGGCCTGGGTTTGGAATCAAGGTCCAGATTTGAAGAGCACTGTTCTATGCTTATATTTTTTCCATTTGGGTAACAAAATTCTACACATTAACGCAATAAATTTCCCAACTCTATAAATTAATATATTCTATCGTTATGAATTCATGACTACTATTTGACAGCTGTTTTGACGTTAGCACGGTATGGTATCAAAAAACCCTAAACAGCAGGAAAGCAAGCCAGCTGCACTTTTTGTTCACATATCGTCAGCAAACAAACCTGCTAAGTGGAATCGAAACTCAGAGTTTGGGATACTTTTGGCTCGTTTCACAGGGAAAATGCACAGAGCCCACTTAAATTAGCTGAATCAAGCCAAGTGTGAACACACCCTAAAAACCAATTAATTCAAAAGTGGTGTCGCCAATTAGGCCAGCACAAGCAGCATGTGATTGGAAGGAGACAGAATTACACAATTGCACTTGATGAGCACAAGTCCAGTACATGAACATCCTAAGAAGTGAGGTTGGTGTCACAGCGAAGGAAATTCACCAGCCGTTGCCATCATCATGTAATTAGCACAGTATTCAACAATATGGAAGAGCAGGTTTTATTACTGTGACCTACGTTCTGTCAACACAGGTATTGGAAAAAGTCTCTAAATCACTCCCATTTTCATGCCAGTGTAGGCCAAAAGATACCAGCTAAATCCTGAAGTGGAAAAGTAAGCTCACCATGACTGAACTGCATAGCATGCATGGTCAGAGGTGCACAGTGAGATTAACATCATAGAACACTGCTTAGATGAGACAGGAACACGATAAACAGGACAGTATCCATATAGCGTTACCACGCCCCATCAGACAGGATGTGTACTAAGGACACACTACATCAGCAAACATCAGAGTGAGCAGGGATGAGTCTTGGAAAGCCTGTGCAGTTTAGGCCATCGTATTTCAGGTAACCAAGAGCAGTGTCATTAAAAATTGAACACGTACTGAATTACAAAGGTCATACAACCTCTATCTGAATTGAAGAAAACCTAATTTCCCTTCCTGGAGATGTTGTTCACCACAACTTTTTCACCAATTAAGTCTCTTTTTCACATAAACAATTAGATTCAAAAAGGTGATTAATATACACTGAAAAGAGATTAAGTTTGGCATGCAAAACTTGATCTTCAGTCAGCACTGCAGGACAGGCCAGTGTGCAGCACCTTTACTGTCCTTTCCATCTCTAAGAAATTCCTTCCAAGTGTACGTTTTAAATAATATAAGACACTTATGCATCTCGCAGCAAGCCTCCACAAACCAAACCCCCACCTTGGATTACAAACCACTTATGCTCTGCCCAATATGAAAAGACCTTTACAAGAAAAGGACTCCAGGAATGAAAAAATTAACTTCCTTCTTGGCAGCAAGTGAAAATGAGGTTCAGAGTTGAATTGTTTCCTGGGCTTGTTAAAGGTGTGTTCTCAAGATAACATGGACGGGGTGTGCTAAAATTAGTTGAAAGGGACAATAGGAAGTCTGCATTACAAGTTACCTCTGAAAACTTGAAAATCTTTAAGACTGAGAATGACAATCTTTCGGAGGAGACCAGTGTATGTTGACTGACCTGCTAAGCTGGTTATTCTCATACAATCTGATTCAGTGTGACCTTTTCACGTTGGTAACCACACCTCATAACCCCCAACACAAATACTTATCTATGTCTAAATACAACGAGTCGTAAATACATCAGTATAGATACAATTAACTGTAAAGTAAAAAGAAAATCCGTGGCCAAATTAAACAGTGTTATCAAAATCTACAAACTATACACAGCCAAAAAACGTAATGGCATGTATAGATACCATACATGCAGTTTTAACAAGATCGCTGCATCATCTTCTCCTACCGCACACCATCTCAGTAAAGTCAATTCGATGCTTAAAACTGATAAGTGAATTCGTTTTTCCCCTAAACGAGTAACAAAACACTCATAGAGGTGGTGTGTGATGCAACCAAAATGTTCTACTTGGCCACAGGGGTTTCTCCAAAATATGACAGACTTAGGGACTCACATCCTGGATGTGCTGTGTCGGCCCACGTCTCAACACATTGTTTACAACAACAAAACCGATAACAAAAACAGATGTTCGTGCGCCTCGCGCTGGTAATCCCGTTACCCCGATGATTTTGCTGTGCAAGGACACATATAGCACTCCCGACCGAACTGACACTCCGGGAAATACGCAGCTTCAGCGCCCAGCGAAGCAGAAGTTAGGCTTACCTGGACTTAGCCTGCTGCTGATACACAGCGAAATTAAAGAGAATAAGTGGAAAAAAATATATATGAAAACTTAGCGCTAGAGCTGAATATGGTTCGAGCTGGCTAGCTAACAGGGAAACATCGGCAGACTGATCTCCCGGGTGCTTTGCCTCCATTGGGTTTCCCACCGCATGTTTTAATGATAACACCCGGGTCGCGTTTAAATCTCACCTTCGCGTAGACGGGACTCAAGCAATCGCACAGAATCCCTCCAACCGTCTATGTTACTGTGTTCCGGCGTGTGGAGCTCGTAATAAAGGCGGCTGTCGCAGGTCCCACCCTCCAGCCCTCCCGTGCTTTTGACTCGACGCTTTCTTCTGTCTCCTCATCAGCGGAGCTCGCGGCTCCGGCGCTCGCCATTGGTGCACGCGCTGCCATGCGTGAATCGCGTCATGACGTTCTCGCCAGCCATCGGACGGCTTGGCAAAGATGCACGGGGGTGGGGAGTGACTATTCTAGCTAGCAGGGCGAGGGAAAGCGGTTTCTATGTGTTGTGTTTAAATCTCAGTTTGATCATTTCAAACTTTTCGCTCATACTATTCAAGGTATAGTTACATTTAAAGTATATAGTATATTGAAATACATTGTTTACTATACTGCCATCGGATGCTGCTATTGGTTTTGCATGCAACAGCATATTTTGAATATGAATAACGTGAACCTGTTCTTGAACAATGAAAATAGGTTTGAGGGCACCAAGCCATTTGGTTCCCCAATCCCTACCCCGAACCCCTCATGTTGTCTCTCTTCCATACTGTTCCATACATAACCAGATCCATACTATCCCTTATCCTCATCCCACTAGTGATTACCACCTATCCCCCATTTACCCTCACTACAAATCCCAGTCATCCGTTTCTGTAAACATGTATTACTTCCAACCTCTATTCTGCCCACTGTATGAACCCAGCACTGTATGAACCCAGAGGCAGTAGTGCTGATAGTGTCGGGCCTTGACATGGATGTAGATGTCACTAACTGAGTCTCCCACCCAAGCAACTCTTCTACATCTTCAGCATACAAAGCCATGTAAAGTAAGCTCTGTTTGGGGTGCAGACTATGTGGTTTAGATTGATCATATCAACCTTCTGAAACACAGGAGATAGGCAGAAAGTGCAGTAGCTCCAGCTCTTAAAATCAGCAAGATGCTCAGAATCACTTTACTTCACCAAGTATGTTACAAGTGAACAAGTATGTTGAAATGGTCATGGTGCCTGCACACGATTGACGTAATGTAACATTACACAAACAGGACAAGTACAGACTTTTACAAATATTCGAAGATAAACTAAGGAAATGATAAAAATAAGAATATGAATAGAGTAAAAATAATATTATATATGGATCAAGCATGAGAATGTGTACTTGTAAGGAACACATAGAATCTATTATTTGCAGTGTGTTACAGAGTTACAGGGACTTTGAACAACTGAGGAACAGTGCATGATGGAAAAGGTGCAGAGTGCCACAGCTCTGGGGAAAAAGCTGATTAATGATGATTAGATGATTAAGGGTCCACCTGCCCCATCTGCTTAAACAGAACAGTGTAATGTGGAATGAATTAGCTAATTTTTTTCACAGTGTTAACCACAGAGTTACAGATCCTGTGTTTTGGCATAGACTACAGGAAAGTAACCATGGTGTTTCAAATCCCTGGCATAGTAAGGCACAGCTTATTACACTCTGGGGTAGCCCCCGATGTTGCCCCCGGAACTGCATGGTGTGGACTAAGAAAACGAAGTGTGCACAAAAGAGATTGCTTAGCAGTGAAAATGGATTGGATGGTAGGTGGCGCCATCTACTGGCTAAGCTTCGAAAGCAAGCTTGAAAAGTCCTTCTTTGGAAGAAACTTAAGTTTCAGTGCCAGAGTTACTAATGAAAGGTTGCTTGTTTAAGTCCTGTCCTGCTTGATCAAAGGTGACATTTTATGAGACATCAGATTACCAAATTACCAATCTTCTGGAAATTGTAAAGCATTTTAGGACAAGGGGTTACTTTGGTTCCCAAAGTGGTTCTTCCTTCAGATGTAGTTGAGGTGCAGGTTTTAGTACATTTGCAAGGGAACCCCATCCTCCCATGGTCAGCACTGGTATATTGGAAAAAACACATAAAAACCCATAAGGAACTAAGCCCAAAGTGAATGCGGCTGAAAGATCTGTAATTCATGTTTTGGATCTCATGAGCATAACGCTGATCAACACAGCATCCAGCAGGTGGGTCACTTAGTGGGCGGGGGAGATATCCAGTGTTTGCTCAGCAGCAAGGAGTCTAGGGAGGCAGAACTTCCAGCCACTGTTAGTGGATATTTCAGTCTTGTGATAACCAAGCATCTTACCCAGTACCTCTTGTCTCATGCTCTGCTTCGAGAGGGATGCAAGGTGATACACCATTAAGGAGAAAATGATTTACATGTAAAATGAAAGACTTATTACTGGGGGGGAATGACCACTACATCCTCACAGCCAGTCACAGATTTTATTTGAAGTACAAAAATTCATATATGCAACAAATAGCTTAAGTGCTGCACTGCTAGAGGGATCATTGAAAGGAGAAATGAAAGCATAAAATATGCAGATTTAAAGGCACCGTCAAGTGGGACACTCATCGAACGCTTGAAACTGAGCCTCTTGGAATACACTAGAACTTCAAAAGCAGTGAAATCCCTACATCTCACCCCGTGAGTATTGTGCTCTGCCACCACACCGCTAAACCGGTGTGGCCCAGAACCACCACCAGTGAAACTCATTATGTTCCACAATGCAGTTTTGCAATTAAACCAGCATGCAATGTTTCAATAGAAGCAAGACTTCCACATTTGCATGGAAAGCTTTGATGGAGATACCTCCGGTTAACCTCAAGCATAAAAGTGGGACAGAGCACAAGATGGACTAGTGTGGTTCTCAATGGTTTCAGGGCCAGCTTAGCCACCATGGTTACCACAAAGATGACAGTAAATTACTGCTTCAGTGAACTGTGCACTTGGATCTTTTTATCTTCTCAGTCTCCTTCTCCTCCCAGTGGCCATAATAGCTAGAGAAGCAAGCAGTAGCCAGGAAGGGATCACGCAAGCTCAGGGCCCACATGCCTTTGCCATAATAGGTGAGCGACCCAAGCTCCAGGTCCTGCACAATCTCTCTAGTTTGGCTCTCCTGCTCCATCTGAACCAACTCCAGCAGGTCTAGGCCTGTCTGCACCAGCTCCACACCCTCAGCGCAGCCCAACGTGACATGGGCACGACTGCCCCGGGGCATGTCCATGCCAGACCTGGCATCTTCTGTGTCGCCGGGCCACAGCTGCAGCTGATCTTCTGTAAGGGACACCCTGGCACCAACAGTACGAGGAGTGACAAACAGGGTGCTCAGTACTAGTTCTGATACGCAGCCATAGGACTCCTTCACAGACTGCAGGGAGAGACAAGTTTAGCAGCATACTGGTCATTTGGGAATCAATTAAAGAAAGATTGAGATATTGGTGGGCACTTGCTTCCACCTACCTGCTTCTCTGCATATTCCTTGGCTCCTTCAGCTTTCCCATAGTCACAGAACTTCGTAGTACAGTGAAACACCCCTTCATGGTGAAAGTATTCCTCCAGGTCAACCTCCTTCTCAGCTTCCCCAATATCTACAAAAGCAAGAAAGTTGATTCTGGAATTCAAAGAATACCAGTTTTGCAGCCTCCTCACTTTAACCCACAGAAAGCCTTCCTAACAGTGAAAGCTACACCTCCAAAAATACTTACAGTCACTAGCATGATTCTTGAAGGCATCCAAGCTAACCAAGGTCTTGAGAAAGTCAACCTTCATTGTTTTCATGCGTTCCTGGGATTTCAATACCAGGAACCAGCCAAAGAAAAGGGGTATAGAAGTCTCCTCGAGCACGACTTTCAAAGCTTGGATCTTGTCTTTGTCCAGTCCCTGCTTACTCTTCTGGACTAATTTCTGAGGGTCTCTACTCCACTCAGTCAGAGGTTCCAGGAACAGAGTACAGTATAGGTGCAGCTCTGCATGTTGACCTAGCAAGGCTAACCTATCATGTGTGTGATTGGCATCATCAACCACCACCACTGGCATGCCAGACATGCACCTTGCTTGTATGGCTTCATCCAGGGCCTTGTGCCCCTCTCCCGATGCGTGGTTCTCAGACTTCGCATTTTCATCAGCACTGATGACAGAACAGACACCCTCATAAACATCCTTAATTGCAGTGGCGAGACGGGTCTTGCCACTTCCAGGAAGACCCCGAATAATGAAAAGGGTGCGGGACTCGCGCAGGACTGCCTTAGTCCGCTCATCCTGCAGAAAAGCAAATGCAAGCGAACCAGCTGCAACAGGAGGATCGTCGTCCTCAGGTTTCGTTTCCGGGATCAGGGATTCTGGCATTGCCTGTTCTCCCTTTCCCACATCATTTGACTGTTCAGGATGCTCATTTTTCTCAGGTATGACATCCACATTTCCCATTTTCTGTGCTTCATCCTTTCGCTCCTTATCTAGCTGCTCACTGGCACTGGCTTCCTGTGGTCCCTTCACTTCCTCCTCTCCTACCAGCACCTGCTCCTCTAATTCCACTTTAGCTTGCACCCCAGCTTCTGGTTGTTCCACTTCAGCCTGCATTTGGATCGTCTCTGTGCAATTGGGATGTGTCTGGTCTGATTGCTGCTCCATTATTAAATTTTTTGAAAAAAGGTTCAGCTGCAGAGAGTAAACACCATTCAAAGTTACAACCCAGTGAAGTCAGCAAAGCTGCAGTAAACGTTAAACCCACAATACGCAGTAAAAGGCTCAGCATAAGTGGAAACCATTAGAGATTCCTGCAAAACTTGTTAGACCACGACAAAGTCTTAGACGTAATAACATAAACAACAAACATATGGAAAATGGCTTCATAGTGTGGTCATCGTTTTACGAGTTACGTTTA
>JAODLD010000101.1:16259309-16269370 GCA_026781065.1 Mormyrops boulengeri | reverse complement strand
CCTTTTCCCCCCCCCCCCCGCCCTTTTTATATATCTTTCGCTTGTTTTTCTTCTCGGCCCGGCGGTCCTTCTGGCGCGCGGTTTGTGAGGGGGGGGCGGGGGGGGGGGGGGGGGGGGGCATTGCAGAATTAGAAATATGGAACTTTCAGAGAAAAGACTCCTGGACTCTCATGATCACCCAGGAGTCATTCACTTGGACACTATATTAGTCCCAAAACTTCTAAAAGCACTGGGACGATAGTGGGCCACAAACAGCAGCTCTGAGCAGACAAGCACTGGAAGACAAGAACAGCAGCAGTGTTTGGAGCCCTGTTTTACAGTGATTTTCCGGAATCTGCCTGATAGTCAGTCTCTAACTGCAAGCCCAAGGTATGTGTGAGCGAGGTCTGTGGTCGGCACTTCCACTGGCCTCTGGAACGATGAATGTCAACAGTAAACTGTAAATTTGTGGACTATTTAACCTCTTTGCTCACTGTCAGCGTACATTTTTCGAGTATCTATATTTCTTGAGTATCAATTTTTTTTGGAGATTAATGACTTTAACTCCACATTTCAAAACAAATGTTGTACTTTTGACTCCGCTACATTTCTATAAAGGTTCTCGTTACTTATTACTTTGAAGCATAGCTTTGAAGTCAGCGGACAAATTTTCTTTTCTAAAATGCGACAGGCCATACTGTGTTTGTCACAGAAGAAAAAGCAATCACAGTAAACTTCTATTCTGTCAGTCAAGTTGGGCAGTTAAAAAGCTAGAAGTGTGGAACTGGGTTGCTTATTTATTAATTACCTCCTGGAGAAGTTGCATGTGCAGCCAACCCACTGGCTGCCTTATGAATGTATGTGTACCTACACACACACACAGGGGTTGGACAATAAAACTGAAACACCTGGTTTTAGACCACAGTAATTTATTAGTATGGTCTAGGGCCTAACTTTGCTGCCAATACAGCATCGATTTGCGTTGGGAATGAGATACAAGTCCTGCATGGTGGCCGAAGGGATTTCGAGCCATTCCTCTTGCATCCACAGTCACTTCTGTTGCATGTGGTCCGTCCTTCATGGTGGTATGCCGACATTACCCTGGATACCGTGGCTCGGGATGCACCACAAAGACTTGCTGTCCTGGTCTCAGATGCGCCAGCGAGACGCGCACCAACAATTCGTCCTTTTTCGAACCGTGATATGTCTCCAATTATGTTGTGTGGATTGCAATATTTTATGTACAGGTCTGCTGTTGCTCAGCTAATTCAACCTTCACACTCCGCTCTTACTGATGGAATGTGCAATCAGTGAAGACTGGCCACCAGGCCACCCAAATATAGGTGTGAAACCTCAAACATTATTGGCCTGTGTTTCAGAGTCAGTTTCATTGCTGAACCCCTGCATGCACATACACACACAGCTGCTGTTTTGTGAGGGTGGGGAATGGGGGGGTGTTAAACAAAGAAATAAAACAATGGCTGTCCTTATCTCAATTCAACTGTGTTTCTATAGTCACTGTAGCATATTCCACAAGCTTTTTATTCTACAGGTTCTACAAGCAAGTCAGTGAGTCAGTCATTAGGTTCTGTAAATCCATTGTGGCAACAATAAAACAGTGTGTCGCCATTAAAAAGAAAATGATTTTAAAAATACTTAAGTATTCAAAAGTACAAGTACTCCAGCACTTTAACTCAAGTAAAAATTTGACTGAACAACTTTTGCTTGGAGTAATATTTGACTGGGAGTATCTATACTTTGACTCAAGTAATGGAGTTTTGTACTTTGTCCGCCTTTGCTCACTATTAGTAATCAACATGCTGTTTATAGTGACAAACTACATGAGATGCAATAATTCAGAAAAACTACACTTAGTCTCCAACAAGTGCAGAGAAGCCTGTCTGAGGAGATTAGGCAAGCCTTACCCTTCGTTTTCTCTGTCTGGTAGACCTTCTCATAGTCACGGACAGCTTCCTCGTACATTTCTGTGTCCAAGTAACTAAACATGAAGAGAGCTCACTGTCAGGTACATGAGCTCCAACTTCAAGAACCACTTCAGAATGAAATATAAGGAAATATGGCTGTTTTACATAAAACATTCCTTTAATCTCAAAAGGTGGACATTTCAGGTGCAGAAAGTAAAAATCGAGAGCAAGATTTTGTTTCAGCTAACCAGTTAAGTACTGTGATGCTTTATGCTCAATTGGTTGGTTGAAACGATATCTTGGTCTGGATTTTTACTTTCTGTACCTGAAATGTCCACCTCTGTTTTATCTCATCAGAGTTACACCATAATTTTCAGCAGTCAAAAGGTGCTCTTTAAAGTAGTAAGACTTTCCATAATGTGTCACAGGGCCCACAACTTGTAGTGATATCACCCTTGGACATACAAACACGATCGGAATCCAAAATTCAAGCTTCCAACCATTGTGCCCTGCGCAGGTAAGCCTTGATGTAGGTCTCGTCCAGCTTGATGGCTCTCGTACAGTCTTCCATAGCTTGCTCGATTTTCTTCAGCTGTGGAAAGAATTGAGGAAAGAGGTGGGTGAGAATGGGTTACAAGCGGTTTCCCCAAAGAGCATGTAACCAAGGACCAGTGATGGAGAGCAGCCAGCCTGGGTCTGAGGCCCCGAAAGGTCCAGCCTGGCTGCACAGCAGTGTTCCACACAGCGTCCAAACACAAAGGCTGCTGGGATTGCAGAGGCTGCTGGGATTGCGGCACTGAGAGAGAGTGGTGTACATGTGGCAATGATGGTTTAGTGATAATGAAGGAGAAGAATATAATATGGATGGTTGTTCTGTAGAGACCGAGTAGGCAAGAAGGGAGGTGGTGTTGCAGTATATGTAAAAGAAAGGAAACGCACTGATAAATATAAAAAGTACAGAAGCTATATGGATAAAACTAGATGCTAAAAACTCAAATGGCCTAATTGTTTGTTATAGAGCACCTAATGCAGCCGCAAAGGAAAGCAGAATGTTATACAACGATATCAGGATTATGAGCAATAAAAATTATGTGATACTTATGGGTGATTTTAATTTACCTGGAATACAGTGGCTCTTCTGTAAATGAACTTGAGATGGTGGAATTGGTACAGGATTGCGTTTTTAACTCAGTTTGTTAAAACCCCTACCAGGGGAGAAGCCATTCTCGATCTTGTTTTGTCTAATAACCAGGATACGACTGGAAATTTTTAAGTTTTTAGAACCTCTTGACAGTCGTGATCCAAGCAAGATGGCGGGACCAAGACATTTGACTGGTTGGCCCCATCTCCTCTAGTTGCTCGGACCCTCCTCCTCTACAGTTTGATTGGTTCTCTCTGTGAACCAGTAATTTTTGCTTCTGCCTTTAGAACATGTTCTTGTAAAAAAAAAAACGGGGTTCCATAGTATCCTAATCTTACTCCAGCTACACACTTCGACTACCAGAATAAGCACCATTCATCTTAAACAGACACTGTCTAATTTAGTCATGATTAAGTTAATGACCTGTGGGAACTGGAACCTATTGTGTCAGAAGTAAAGATGTGGAAGACACCTGGCTCTCACCTTGGATCCCACAGTGGCTCTGTTGCAGTAAAGCTTGGCGTTGGTCTTGATGTTGTTGGGGTCTATCATCAACGCCTCGGAGTACAGATCATAGGCAGCCTCGTAGTTCCCATCCTTAAAGGCCGTGTTGCCCTCCTCCTTCTTGGCCTTCAGGGCTTTGGCGTTCTGAACGGACCAAATGAGAAAACAAAGCACAAATAAAGGGACATCTACAGGCTACATTAATATTAACACAGTGACCAAATCTCCATGATGTAAAAGGTCATTTAAAAGAAGGGAAACGAAACATGCATAAATTGAAGCAGAAGGTCCAGAAGCTGGAGATCAGATCAGAGACTGTCTGGCTCACCCTGCAGGCAAGACGGGCCTTCTCGTGATCAGGCGCCATGCGCAGGGCTTGCATGAAGAACTGTACGGCCTTGTCGATGCAGTCCTCGTAGTACAGGCACAGGCCGCGCACGTATAGTGCATCACCGTTTGTGGAGTCGACGCGCAGGATGTCACTGCGGAAAGCAACCACAAAAACCACAAAGAGTCAGGAGGATTCTGGGAACCCTGGTGAAACCATTTACGATTGCCGATTCATCTGGGAAAATTTTCGTCTCTTACCAAGGCAATATTAACTAACAGTCAATATCGTGTTTTTACCACAAATGCAAAAATATGATTTCTGCTAAATATTCGGGCGGAAGGTAACAGCAATGCTGAGACATACAAGCAAAGTGCTGATAACTGCACACCTGGCAACAGACTGAGCTTCTGGGTAGCGGCCCAGTAGGGCCAGACACTCAGCCTTCATGATCTTGAAGCGCTGACAGGCAGAGGCAAACTCCAAGGCACGGTCCATGCAGTAGACCACCTGCAGAAGGTCATTTTACCAGTTACCTTCACAACGCATTAATTAAGCTGAACAATTCTTCTGAGAACTGGAAAAAGGAGAAACAAACCTTCCTGAAATCCCGCTTTTCAAAATCACCCTCTGCCATTTTCTCATACTCCAGAACGGTGTTTGCGTTCTTATGCTTTGGCATAAAACAACAGCGTTAGGGAAGTTGAATATAAGCAGGCTCTAAACAAGGACAACCACCATAAACAACACTGACGTCCAAAATATTCCGTTTTATTTTGCCAATGTATAAAATATCAAACACAACAAAAACATTTTCTCTACAAATCTGACATCAAGGCCATCTCCACATCCACCATGATAGCTGAAGGCGTAAATGAGCAAAGGGTATCTAGCCAACACATCTAAACCGGTCAGTTAGCATGACCCACCTCCTGCTGTGCTTGCCTGTTGTCAGGCTCCAGTTCCAGAACTTTCTGGAAGCATCGCCTGGCAGCCATGGCATTACCCAGGGAGAGGTGGCATTTACCCTCTCGCAGATGGCCCTGCCATCGAATGAAAGTGTTGTTCGTGAGCACCGAACATAATCCAATACACAACAGGGAGACTACAATGTTAACTATAGCCAGTCAGTTAGTCAAGAAAGATTAAATTATAAAATAAACTAAAGGTACTATGAATGCATGACCCTTATGCATACACTTTGAATGATGTATTTATACTCTTTGCCAAGTAATGCCCAGTTGAAACGCAACCCCTACTGGTTCCAGCATTTGCTCCCTTAATCGACCCAAATTTCCCACCAGAGAACTGCCCTGACCTTCATGAAACAGTCGTCCAGCCGCACCGCCTGCTGGGAGTCCTCCAGTGCCTCCCGGTACCGGCTCAGCATCATTAGGGTGGCCGCTCTATTCCCATAGTAACTGGCATTCTTAGGGCAAGTGTCTGGAAGGACAGAAACACACACAGAAGTTATTGGACAATCTAAAAATATCAGAACAGTTTTGCCAATCAAAACAGGATTGCTTTCTAGAACTACATTTTAAAAGGAAACTCGAACCTGAGGAACTGTGATGTTATCAAAATCATTCGTGAAAACTAAATTGGGATACAGTAGTCCCCCCATATCCATGGGTGATATGTTCCAAGACCTACCACGGATAGCAGAAAGCACGGATGATAGTGAACCATCAGCGGACCCCACAAATAACGTGATTTTCGTGTACATACATATGGCAAAGTTTTATTAATAAATTATTCATAGTAAGAGATTACCAACCTTAAATACAGTAATAAAAGTACAACATACATTATTACATAGTACTGGACAGTACTGTCTCTGGAATGAAAGGGAGTTCTGACATTTTAGCCTAATTCTCAACAGACAATACAGCAATGAAAATAATATTCATTAATGGATGAGAGATACGACAACGAATGAAATCAGCGAGCACGCGAGAGGCAAACTGGATAAGAGTCCTGCTGAGAAGTGTGGGTAGGAGACCAAATGAAAAAGAGTCATGTACTGGGTGTGACTGGGCTGGCGGATTTCACCATGTCACAGCCTGTACTCACTTGGAAAGTGGTTCAAAACTTATAAAGAAATTATTTCTGGAATTTTCCAATTCTTTCCCCAATACTACTGTTACCGGGATCCCACTATACAACCAAATTATGTTGCATTCATGTTCCATTCTGCATACACCTGGGCATTCTATTGCATAATTGGGGAAGTAAAAAATTAAAGTATCATAATTGTGACTTCTTAAAATGAACAGTACACACCCATTTATACAAAGTTAAAGATTTGACTGTAATGGGGATTTAATTTTATTCTAGTTTTAATCATTTATTCACATCAATTCATCTAACGGGTTGTCCCGGTCAGGGTCGCAAGACAGATCTATGCAAGTACGTATCTACGCAACAACTCAAAAAACCCAGAGATCAGTAAATATGGGTCATTCTGACAGGCACACATGTGACACACAAGCGGATATTGTCCGTGTCAGACATGTTCACACCTATTGGAAATACTCCGGTTGGTTTAGAGGAGGGGTGGCGCTTGGCTAGAGCATACAGGAGATGGGGCATGATGCAAAAGGCTGATTTCCAGCTGCATGATAGAAACACCAACAACGCACCCACAAATTAACACGCGGTGAATTCCAACTGCTCCATTCACACATGGGGGTCATATTGAGAAAACAGTGAATATTCAGTGAGGGAGTAAAACGCTGAATACAGATTAAGAGAAGAGCCTCAGCCTAATATTCGGAATGAGAGAGATTCTTTGTCCATATTATTGTTGCAAAATGGACCTAGTTCCTTCCTTCCCTCATTGTAGCAATTTTATGAAACTTAAAAGCTTTACTAGGCAGACACATCTTAATGTCGATGTTTTGGAAAGCAAGTGGAGGGCGGCTAAATCTTCAGATAAACTGGTTCACTGCATGTCAGCTTCACTGCAGTCAGTGGAGAAAGGTACTGGAGTAGAGCTGTGACATCCTCACCTATGGCCTTGGTGTAGTAGTTAAATGCTTCAGAATAATCCTTCTTGATATAAAAGGCATTCCCTTGTTCTTTGAAGCTTTCTGCTTCCCTACAGAGGTGGAGAAAACACAGAGACCAAGGAAGAACAGTTAGCCATTAGGTAGGAGCATGTTTATATTCAACAGGACACCCAGCATTCTGGTGTCGTTCCACAGGGATGCTGCAGAGCAACAACACTTATGAAAGAAATACATATTAAAAAGGAAACATTAAAACATATGACAAAATGGATTATACAACTGAACATCGGAAACTGAAATAGAAGAGGTAGGTTGAGGCAGGCACTTTGCCATCACACTAGTTTATGTAACATAAACATGAATGGACCTGCCTTGTGCACCCTGCCTTGTGCTTTGCATGTTCACATGAATGGACTATGTGTGCTGGGCTTCGGGAGCTGGGAGGGAGCAAAAATGTGGACTGTCTGGCAGCGAGCTGGGAGGGAGCAAAAATGTGGACCAACGGGGGTCCCCAAGGACTGGATTGGGAAACACTGCCCTATAGCAATAAGAAAATCTACGCAGAGGTGCCATCCTGCCAAAATGGCATGTGACTGAATTCAGGAGTAGAAACCATGATGACAGGGTAGCAAAAACTAACCAAAGGTGAAGGTCTATAGGCTTTGATTTAAGGATTCAAAGACATCTAACACACATTATAATTTCAAGTTACTTCACAGAAATTGCTCCAAGAAGAAACAAGGCCAAAAAATGGCCTCGTTTTTTTTTTCCCTTCATTACGACCAAAAATCTGGGCTAGGTGCTGACTGCAAACTTCCTACTGGGTTTTAAATACGGTCGTCATACAGATGACCTAGAGAGGAAAATTAACTGCTGAAGACTAACCTCTATCTCCAAATGAGCTGCCAACCCCCAAAAAAAGACACACGTGCGTCAATATGCGTATAGAGGGACTCAAGCTACCTTAAGCCATTGTTTATTACTATCTTTCGGTTCAGGTATTATATGGGATTATATGGGACAGCCAGTGCTCTCTGACTCTGCTGCGAGATGGCTATATTAGTAGCGCTTCCTGCTTCAGTGATAAAGAATTGCATGTGATCCTCCCAAAAATTTCAGTTGCTTTTAATAACTTATAATACTTGGGTGTAATTTACATAAATTACAGGAAATGTGTATATCGTAAGTGTCGGCCCGCCTTTCTTTTGGGGCTATTACGTTTAAATGAATTATCCATAGGTGTGTCTTTGGTTACGGCTAAAAGTTAACCCGCCCCCAATCACCATTCTCTGTAGATTACATGTAACCGGTCTGCACCTGAGAGTCACAGGGAAAAATGTGATGGGTATATGCACAAATCATAACCTAATAGCTCATGCCGGGTTAAATCATAATCTAGGTTTCTTTTATACGCAAAATGCAGGGATTTTGCGTGTCTACAATGCTGATTAAATTAAATCTAATGCATGCCAGTTACTAAATACATTCCACCAGCACGGATGTGTTTTAATATATGGTGCCTTAGATATGATAAGAATATGTTTTACTTCTATATAGACGGATGCTTACCTGTGTTAATCTAATCTAAAACAACTACAACTGTCGTATCTAGCAAGTTGGGTTAACGTTATGCTATGTAACTAATGCCTGGAAAAATAAAATCTAAATAACTATTTCTTAGGACGCTAAAGCTGTCTTTACAAAAATATAAAACCATGAACACAACAGTCATATCCATAAATATTAGCTGCTCAAATAAACCACAGCGACTTATCTTGTTGTTGGTCCGAAATCTTTAATGTTGTCCTAAAATAAATCGTACTAAATCCTATACTTCTCAGTTTTCCCCAAACATTACAGGACATCAACCCAGCTGTCGTAGCATAAGTGTTTACCGTATAATTTTAACACGATATCACGATAGGCTTACTGATGGCCAGAATAACAGAAGTACGTAAAGGACAGAAGCCTCTAAAAATGCGATGGACGGATCACAACGAGACTTGCCCCGTGTGAGAGGAGGAGAGAGAGCAGGGCCTCATAAACCCTCTAACACGGCAAAAACCGCCGGTCAGACGATAATAACCAGAAACTGCACCAGCACTTATACCCTCTACGTACCGACTTTGACAGCTGGCTGTAAACCTATAAACACATATACGGTCGGCCTTTGTTTACCGTTCGATCTCTTCCTCGTTCATGATCTGCGTCTCCAGCTCCATTGGCATTTCGCTGTCAACCGCCGCCATCTTACCGTGGGAAAGGCGGAGATTTCCGGCCACCATAGAGATTTTGAGTCACACCATAGAAGTTTGCTTAAGTTTACGTCATCGGATGACGTAGTTCCCGGGAAAGGGTGAGCTGCTGCACTTTGAATGAGTTCCCGCAGCTGGGAAGGCGATGATTCAGACAGTTCAGTATGTTTAGTACTGTATATGTAACAGACGTATTTCACCGCGATTAGGTATATCTCATCAGTCAGTTTTTTTTATTAAAAATCATAGATAGATAGATAGATAGATAGATAGATGGATTTGCGACATGGGCCTGTAAGGACCTCCAAACGGCAGGGGGCGTGCTGAGATGGAAGCGACCCTGAGGTGTCCATCCCCCATCAGGTGATCATGATGCAAAGTAAACAGGAAGTTGACAAGAGGTGAGTGCACTTTTGAGCTGGTTGTCGTTGTACTTTATATGTTTCAGAAGTAAGCACTTTTACATTTATGATTTGGTTATCTGGTATGTTTTGAATATGACTTGTTGCTAGAACGGCGAAAAATTTACTAATGGTGCCATATGGAAAAGTTATCCATTTTCCCTACTGCCTAATCTGCCGACATACACATATAAACTGCTACGGCGACCTGAAAGGCAGGTCTGTTTCTTTGTCTTCCCTAAGAAGTAGATAGAAATACTCAACATAAACGAAATATTAATGACCAAAATAATAGATATTGATAATACATCGGAAAATGGCGTTCTGAAGCAATAACTTGCAGCTATGTTGTATACAATGTCCCTTATTTAAATATGCTTAAGTGTAGGGCAAGCAGTGTGCGAAATACGGGTCCGACACCCCCGATTAACCCATGAGAGAAATTTTAAGGGGGTCTCAAGATCGGTATTGCGCAACAACAGGGAGATGGGGACCCCCCCGAATACTGACGGGTTTT
>JAODLD010000101.1:16241609-16256758 GCA_026781065.1 Mormyrops boulengeri | reverse complement strand
ATCCATTGTCCAAACCGCTTATCCCAGTGGGTCGCGGGGAGTCCGGAGCCTATCCTGGAAACTATGGGCACGAGGCGAAGACATGTTTATGTTGAAATAAACATACCCATGCAAGCTGTGGTGGCCTAATGGATAGGGAAGAGCACTTGTAATGGAAAGATTGCTGGTTCAAATCCCCGACCAGCAAGGACACATTTTGTTGTTGTGCACTGTGTGCTGTGGTGTGTCAACAATGACAGCTAATCACTTTTAAGTAGTTATGTCCCTTGTTGTAATGCACAAAGATATTTGAATAGTTTGAACCTACGTGTTTTTTTCAGAAGGAATAATGAAACATCATTTTTAGACGTAACATTATTCCTAATATTCCATTATTCCTAACTAGTAAGTGCTGGCAGGTTTCACTGCTGGCACCAGTGATATTAGGCAAAAGTATATCGGTTATCGATCGAATTTTCCAATGCAAAAAGGTATTCATTAATGCATCAAATGTAAAAGTTGAAGAGCAGCATCCCAAATCAAGGAGGGGTATGTGTCCGCAGTGTGCGTGCTTGATTAATCTCCAGCAAAAAAAACTTGATGTGTACTATCTTGCGATTTACATCGCTCACAATGGGGAAAATGCAAATTTTAACCTGCTTGGCTTGCCAATCCCAAATATTGTAACTGGTTGGCTGAGGTAAATGTAAATGTAAAACAAAGTGCAAAGTATGTTTAAAGTCATTTGACATTTCGGATACGGGTGGGTTGTTTGCCACATGGTGAGCAGCAGCATGGGAGGGGGGGCGGGGTTGACTTAGCAAAATGCCCTAGTATCAGAATAAAAATATAAAGTTCCCCGCAGAATGTATCTCATATTTTTTTCTCTATTAGAGCACTCTTTTTTTTTTTTGATGGTTGGACTGACAGTTGATACAATTTTGGACAGGTAACAATTGTAGTGCTGGGGAACAAGGGGGACCTGCAGCAACAGAGGAAGGTGGACTCAGAGGTGGCGCAGCACTGGGCCAAGACGGAGAAGGTGCGCCTTTGGGAGGTGTCGGTAGCTGACCGGCGGACTCTCATAGAGCCCTTTGTCTACTTGGCCAGCAAGATGACTCAGCCGCAGAGCAGGTCCACCTTCCCGCTGAGTCGCAACAAGAACAAGAGCAGTGGCTCACTGGACAGCTGAGAGACAAGTGCACTGAGCCCACGAGTACTGCCTGACACGCTGTCCGACTCGCAGGTGCAGTGCGTGTGGGGGACGGTCTGAGAAACATGGTAATACTTTCTGTGTGGGATTAGTGCAGTTAGTTTTTGAACTGCATCTAATTACATTTTAAAATAAACAAGTTAATGACGCATTTGACCAAGGGTTCATATTAGATCTCGCCACCGTGACATCAATAAAATGGTCCTTCATTAACGATATTAGCTTCCTTATGGTGGCCACAGTGCTATTCCACAGTGCTATTTAATTTCCACTTTTATTTTAAAATGCGGGGATTACTGAACTGTTAATAATCATCTCTGTGTACTTTGTGTGCAAGTACTCTAATGCAATCAGGAGAATGTAAATGTGTTGCTAGTCTGTTTGTGTAGTTCAGTGAGTGACTTTGAAGTGTCTTCATCAGCGCTCTGCCTGATTTTACCAGATGATGGGACCATTAATGTTGCTTGATGGGTTTTTTTTTTTTTTGGTGGTAAATGTTCAGTGCGACTGCAGCAATCTGTGTTAAGATACTGCTATCAGATGTTATTTCCATAATTTGGAAATAGGGCACAAAAATGTTACTGTTTAAGAAATTTATTGATGCGTGTCTTGAACAAGAAGTTCTTTCAAGATGATTGTGCACAATATGTGAGGAGAACTGTTACACAGCTCATTGTTGGTGTCGTTTTGTAATGTATATTGTGACCTATTTTTTAAGAGATAATCTGAGTAAAATTCAAAGCTAAAGTCAAATATCATCATTCTATGAAGTTGTTTGTATTATATTACAATTTTTACTACTGAAAGTAAATGTTGAGAATATTTCCTGAACTTTGAGTTTCTATTTATTAGTGTAACAAGGGGTGGTCTAAACTGATGTTATTTTCAATTTGTTTTTCTGTGGGAGGTTTGAAATGTCTATTTTACTGATAATACGTTATTTTAAATTCAATATTGTTAGAGTCAATTTCACAGAATGGAAACTGAATTTTGGAAGAAAAAGAATTATAAAAATATTTCTTGTAGCACTCCTTTGATTTAAAAATCTTGATTCCTGGTAGTAATAAAAGGATACTGTAACCGCGGTAACACATTAGTTAATATGGATTCAAATTATGAATGCTGTTTTTCTGTCATCTAATAGCAGCTCAGTATCATCTCATATTTTACTTACCAACATAATCTGGTTTAGGTTTTTGTGATGGTCAGCTATAATATAGTCGATTTGCATTTTATATATGAAATTTTACATCTTATCACCCAATGAACAGTTGCTGGGGTATACTCTTAGAACGTATGCCGTTTTCTAAATCTGGCCTTGTGCTTATTTGTTCTGTGAGAATGAGACCCCTTTCATTACCTTTACATCTTGCTTATTGATTAACCAATGAAGCGGTGAAGTTTGCTACATGAAGTAATGCTTCACAGAGTCTAATGTTTCCAGGTTCATTCTATGGAAAAAAATACTTGTTACTTGTTATTTTTCTTGGGGGGAGAAGTTCACTCTCGCTTTACTAATTCTGTTCCATCTCTTCAATCCTCTCCTTTCTCAATAATTCTGTTATCATGCTGAAACATCTTATCTCTGACAGTGAGATGAGATGTAGATTCAAACAGACGTGCAAAGAGCTTGACAATTATCGTGCTTCTCCGAACATGTCAAATAACTGACTAATCCTCATTAATGCAAAAATATGCAAATGGAGGTACTTTCATGGGTGACTCACAAATTTGATTTTACAGCAGCTGTGGGTTCTGACGAGCCTGACAGTGTCACACATCGGTAAATGCATCCCGGACTTCCTTTCTGAGTCTGGGGATCAAATTCCCTTTGAGTGTATGTTGACATGGCATCTGATCAGCAACAGAGGGCAGTGTTGCTCCGCGCTGGCTTTACCTTGGCACAATACAGTACTCCAAGGGCTGCAGAAGTGCCTTTGATTCCCCAGTTTTCCGTTACTCGGAAGACCTTAATCCAGCGTAACCTCTGAATCTGACCAGAAAATTGCACTCTGTGATCTCAGCAAGGAAAAAAGAGACAGCCTGTATTATCTTTTCACAGGCAGACAATCCCCCCGGAGAACCCAGTGCAGCCCCCCCTGACTGCTACCTCAATGGGGTAGTGAGCTGAGGAAGGAAATGCAGAGAGGATTAGTGCACCTCCCTGCCCGAGCTTTAACGATCAAGCCTTTAACGATCGAGCCAGGGACCAGTCCTGGGAAAACACATAATATTCCCCTTCAGATTTAAACCCACCAAGTCCTGTGATTATCTTGAAACTCAGTTTGATCCTTTTTTTGACTGGAATTGTCTTTGTCTCCAGAGGATGACAGAGCATGTCCCAGGTGTGTGGAGAGTCAGTTTGCCCTGAAGTAGGCCCTTCGGGGGTAGATCATTAGATGCTCACAGCTGGTTAAAATCAGGGTGATATACGTCTCTAATGTTTTTTTCTTTTGGGATTTGACATGCCAACTTTGTCACCTACACAGTTGACAAAGTGCAGGAGTAAAGCATAAATCCATCTATCTGTCTTCTGTCTTGCTTATACAAGGCAGGTTTGTAGTGACACCCTGGATGAGGTGGGTAAATGTGTGATTTATACCTCATGAGAAGATGTCTTTGAATATGAACTGTAGTGTCTTCAGTCGAGTCTTCTCAAAGACATTGCCTGAACTGAAAAACCTGCCACCTTCAGAAGAACCAATCTGCTAGGGATCCAATTAATAACCAGGCTTCTTCATCATGGTGTTTTCCTGCAGGCCCAACAAAATATTCAATATTCAACACCACCATGTAAAACCAGTGTGGCAAATTAAGTTTGTGCAGGTACATATGGTTAACCGGTTTTGATGACGCGGGCTTTAAACAGATGGTGCAGGTTTGGCTTCATAAGAGTGAGGCTTCTGGTCTCTGTGCTAAGTGTGGATTGTTATCACAAGACAAAGGGCCTGCTGTGCTTGTTTTTATTTACAAGGCTGCGCATAGCTATACTTCTGTTGGCGCAGCTGCAAATGTAATGATACACTTGCCTACAGTGTTTCTCTTTGCTGCCTCTGGGTCCTCTTTGGCCTTTGCTTTGGTCTATTCACTCAGCATGTGTTTTTTCTTATATAGTCTTTCTCAAACCTCTAGACTCAACAGGGAATGCGTATGGAGAAGGGTCTATAGGAGTAAGTGACAGTCATGCTCCCCTTTTCGGCTACCTACATATTATTACAAACAGGCACAATCTGACTTCCATTTTCTGTTTTCAGTATGTTTACAGCTTAATTTAACACTGTCACATTTTACAGAACCTTACGGGGACATGACACATCTATGATGTGCCCACATCATCTGATGTGGTCACGCTTGCCGTAGAAGCCAACTTAAAATCACATTCCTCTTGGATCCTCTAGGATCACCCAGTCATGTCTTTAGCAGGCATTCTTTCCAAGCACAGCATGGATAATTGAAATGAATGTAAACTGTGGTGGGTTTTTCCCTGGTTTCCGAATACTTTAACCTGTAAGGTTAGGCTGGGCCTGTCTACTGAGTAATGTCAGACAGAGAAAAGAGACAGATGTCTGTAAAACCTGACTGCCTCTCACATCAGAGATCTGTAAGTGGAAGGCTGGGCATCCATGTTTCTTTCAGGAGGAGAGGGTGAGTGGCAATGAGGCGGTTTCCATTAAAGCAAGACGGGACACGGCTGAAGTGGAAGCACCCATTTATTTTTCCATCCACTCCGTGTGTCTCTCAGGTTCTGGCTCTCCACCACATAAGCGATAACAGTAAAAGCAATGATCTCTTACCAAAATACATTTTCTGCTCTTTGTGCCTTGCTGTTATTTCATACATCAGAAAAAAAGTCTGTACAATGAACATTACAAGGAGTACACCACAAATTACTGGCCCAGTCCCCACACAAACCGATACTTGTTTTCTTGTTTGTCACGTTTCCATAATTTACATTTTTCTGCAGACCAAGCATGACTGATGACAGATGTCTTCGAAAAGTCTATATACGTTGGGACAAACCGAGAATGGCTTGCGTTAGGGTGATCTGTCACAGTGATCTTTACCAGAGGAATCAGAGGCGAAAGGTTCTCTGGATGGGACATCAGCCTGGACAGGCCAGTGGAGGTATGAGGAAATCACACCCAATATCTCCATGCAGGACCACGCCGTCTTAGGTTCACTTTGTGGTGAGGTGAGGTTTGAATTTCATTTGTCAGCATCACCTATGTCCTTGTAGCACGGAAAGGCTTTACCTGTCAACATACAGTGTTAATACTGTCTAACACAGACAAATTGCTTGTAACAATCTACCATGACCAGATGGTCATCTAAAGTTGTGCTTGAAATACTGTGCAGTCTATGTGTTGCTACTCTGTAATTGTACATCATGTATGGAATGATAATACACACTCTAGCATGGTTACAAAATGAAAGAAAAAATGAAATCCTTCCCTCTCTCAGGACACAATGGGTGTTTAAGCGAGCGCCCATCTGTGATTGGCCTTTTCTAGCATCTGAAGGTGCGCCATAATTGTGACCATGACATTGGATGGTCACACAGACCCGTGTGTAACAAGTCTGGTTGTGCTTTTAATATTTAAATGCTTGGATGCATTGTTTCAATCTCAAACCCCCTTTGGCATTATGATGTGGAAAGACCAAATGAAAAAATCATCACACTACAAATATATATCCATCCATACATCCATCTTCTAACCACTTATCCTGGTCACAGACATATATACATAGTCTGTGTTCATGTATGTTAAGTACTTATGGAAGCTTGCAAACAAAAAAAATGACAATAACATTTATTGCCATAACTCTATTATTAATATTAATAACCTTTTGGCACATGATACACAATGGTTTGTAAGTATTTACATAAAAAGCAAATAAGAAAGCAGGTTTCTCAGGAGGAGAAAATAAAGCTAGGAAGATATAAAACATTATGAATTAAAAGTTAGGATAATATTCAACACTAAATATTATTTGTCTACATCTGTGGAAGAAAATCATGCTTAACCCACCTGGAAGACAAAATTTAGCCTTTTCTCAAATCATGTCTACACAACATTCGCTTCAGTGATAAAAACCGTTAATGATCCCTTACTGATCATGAATTTATATTCCTTCTGGCTAGCAATGATACACCTTCCACTGGTTCACATACTGCAGACCAGGCACTTTGAGTCAGGGGATTTCCTTATTTAATCACATCATTTAATTATATAGCATAAAATTTATTTACAGTGCCTTACACTGTATGCTGTACCAAAATGACTGCTTCGTGGTACATTTTCACTGAAGTAACTGAGATCTAACAGTAGTCATATATAAATTTAGTTAGTTGCTCTGGAGACAGATAGCAAATGTTTAATAAAGCGGTTTTGTAAAGTTTACCTATGTATGCAAGTGCCTTCCTGCAATTTTACTTAGCAAGCACAATTTTCCCCATTGTCCAATAACCTCAGTGTGCCGTTTTATGAGAGAATCCGTATTTCTGAGCTGTTTAACCTGCTGTTTTTTTTGGAGGCAAATAAAATGTCGTACAACAAAGAAAGCCAGTTGTGATGATATATGAGATGTAGCAGAAATAGCAATTTCAAAAAGTGGAGCAGAATAAAGTGATTTGCAGTCTATTTCTGAAGCACGTGTGCGGTGGCCCTGGTTCCTCCACGCTGCTCTGTGTGATATCCACCGGGCTGAAATGCTTTTCTGTATCCTAACCATCTTATCTCACATATCAACAGAATGACTTAGTCTGCAAGGGTTATGGCATGCTTACATTTGCAATTAAATGTGCACATTCACTGATAAAGGGAAGAGAGAGAGAGCAAGAGAGAGAGGCAGGCAGGGAGAGAGGGGAAGTGAAAGTCGTAGAATTTTTAATTGGAAAATACTGGAGCACTTCCATACTTTATTTCCCTATGGCTTAAAGGAGGCAGTTTCTGAGCATATTGTGGGTCTGTAATCCAAATTTTAATACATCCATTAACCCCAATGAAACCTGAGTCACATCATCGTTTAAATCCTGTTATTGCTAAAATACCTGCTTGCTGGCACAGTAGTTTCCACCAGCAATACTTCACCGCCCATAATAATCCTGCCCGTTGCACCTGTATCTCTTTCACGCTTTTCTGCAAGACAGTGAAAAGCAGGGTTACAGTGTAAGTGTGAGTAAACCAGGCAAGTGATTCCGAAGGTCACCGATGCTGTAAGAACTTGTCTTTGTGGCGAGATGTCAGTCTTCGCTAGCAAATTCAACACATTCTGAAAACAAATGCAACAAAAACTAAAAGAGAAGTGATATCAGATTGCGAAAAGGTTATACATTTAGCTCAAATTCCCTCTGTGAAAGTGATTAAAAAAAGATCATTTTCTTTGTGGGACCATTGCAGAGATACAAATTTATTACCATTGTTGAAACCACTCAGTTCTTGATAAAAGTGTGCTGAGTAATTTCAAAGATATTAGGTGAAAGTTTGGCTGAAACTATATGGATAAGCATCGCCTCACCAGAACGGGAATATGGCTTTTAGTGGAATTTGAGGTTGGGAATCCAGCGGTCCCTGTGGGCCAAATCCGTTCCGGTTGACTACCAGATTTGCAGCCTACAGTGTCATCCCAAGTCCTCATTACTTATTTCTATGTAAATATGCTTGTCAGATCACTGACAAGATTATTACTCGGCATCCAGAAATAGAAAACAGACACACAAGCACCTTCTTTCAACATGGGTAACTACTGTTAGCTTACAAAAAAGGTGAAGCCATGGAAAAAACACCTTTTCACCTTCTTCAAACACATTTTTTTTTACAGTGAATAGATCAGTTTTCATCTATATTCTTCTCAGATAAATTTGCATTTAAAGACCGTAAAAATAAGTAAAATCTATATATATATATATATGCTATGCATTTATCTATCTATATACCTATCTAAATATTTTAGTTTTTCCACAATATTTCATAACAATCTCCACTTCTGGAGATTCTGTTAACAAAAAAAACATCAATTAAACCAAACAACAGGCTGGTTCAGTAATAAGAAACTTGATTTCTATGGCAAGACAACTGGCTTCATATTCCCAAGGGCCCACTGCATGCAGAAATGCAAGTTAAGACAGTGGGGAAGCTGGATTACTTTGCTATGGATAAGTGTAACCAGCAGGTGGTGCTGTTTCATTCCGGGAGGATGGAAGAGAGTGAGGAATACCTATAGTATTTGTTACAGCCAGCATGGTACCAGTGATAAGTGCTATGAGATCTAGCACGGTAACTCTGTTTTGTGGAACTTTCTAAGAGCTGTAGTACTAGGGAGAGTAATTGCGCAAAACTGTACCGGTGCACCTACAACAAAACAACAGCATTTAAATAAGGACGACGTCTGAGTGACAATAACGCTAGATGACAGTCACAGCCATTGGTAAAAAAAAATCCCTGCTGCCAACTGCTCCCAGCTGCACAATGCACTGGCATCTTCTCCACAGCAGGTCCGCAGGCTTCTGAAAACCCTGTTTGTCCTTCCAGGCCTCGGTCTTCACAGCGCACGTAGTAGCAGCGAGCGACGGGACGCAAACTTCTCATTTCCTCTCTATCCCACCTGGTTCCTTGACGCTTGTAATGGAAGCAGCACATCTGTGGTTCCTCTGAGGCGTAAAGAGCGTCAGAGAACACGGACTATTTCGGAATTCCATTCTCTAGCCCGCAACGCCTCAGCCGTCAAAGATTAATTGACCTGAAAATAGAACTCCCACGATTGGCCCTCTGATAAACAACAATAACTCCTTGACCCTGGTGACAAATGACCTGCCACTATGCATGTCACATGACATGTATTTGCATGTGCTTAGTATTTCCCGTGTTTTCCCTGCCTATTTCCCTAACACTTTGCTTGGATTAAATCCTACAACTACACATGTAGCTAATTCCAGTGATTTGCAAGAGTCTGGAAATCTATGCGTAGGGAATCTTTGTACCACTCTCTGTCCGGATTTGCAACGAGACATCGTACGAGGAGATGGGGATGCATGTAGCTTCCCTGACATATTTATAAGATGTTCAGGTGATCAAACTAATGGGGGGATATATTACCTGTAGAAGCCGTGGCAGTAGGCAAATGCTTGAAGTCATGTTGGGAATATGGTGAACACTGGTAGAGCTTGGTGTTCAGTGAATGACCCTGTTAGCACATTAGTGTCAGAATGAGGTCTGAAGCACATGAGATTTTGAGTCGCTGTACAAATGAGTGGGAGTGACATGTGACTGTGTCTTCTTCCGGCTGCTGGTGAAATGTAACAGGTGATACTTCCACTCGAGAGCTATGCACGGTCAGAGGTATCATCCATTTTGTCACTGAATTTGAACAGGGCTGGCTGGCAACATCCTCGCTATGAGCGATCTACGTCACCGTGTCGGAAATATTGGGCCGAAATGTGTGTATGGCATCGTGGTCACTGTTTCACTATTGAAACAAAAATCACTTTACTCGTTTAGTTATGAAAGGCCCAGCGATATGAAGGTTCCTCGCTGTTACAGAATAGCCCATGTGCCTGATAGCTTCCGTTGGCAGACATGTTGGGCCCATGCCATTGGATCAATGGTTCCTCAGTTCCCATAATGCCCACATATTAATCACAGGGAGGCAGATTGTCAAAGGCTGGAAGCATCCAGATCTGTTTTCACGCGAATATGTAAATCCAACCCTTCTGGCTTACCACCCCCCCCACCCGAAGCACTATATGGAGCGTATTTCCATTGGGGCTGTCTGGTGGAGAGAAACTCTGGCTGTTCCACTGCAAGTGTCACACGGCCCCTGTGCAGATCCGGCACCCCCTGCCGGGCCGCCGAGTCGCCTCGTTGCGTACAAGTTGGCGATTGGAATGGCGTGGGGACCCCAGAGGTGCATAATCCCTGCTCTTCCTTGTAAGAAATGTTTAAGAAGTGTCAAGTAAAGGGATCTCGTTGGCATCAGCCCTGTTAGGAAAACAAACAGAGGCCTTCCCTTACTGCTGACAGAAAAATAATGTGCTGAATAGACTTGACCTATGGTCTCGGTGCAGATTTTGCTCCACCTGCTTGTTAAAGGAGAATCACGGTTCTCCAAAACTCTTCAGAAAGCAAATGAAAGCCATCGTATGCCTCAGCTGTTGTAGCCTCCCGTGAAGTGTCTGTACCAGGGTCCATGTGTCTGAAGCTCGTGGGTTGGATATCAGCATTTAACTTTGTTTCTCTGGCTGCATAGTTCTCTCCGTCTCCAGGTTAGGGGTTCTGGGGTCTAGTATGGGGAGAAGATGATGGGAGTGTGCGTGGCCCTCAGGGGCCCTGGGGCAGGCCGAAAGAGTGCGGGGCTCAGCAGAGGGGTCTGGATGAGGGTGGCAGTTCCTGCTGGGTGACGCAAGGCCAGCGGGTTTGGGGCCATGGTGCAGAGGGCGGCCGGGTTCAGCGGGCTGGGCAGGAAGCTGGTGGTTAAGCCTTTGGTCAGCTGCTTCTGCAGGGCCAGTTTGGTCTGCAAGACAGCAGCACCCATAGGCATTACACTGGAAACATTTTAAGAGGAATGTCCAACATTTTTGTACTGCATCCCATTATACTCAGAGGTAAAGTTAGACTACCAGTCCAGTAGGGGGCAATGTGCCAGAAAGAGGACCTGCAATCTCATCAATTATTTATGGACCCTAAAAACTGCAAGAGACTGAGAATGCGGATTTTAGACTTGTGATAAAGCTTTAGTGAACAAAACACTGCGGTCACTATTGATACAGACTGTCAGTAGATAGCAGGCTAGCAAATAAGAATAAACCAGCATAAATGTCAAGCAAATATCAATATTTTTAGAATAATAGTGGGCCATGTGGTTGGTGCCAATTATGTACAGGTAGGCTATATAACTTGCACTAGTATGACCATTCTTGATAGCTTATTGTTTGTCATGAATAATCTACATGTTATGCTGACCTACTTGGTCACAGTTACACTAAATACACTGACTAGTTTGATAAGATGTTAATGATAAGTTTAAATGAAAAATTAAGCTAACTGTAATGTATACACCTGTATACACCAACACTGATCCCTCAATCTTCCACCTGCTAATCCTGAATGTGATTAAAGGTGAGGGGTGCCAGAATGTTCACACTGATTAATTATTAAAATAACAGACTCTCCCATAATAAAATAACATGGTATACAGTAAACCCTGGTGGGCATAACAATTCACAAAAAAACCGAACAGCTTGATTGGTTACTAAGTTGATCAGTTTGCTGAATTAGTGCCCCCAGCTCTCCTCCCCCACCAAATTTGGCCCAAAGTTTCAAAAGTCTGCTCTCCAAAAGTGGAACATCCATTTATGTGTGGTTATACTTGAACCCGTGACCTGCCGGTCGAAGTCTCAGCGTTCACTCGCCCGTCTACAGTGATGATTCCTTCGGAGTGCTAGATGACGTAGGTGAGAAAGGTCATTATTCATCTACAAGAAGAACGTCAAAGCCTCTGTGAACTGATCTTCTCTGTGGTCAGTAGCACTGAGCTGGTTACCCTGGTGCTCTTTCCAGGGTGTCTCATATGCTTAGCCGCCATCAGCCATGTCTCTATGTGCAGACGGGGGTCACAAGGGATTACAATGATGGCTCAGAGCCGAGACCATAAACCAACAAATTGAGCTGGCAGCTCCCAGTTAGCCTCCCAGAGTCCCAGACAAGAATGTTCACTGTCTTGGGACCTAATGTTTCCCGAGCAGCTGCATAAATAGCAGTCCTGTGAGGACGTGTGTGTGTGGGGATTGCAGCCGGGACCCGAATGTAGTTATTCTTTCTTCAGCTCTCCCTGTTTTACTCCCTGAGTCTTACAGGGTTTTACCGGGGTCTGCACGCCCACTCCCAGCTCTGTTTAGCACGTCACCCAGAAGCGCCTGAGTCTCTCGATGCAGACACACGCAGAGGAGATGGCTTAGAGGACATGGCTGCAGTGTGTACCCCCCGCACCCCCACGACAGAGCTTCTTGGCTGCGGTCTCAGAGGCCTCACCTGCGGGGAGAGCGTGGTGAGGCTGCAGTGGTCGAACACCTTCTTCATGGCGGACACCACCCCGCCCGCGTAGCTGCTCCATCTGCCGTTCTGCATTTGGGGGGGAGGGGGCACGTGAGTGTGCATGCATCTGTGTGGGCTGGAGGCAGGGGGGTATGACCACATGCCGGCACTCACCGCTAAGGCAGAGCTCTGCTGGTGCTTGCTGTGGGGGCTGAACTTGGGCCGCGGAGGCTTCCCGGCCAGCCGGTCCTTGTGCCTCCTGCTGTTTGTGTGCTGCAACAGGCCATCTCTGGTCAGTATGGGGAGCCTCTGGCTATCGTCTCCACTTTCATGCCACTCACTGCCCCCTCCCCCCACAGCCAGCCCTTAACTACCCCCCAATCTCCCCCTAAAATGACTGCACCATGTTACCAGTCCCCCTTCACTTCCTGTTTCCACCTTTGCATCTGATGTCCTCTCCACAGTGACATTCCTAGGCCCCAGGAATTATACTAATGCACAGACATTTTGTAAGAAGTTTTAAAAGGCTCTTCCCATCACTGTGAGAGCAAGACCTCCTTACTTTGACCTTCCAAGGCATCATAAACTATCTGAAGGATTAAAATGGTTGTTTACAGACAATTTGACTTTCGGTTTAACTTCAATGACTGCAATCCTCATTGACACTTCATCTCGCTCGCTCTCTCTCCCTCTCTCTGCGCTTCGTGTGAACTCACATGCCTGTCTGCACTTTTAATCCTTTGCAACCCTAATATGGTTCCCTGAAATGATTTTTCTAAATCTGTCTTTAAAATATGTAAATGTCTAAGTCAGGCCCTGTCTCTGACAAGCACTCCTGCAGTGTAGTGCGGTACTGTAATATACATGTGGAATATAATGAGTATGATGAATGATGAATAAAGAACAAGAAGCACAGGGGCTTTTTGTGTCGTTGACTTTTCCACACTTCTTCCATAGTACGTGATGTTTCCATTCCAGCCATTTTTATTCCAGTCCTCTCCATTTCACAAATATGTCTTGCAACCACAAAGCCATCAAATGCACATTAAAGGTTCCCAAAACTGCGATTAATTTTCACGTTCACAGTGGATTGCATCGCTGCAAATGAAGTATGCCGCCCGCTGAAAACAGCGGTGTTAGCGGAGCGGGGTGGGGGGTGGGGGCAGGTCTCTGCTGTACCCTGCTTTTAACTTCTGTGGTTTTTGGACCAAAGCCACCATAATGAAGGCCTTTTGGAAAATGTTACCGCTGCCCCTAACCCTCTGAGAATGTCACACTGCTCATTCTCAAAGTCCACTATAAGTCACCTCACCCCTCATCTGTGTATTATGGCAGTGACGCTGGAGAAGGCTGTGAAGTTAGACCTGAACTTCTCTGGAATCCAGGTGTTTGGTTTCCCCCAGAGTGCCCACCCACCACGCAGCCTCGGCAGTGAAGGCCACCCAGGGACTGAGGTGATCGGTCACTTTCAGTCAGGTGTGATGTTACACCAATGTCGCCCCCCCCCCCCCCACCCCACAGCATAGGCCGAATGAGGGAGGGTAGCAACAGAATGATAATAAATCACAATAATGACGATTTCCTGGCGCTGTGAAATGCGCCCCCGTAAAATTTACGATGACGATGAAAAGAGTTTATGCATGTGCCTCATTTCCCGTAGGCTATTTAAAGAGCCCCTACAGGAAGCCTTACATTACATTGCATCATTTGTTTTCTTAGCACGTCTGTCATTATAAAGAACATCACTAGAGCCATTCCCTATCGGTGCTGACTCCTTGGAACCCGCGGCCTTACGGTCCACATTGGAGTGTCGGCTCTGGTTTGGGCCACGCCCACCTGTTTGAGCTGCGTCTCAGAGTTGACGTAGATCTCGCACAGTTCACAGTGGAAGGATTTGTTGGCGACGCCAACGCTGCCCTTTGCACCCATCCGCTTGCTCTTGCCGGCCAGTCGAGAGGACAGCAGCTTACTGCGGCGCCTTGGCTGCACGCTCTGACCCTCCAGCATCAGCTTGTGCTTGGAACCTGGAAGAGGCAAGATCAGCGTGGATATCAGATGTGTGGCGTCTATGGTTGTACACTGAAAAAAATCCTGCACTATCCATAAACACGCATCCATTACAAAGTGGAAGGCGGGCTGAAGCCTATTCCATGAAGCACATGGCAGAGGCACACAGCGGACAGGACGCCAGTCCAGTACAGGACACACACATACACACAGTCACATACTGCATGTAATTTAGAGGCAACCATTTGCCTGTGTAATACTGGGAGAACAAGTAAATTGTACACACACCCACAGTGGAGCCAGAAATCCAAACTCTGTAGGTATGAGATAAGAGTGCCGTGCCACCGAGTGACCTGTCACGTCAACCTAAGCCTACACCATGTCCATTAGGTAACACTATAAAACAGCCCTAGTGAAGTTACTGCACGGTACAGATTCAGTTTTTAGTGACCCACAATGCACTGGGATAGCCTACCGCTGTTGTGGGCCTCCAGCTGAGACAGGGAGTTGACAGTGACTTTGCACATGGGGCAGTGGAGATGCTGCCTGTCCTTCTTAGGGTCTCGGTCCCCCTGTGCCCGGGGCTCTCCCTCACTCCTGGGTGACTCTTGGGAACCGGGTTCAAAGGCCTGGCCAGGAGTCTCAGGGACACCGGTTTCTGACGTGCACTCCGACAACTGGGAGGCGACGGGGGACACCTGGGAGGCGGGGGACACTTGGGAGATGGGGGACACCTGGGAGGACCCCAGCGCTCCCAGCTCCGAAGACGGGCCGTCTGGCGAAGGCGTGAGCATGAGTGAGCTTCCAGGGGAAACGTCTAACTTCACGGCTTCCAGGTTTGGGTCCTGGGCTGTGGGGGGGAGTAGGTGGGGGGAAGAGCTTAGAGAGAGGGCCCTATCAGTGCTCTGTGTCACAGTGCT
>JAODLD010000101.1:16224074-16236764 GCA_026781065.1 Mormyrops boulengeri | reverse complement strand
CCCCCCCCCCCCCCCCCCCCCCCCCCCCCCCCCCCCCCCCCCCCCCCCCCCCCCCCCCCCCCCCCCCCCCGCCCGTTGGTTGAACCACCTCCGGAGCCAGTAAAGATCTATAATTTGAAGAGTCTAAGATGTAGCTGAGCTATGCAAACATCCGTTCTGGAGCTGCTGGTAATGACCTAATGAAATAATGACTGCGCATTGTGTACCTACAGTAGCTCAGACTAAACGAATTTATATGCAAAAGCCACTTTCAGCATGATGAGAAAAGACAATCAACACCTAGGAAAAGCATCACTCCTGATGAGTCCAAAAGGTGAAGGTGCAGCTCCAGTCACATGTGCTATGTGCTGTTTTCTCCCAGTAAATATGCACAGGATCAAAATTCCAAACTGGGATCGATTCTTCCGTGTGTCAGTGGGGGCAGATGGAGAGGTGGAGCTGATCAAAGGCAGCTGTATTTGTGGAGACTGTGTCCGCTTGTCGTCAGAGGAACCCAGTACAGTCACCGGCTGATGGGCCTTCCTGTTAGACTTGAGTCCTTTTTTATCCCCACTCATGTTGTGTAGCTTAGCAGATTAGGGATCTGTTTTCACGTGTCCGGAAGGTGGTGTGTTCAAACCCCATGCCTAGTGCAAAAAGCATATCACGTTTGGGACCTTGAGCAAAGCTGGCCCTCAATGCCAGTTGCTGCTGGGGAGCAGGATACTGGCAGAGCCTGCACTCTGACCCCAAGCTTTCCACAGATACATGCTGCTTTGGACAGACTCCAGATTCTCTGCATCTCTGTACCAGATAAGTAATTTCAGGATGGATGAGTGGATGGATGAATGAACTTTGCTACAGCAGTTCTGCTGGAGATCCCCAGCAGTGCTGTGTCCGTTCTCCTCGGATAATGGTGGGATTGTGATGGATGAGGAGGTCAGTAACCGCACCACTGCACAGCTCCGATGTTCTGATGTGCTCGTTAAAGGAGTCACCTGCATCTCTGCACGCTACCCCTCCCACCACAACGAAGCTGTTTGCTGTGCCCTTAATCAGCTCCTGCTCCCTGTGCACCACCACCGATTGCCACCCAGCGGACCGAGGAGGATCAAGGCTACCCAGGGTGCGGGAGGTCTCACACTGCTGAGAGCCCATTTTAAAACTGCTCACTATTCATCAGTAAAAAAAGAAAAAAAAAAGATGGATCGGGACGATGAGGGAAACATGAACGGTGGGAAGAAGATGGCAAGAGGCAAGCTGATTCAAGTAATTTAAGAACAGGATGGGAAAATGAGAGGAGAGACTCTGGGAAAATGAAGGAAAACAGTCAGAGGGAGGCCCGGAAAAGGTAGGATTCACAGCAGTAGATCAAAGGGGAGTGGCAGAAAGAGATGAGATGGTAAAAAGTGAGTGTAAATGAGCTGGTGTGGTCCACAAGAATAAACAGTATCCCCTGGTTTAAAAGAGAACAACAATCCCATAATGCAACAGCATCTTCCTTCCTAAGGCCAAAGACAGAAGAACAATCCCATAATGCACCCCACCTATCCTTTTTCTTCCACATCGTGGGTGTGGCTTGCCCCTGTCACTCACCCATTCCCTCCATCGGCCCCGCCTTCTCCCGGCCTTCCCTCCCCAGCGGGGGTCCAGGGCTCCGCTGCCTATTCTTCTGAGCCTCCAGGGCCTTAAGCTTGCGGGCGTGTTTATGGCCCTTGTAGTGAGCCTCTGCTTGGTTCTGCAAGAGAGACATGGAGATAGGGCGAGAGAGAGTGAGAGAGAGAGAGAGACGGGGTGTACATTACATGCTCACCACCACAATAGGACGTAGTCACCTGACCCAGGTCTCCCCCACCACTGTTCAGTCTAAGAGTGAGTAAATACAGTACAACCCTGACCAGGTCCGAAGGAATAATCCCATTTACTTCATGTAAATGGAGGACAAAGACCTTCATCGATGTAACCCAAATAGACATTGGAAACACAAAAAGGACCCAGTGGTCATTCAGAGCAAGAGGGAAGCAAGACAAAGGAACCTGCTGGAGTCTCACACTGGCCTTTACGGAGTCATTAATGTATTCAGGGGTGTTTCAATGCTCTATTAAGCAGTTCCCAGGGATGACGTGCAAGGTCTGAGTCCCCTTCTTCCAAGGAAGGTCTTTGGCGAATCTGATAGCTGAGAATGGACTATGGAGAGGATTCAGCACCCTTCGGCGTGTGAACGCTGCTGCCTGGTCCAGCATAATCCAAGTGCAACCCAAAGCGGGTCCCATTCTGAGAACCTTGCTGTGTATCACCCACAGTCTCTGCTGTTACACAGGGTTTGCCTTAATTATCAGCTATCAGTTATGAATGTCACATCTCCCGAAACATGGACCTCCAAGGTGACATGTGGCCAAACCTGGGCATGGGCTCTCCTGGGGTAGGTTGGTGCACCAGTGGGTCGCACCATGCTTGAGCGTTATCGGCGGTACGGATCATGCAGACAGACACCGACGGGGTTGGGGTGGGGGGGGCTGCATGTACGGTGGCACGTGCCCTGGTCTTCTGGGACAGACGGGGCAGGGTGTTGGCCCACACCAGCGAGCTGGGTGGTATGCAGTGCCCAGCCACAAACTGTCCCAATGCAGGATTTCATCTGTTCAGAGTAAAACTCCCCGGCTTATGGGCAACACTAACGGTCAGCGGGGCCTCGGAGGGCCATGGCAGAGCAGAACACATGGCGAGACATGATTTTTTTTGGCATGGTAAGAGATAGGGGACCAAAAAATGAATCACACCCTCGTATTTGAGCAATAGATGCAGGAGGATTTCTCTGGCTGGGCCGGTTTGCACATGTATGTCGCTTCGGTTGGCACAATAAATAACAAAAAAGACGTAATATGAAGTGTAGAAGCTAAAGGATTAGAAGCTAAAGTTTGTTCTTGGAGAGAAGCTTTTCCACACACAATAGCCAGCCTCAGAGAGCATGAGGCAGGCATGAACCTCTACATGTAATCAATGCTAAGAAATGACCAAGAATAACAGGAATAACAAGTTGAGAGCCAACAGAAAGAAACATAATTAATACGTTAATAAAGTTTGAAGACACACGAGAAAACACAAGCTGCTCAGGAGGTCGGCCCAGCACTGAGACCTGCTCTTGGCTGATGCTGAAGTGCCCAGAACATAAACAGAATGCACAGCAAGAGCCAGACTTTTCCACAAAAAGATGATGCTGGTCATTCATCTGCTCAAAGGCTCAATAAAAGTCTTCCAGGCTGATATCCATGGCTAAATCAGGCCCACACACACACACACACACACACACACACACACAGACATACACACAGACATACACACACAGACATACACACACACACACAGACACACACACAGACATACACACACACACACACAGACATACACACACACACACACATACACATACACAGACATACACACACACACACACACAGACATACACACAGACATACACACACACAGACATACACACACACACACAGACATACACACACACAGACATACACACACACACACAGACACACACACACACAGACACAGGCAACTCTGACCTTCTTTAAAAGATCAAAGGCATAAAGTCCCTCTAGGCAACCCGACACACAAAACTAATCAGGGCAAAGACTCAACAAAGGGCCGATCTAGGAAGTAAATGAATGAAATATAATAATCAGATACAAGCAGGAAAGAGCTCCTTGAGAGGTCAGTATGTGATATACATAATGCGTTATTCAGGTCTGTAATTAGCAGGTGCTGCTAAAACAAGCCTGACTTTGTGATCTGTGTGGCGACGGACGCGCTCTGTCATTGCAGGCCGCTGCAGATAAGAGCCTCATTAACAGACACAAAAGATCTTGGCTCACGGATCGAGCCAAAGACGCGGGCAGGCGAAGTCCCGTACTCGCCGGCACCGCCATCCAGGAAAGGCGGGAGCCAGGGACAGGGATTTCAGCTGCATCTATTCGCTCAGTGTTGCCCCAGCCTCAGAGCTGCGAGGCTGTTCAGAGGGGAAGATGATGTGTTATAAGCACCAGACATTAGGGAATGTGTGTATATTAACTGAAAATGGCAGACGAGTCACATGTGACTCGAATCACGCCACCAGCCATTTCAGTTCCCTGCCATGTAGTCAGTCACCCCCCCAGGAGGGATGACCAGAAGGGGGCAGTACACGGGTGCGGGCTCCCTCAAGCACCTAGCCCCCCCCCCCCCCCAACCAGGCTCAGAGCGAGAGCCATGCTGTTACCAGGGACGAAGGGATGAAGGAGAAGCTCTGAATGATAGCGAGCAATAACCATTCAGCAGTGTACTGATCGCTGATCACCCCCCTCCCCGAAAACACCAGCTGTCGCTTAAACCCCCCCGCGAGTCGCACTCACCCACCCGCCCCATGAGGGTAACCTCACAGAGGGCCCCGCATACCCCCTCGTCCGCTCCCCCCGGTCAGGGCCGCCAGCTTCGCTGTGGGTACATGGAAAGGGAAGAGAACATGTTAATGACCTCCAAGAGGAGAAACAGCACCAGGCAGACATCGGGCAGCCTTATACAGATCACACAGCGACTGGCCTGAGCCGTGGAAAAGAGTAGCAACGCAAGACAAACCATGTGAAGAAACTGGAGCGGCGATGGAACGCCACGCGGTGATGGGAGGGTGGGTGTCTACCTGCGTATGGCAGCAAGCTGGACAGCCACGTAATCAGTTCAGTGGCATGGGGCCCAACGTTATCTAGCAAATTGCTTTGCCGCCACGGGCTCTTTCCACCAAGATGCTAACAGGGTTGTTGAGATACTCGTTCCTTTAATTCCAGCCGCCAAATCCCAAGTTCAGGTGGTTTCGGTTTTATTTCTTTATCCCACAGGAAGCGTTGCACGTTGAATAGGTGCAGGCATTTCCATGTCATTAGATTTCGCCGACAAGACAAAAGGCCGTGGCCTTGGCGTGCCGACGGGTACGGCTGGCGGCGGGTACGGCTGGCGGCGAGCCCGGCGCGGAAACAACACCCATATGCAGAATATGACATCAATAAAGAAGCTACATTTCTGCCTGCAAAGGCACGAGTAATTTGGGCACATGTGATGTTCTAATGATAAAAACAAAACCCATTACTGATAAAATCCCCGCTAGTTTGAATAATTGCAATAACTAAAGTAGATGTAAAATACGGCAGGAGTTCATCATGTCACATGACATCCTCAGAATGCACAGGCCGGCATCTGATTGGGCCTCTGTGACACCCTCGTAATGCCCAGGTCGGCATCTGGTTGGGCCTCTGTGACGGGCACTGGGGACTAATCCATCTAATTAATGTGGCCTAACACAATCTGATTAATAGGGAATCTGCTTTAAACACTGCCGAAAATCAACTAAAAAGGCAGCCAAATCAAACGGTGGGGGGAGGTAGAGGGATTGCATGCCAACAGCGCTCCGCTTGTGATGCAGTTCAGCGTGGTTTTATTGTTGGGAGTGGGGTATAATTTAACTCACATTAAGTCACTATGGTGAACACAGGTGGCGCAGTCGTCGTGCACATCGCTGTACCCAGCTGTAGCGGCATAGCACGCCGCCGCACAGCTCCTGCATATGTTCATGCATATTTCACAGGAGCAGGTTGGCAGGAGCAGGGTACGCATGACTATGGTGTTTAAACATGCATGGAATCAGACTGATAGCAATTTGGAAGGTGTGAGGGGGGAGAGAGAGAGAGAGAGCGAGAGAGACACGGAGAGAGCGAGAGCGAGAGAGACACGGAGAGAGAGAGAGAGAGAGCGAGCTTCTCAGCTTACTACTGATAAAAATGACAGCCTGGCCACCTTCAAAGGCAAGCCTTATTAGAATTCTGTAAATTTCGATCCCTGCCATATAAATGCAAATAAGTAATAAAATAACTTGCGGTACAAATCAAGCCAAAATGAATTGAATTTGTGAAGACAAAATAGAAAAAGCGAGGAAGGCAACTGCAATAAGGCTTTCACCTGAAAGGCAGTCTAATAGAAATATGAAAGGGACACAAGACGATGACCGCAGAGTGATTGGCGCTGATTGCTAATTAGTTTTCGGGTAACCTGGGGGCTGCATTGTAGGAACGAGGCCGGTTGCCGGGTGTGATTATCCTGCAGACACCGGGAATGTGTGCCGTAAGTAGAGCTGAAGCTGTATCACCTACCTCCCCCACAAACCTGCTTCAAACAGAAAACCTAATTTGGCCTAGATAATGCAAATTGTGGACAACAGTTGTATTTTTTATTGTGGGGAGGATCGGATCGGGGAAGCAGGCAATCAGCCATAACGCTTCACTGACAAGATGCCGCTGCCATGTAGAGAACGAATGGAAATACAATAACTTACGGCACAAACGAACAAAATCAGAGGCATTGAACTGGGTGGTGCTACACATTTGCCTTTTGCTAGGCTTGGGTGCAGATGGCAGGAGGGAGTGTGATAGTGATATGGAAACCGGAGGAAAAGGTTAAAAAGAACTTCCGCATAAATTGCAGAAATGTGTTAGTGAACTTGTATGAAAACAGGATTAGCATAACATAAGTCTGCATTTTGAAAGATCGTCTTTCCGTCTTCACGGCGTGATCTGAGATTTGTGTCTTTCGGAGTGCATGTATGTGTGTCAACAGGAGCGCCTTTAGCGTGAAGCTATGCTAAACTGGCCACCAACAAGCAGCTTAGCTGTCAAGAGCCATGGTAAGACCTGTAGGGCACTATGAAAGAGCAAACATCCACCCGCAGAGACTGTGGCAGGTTTGAAACGGGCAGCCAATCACAGCACAGTCATTTTTAGCTGCTCTCCCCTATAATAAAAAAGGAATAAAATGATGATAGATGAGAGAAAGGGATGAAATGTACTCATCAAACAGAGATGTTAAATAAAACTAACACTTTTAATCACTCCTCAAATGTCTGTTAGCTCTTTTGGCTCTGGGTGATCATCTCTGACTCCCCCTCCCATAAATAGTGTCAGCACAGAAGCAGAGAAATGGGGTACCCCCCCCTCCCCGAACTGGGGACACATCATGACCCTGCTGATGTGTTCAACTTTCTGCACACCCTTCACTTCCTGACCTGGTGCTGGTTGCCTTTTAGCTGGTTGTGTGTATGTGTACGTGTGTCTGTCTGTGTGTGTGTCTGCGTGCACATGTAAGTGCATCTTTAAACCAAAAAAATCAGAATGGAAAAACAGAAAATAAACACCTTCCCGTGATGACAATTATTCCTGCCGCTGGCTGATAAGTGGTCTCTCTCCCCGCCTCCTAATTCTCTTGCACTAAGAGGTCCATAGAAACTCATCAAACTTATTCACATGTAAATGAACACAAAAATTGTCCCCTGCGGAGGGGGGATATGCACCCACACACACGTAGCCCTACCATCGTCTCTATACGTCTGTAAGCAGGCCTCATTCTCCTGCAACGGTTCAAAAGAAAGTTCCACTGCTAAGGTGTGGGATGCCCTAATTTTCTTTAAGCCAGCCGCACATTAGCATGCCACCCATTGTAAAAATGTGTTCTGTATTTATTCTGAATGAAGAGGGTAAAGCAAAATCGCTCAGGGATTCCAGAATGCTAAGGTCATTTTTTAATATGTAATGCCATACATATTATGGAATTGTCACCAGCTGTCTGATAAGAAATAAAAAGACGTCACTAGAGCAGAAAACAGTAAAATGCGAGTCTGCAATCTACGTGAGGGAAGGAGGAAGCAAGCGTAAGGAGACGGTAATGATCGGCAGGGACACGGGGTTTGGGGCTCCGGGCCGTCACACTGACCGTAGAATTGAAGCGAAGGTGGCAAATGTTGCAAGAGATGATCTGCTTCTTTTTGAGGGGGTGGGGGGCGCCGAAGGTGTGGTTGATCACGGCCTTTTGGACTGGATCCATCTGTGGAAGAGAGAAGTACAGGCATCGCGTGCTGACCTTTTCCTTTCGGCATGTGTACGCTTTGGTCTGAGCTGTGCCTCTCAATGGTTATCCAACACAAAACAAAAATCATTGATGAACTGAATTTCACACGCTTTAATCCTCAATTGTACATTATGTATTTATTTTTGGTATCCATAGGGGTTCATAATGGATTTCATTGTTCCAGAGATACAAACAGAAGCCCCCATAATACTTAAGGTGATTTTTACAGTAACGTGACAAGAGATAAGAGCATTTTTCCTGGAAGCAGTATCCACTTGTTATGTCTTGACATTTGAATTACATGACAATACTATTTCAGGGGCCAACCTGGGTACAAGCCAAGATGCTGCAGTGTTGTATGCCTCAGTGTTTTAATCGATCTGAAACAAAATATACTAAAAAATTGTCCTTCTACCACTTTCCATGTGACTAGAAAGAGAAGATGTGTAAATAAAAATAAATAAATTGCCTTTTCCCATTATTTTGTCTTGTTTAGTCTTAGGGGTGTAATGGTACACAAAATTCACGGTTCGGTGCCCCCCCTTTTTAAACATGAATGGTTCATGGTTCAGTGCAATTTCAGTACAGTAGGGAAAACAGAATTTTTTCTGATATTATTTATTATTAAAACCACGAATACAATTCGGAATAGTCGTAAACCAAAGTCAATGCGTCCATCGACGTGTCTGAATAACAAGAAATGCTTATTTGCACATTGCAAACAATATATAAAATTGAAAACATAACATCATAACTTCATGAACTAAATCCTGCGTTCTTTACTACTGAGTAAAGTTGCCCATTCGTAGTTGAATTTGCTTAAATGCCACGGGGAGACTAACTCACAGAGGCTGTCTCTACCTTGCTCCAGCCGTACACACACTCGCATGTCGTCTCAAATGAGTTGGCATGTTGGATGTGTTTCCATTAACATCTCCGAGTTTTGTATAACAGAACCGACAGACAGACTTGATCTTATCTACTGCTCTCTCCAGCGTTGGTATAATTTATTGGGAAACCAAAATGTCCCCAAACTGCCGACTGTGACTCACTGTAAGCAGGATTAGCCATAAACTCACAACCACTATTAGCATAACGTACATAATGCTTTCCATGTAGAACATCTAATTGGTGAATTTAGGTTCCACCTGTGTCAAAAAATGTTGTTTCATCGTGCGTACTGAAATGAAAATGATTCGATAATTCCTCCTGAGACCACAGCCACGCTCATCACTCTGTTTGAATTGTAAAATGTAGCCCTTTCACCTTTTTTATTGTTCACTTCATTTTTAAACATGAATTAAAGGAGTGTAGCCCCCTTTTCCCCCTTAACGATGCCTTACGGAAGAGGTTATGGTGAATAATGTTCACACTTTCAGCCAATATGATTTGGCCCTGGGAACAGTTGTATGTCATGTGTTGTATCAGGCTTAAGAAGCAGATTTAAAAAGCACAGGCACTACACGGTTTTGATCTGTTGGTCGAGAAGTGAAGAAGCCCCTCAAGGCCAAACATCTGTTGGCCTTTTCAGTGTCTATACTGAGCGATCACTTCAGTGCTGGAAAAGACAATCTTGGTTTCCTCTGCCCTGTGATGTTAACAGCGGGGCTTCTCTGCTGTGGCCCAGACTGACTCATGCAGGCCGTACTATGAGTGCTCTGCCTCCAAACTGACTGGCTGTTAATACACCATCGCTGTAAGGAAAAACGCAATATATCAAAGAATCACAGAACACTGCGTCTTCTATGGCAGGGAAATTTATTAGCCACTCTAAGGTCACTTAGGTGCTTAAATCTGTATCTTGCTTATAACCTTCATATACTGTAGATGACAATGTCAATGTTAGATGGCTGATTTGTACATATTTCAGAACTGAAGTCTGAGACAACCTGAAAGAGCACCCACATGATTTTTTCCTGCTTTGCAAGGAGGCTTCTGTCAAATCGACTGGCTAATTCATGTGCTTACTCTCCTTGCTTTGGTGTCCTAGTCACAGATTGTGAAAACATGTTTTCAGAGAACACATTTTAATTAGCGCCAGACTGACAGCTGAAACACCAGATTAAGGGACTTAGTGTCCAGATAATTACTTCGGCAAAGCAATTAAGATCTCGGGCGGGGCGGCGACTAGCAAACCCCAGGGAACCTTCGATGTGACATTGCTGCTATTTCCTTCGGAGTCGGGGACAAAGGGGCCTGTTAGTCCTTCAAAGCCTGGGGGATTAGGCAGACCCACCTGTCCCCATGGACACAATCTTTGCCATGAAACTAAACTTGTCAGCCATGCCCTCTAGGTATCTTTTGGGGGGAGGGGCGGCGGAGGATGGGGGCTGGCTAGCTGCTAAGTGTTTGTTTTGGGAGTTCCAAGAATGTACCCTTTGTTCAGCTCCAGTCATCCCAGTCGTACCAGTATAAACATGTCCATTGTCCTGAAGTGCTCTTTTTTTTCCTACAGAGGGAATTATCGGGTAGCTGGTGCATCAGAGGCATGTGATAAGAGTTTTCAGCGGACGGCGGTAAAGAAAGGTGGGGGATGTTGGTGGAAGCTATTTAGTTACAGAGACAGGTGCATTCATCTTAGCGGTACAAGCGGGGAACAAGGCGGCCGTTATCAGACCGGGAGTTCGGCGGAACGTGGGAGGGGGGTCAGGGGCCATGCGGGATGATCAATGGCACATGTGTGTGTACCCCTCTTTGCCTGCTATGTGCCACGTGGGGCCCATCTGGGCCGCGTGCTAATCAACACCACCGGGGCTGGGGGGGGGAGGGCAGGAGTGAGCGGGGGAGGTGAGGGCTCCATGAGCTGAAGAGTAGACCTGACTCTGTGTGTCAGAGTGGGCCGCTGAGGATTTTAATTGCAGGCAACAGGGCTGCAATTATTCAAATTTGCAGCCCCTTGTTTCACCCCTGCCTTGCAGCTAAATGGCTGACTTGGAGATGGAGCCTCTTGAAAGGCTCCCGCCTTCATGTGACACTTTTTCACGCTTTAAAAGCCACCAGAGGACGCCGAGAGACACTCCTTCACAAGATCGACCAACATCTCATCTTTATCATTAAAGTCCTCACCTGACCTTTTCACTTTATACACATGGATTCCACTTCTACATATTTACGTATTAATTTATATGTACATAACCCTACATAATCCAGGAGCCTTTCACAACTGCCCTCCCACGAGGGGTCCAGTTTTTCTGGTTTTCTGTCTCCTTAAATCCCTGTAGAAATAACCGGAAACCAAAATGCAGCAAGTTGTTTGTAAACTAATTAAAATGTAACTGTAGACTGACTAAAGTGCAATGTTACCCCCTCTCTCCTGCAGACATACAGCATCACAGTAAAGCCCTTGAGCCTTCCCTTTCTCTGCCACCCCGGCTTGCCGAAAGCGATTCATTAACTGGTGAACCATTTGTCCTTGAATTCTCATTTCGTTAATGCAGTTCGCCTGGGAGGACGCCACGCCGGGGCCGGTGGAGGGCGACAGGACAGGAGGCAGCCGGCCTGGACGTGCCCCCGTGGGACCTGCGGGCACAGCTGACAGGCTGAATGCACTGGAGCGGTCCTGGGAGTGGCGTGGCGGTTTACGGCGGCCGTTGTGGAGCGGCAGCAGAAGAGGCTGCTGAGTGATTGTGAGCGCCTACCTTGGCTGGCTGGGTCCGGACACTGGCCCTTTCAAAGCGGATCGCAGAACGAGACTTTTGTCCGCCTGCAGGACCCCTCAACCCTAAAATCCGCACTAAATTGTTCAGATACGTGAATCGAGTTTCAAAATCGCTCCGATCTAATTCCTCACATATTTTTCGTTTTTTTTTTCCTTCTTGTGCTGGCTTTGTGAAAGTGAACTGATAGGTGGATCAAGGGCAGATTTGAAGAAGAGTCTCAAAAAAATTTCTTCAATGTTAGTTTCGGAGGTACGTTTTACATTTGCATTTTTGATGGTTACTTATCCGGGGAAGGTGCTTTGCTGCGACGCTGACAGACACAAAATATTGACAATAACCCTGGTTTCACATGTTGGTTTAAATTAATCATTTAGTTAGTGCAGGTGACCAACTAGAAGAACAGTTTCAAAGGTCAAAGACTAAAGATGTTTAGACTGTGTCAGAATAACAAAGGCATCTGAGAAGTTGCTGCACCAGTGGTAAGAGTATGGGCGTGCTCTATAAGAGGATAAGGCCAGGCCAAACTGCTGACCCTGGGCATGTTCTGTACATGCCCTGTGTAAAAGGGGGCCTTATCACATTGACTGTTTTGACATTTCTTGTGTCATTTTCCCAATTAACGACAAACCAATAGTGTTTGCTATGCTGGAGAATGTACAGCATGTGATTGTAATGAGCAAAAATAAACACACGTGTGTTTATTTCTGGGTTAAATGGAATGAAGTGGAAAACTGCTCGCGGCGGTGAGCAAGAGGAAGCCGTGCCAGAAATATTTTAATTGAAAGATATTTAAACTGATAAGGCCATAGGAAATGGTCCAAGACTCATTATGCAGCTGAATGCAGACTGGATCCAGTGGTATGGAAACGAGAGCCAGCCGGGGGCAGCTGGGGGTGGTTTTCTGGATGGAGCTGGAAGAAGCAGGATTGAAAGGGATTGGGCTGGATGGAGCTGGATGGAGCGGGATCACAAATCACATGCTGTACATTCTCCAGCACAGCAAACACTATTGGTTTGTCGTTAATTGCGAAAATGACACAAGAAATGTCACAGTGGGCCTGCGTTCATAGTGGGGTACTGCAGGGTTCAATTTTAGGACCATTATTGTTCCTAATTTACA
>JAODLD010000101.1:16212337-16223974 GCA_026781065.1 Mormyrops boulengeri | reverse complement strand
ATTAGTTAGGTTCTCCCCAAACGAGCTTGATGGGCCGAATGGCCTCCTCTCATTTGTAAATTTCTTATGTTCTTATGATAGAGCTAGAAGGAGCATGGTTTAATTGGATGGAGTGGGGTGGAGAGGGATGGAACTGGAAGGAACAGGAGACAGCAGGATTGAATGGGATGTAGTTAGATGGAGCTAGATAGAGCGGGATGGAGTTGGATGGAGCTGGATGGAGTTGGATGGAGCTGGATAGAGCGGGATGGAGCTGGATGGAGCAGGATGGAGAGGGATGAAGCTGGATGGAGCTGGATGGAGCGGGATGGAGCTTACCGCGTTGAAATTGGGAAAGAGGCTAAGCGGGGAGGAACTGTCGAGCCGGAAGGGCAGAAGGTGCTTGAGGTCCAGCTGTGGCTGCACTGGGCGCCCTGGGACAGGCAGGGGGGCCAGCAGGGGGCTGCTTTGGGCCGGAGTACCTGCAGATGCATGAAGAAAATATTATCAGATGGGGACTAAGGACATTCCATCCCAAGCGGTGCATACCCATGTTGTCACTTGGATATGAAAGATACGAAGCGCAAATACATGATTTTTCGACCCTATCTGTAGACCTGATGCTTGTTCTCCTGCCTCGTTCATTTTTGTTGAAGCTGGACATTTATTTGTTCCAGTTCTTTTGCTTATTAAACCAAATAAAGCCCAGAACCCCTCAACATCCTCATTGAGTCCTATCATGCTCATGTCGTATGGATCTGTTTGCTGTCCCAACTGGAGTGTTACCCACCTATGAATGCGGTAGATACTTTCACTTCATCTGCTTCACATTGATAAAAAGGCCAAACTCAGTCAAGCAGCGGGACTTTTCGTTTTTCTTTTGTGCTCAACGATATAAGAACCTTCCTCTTAACAACAAATAGGCCCAGAGCAGTACGCGGCCCACTGGTGTTGAGACACTCAGCTGAGCAAACCCGCACTGTTCAAACACATAAGTGGGCCAAACGTCCCCCCAGGGAGGATGTGAGCTGACTGCCCCCTGGGCGATGTGCTGTGCTACGCAGGCCCACCTCACGATTCCCTCTTTAATCTCCTGGAGGCACATAAAAGCCCATTGTGTACTGCTTATCTTCCGCTGGCTGCTCGCTGCTGGATGGCTATGCCCTGCTGTTCTGCTTCATTATGACTAGAAACGGGGCCGCTGTGCAGGTGCCCTGATCCACGCATAAACCTCTGGCCGCAAAGACGTCCCTCCCACGCCAGGATCTGTGTGCTCGCACATACAAACAAATTCCAGCCTGTACTAGATCAGATGGATGGGCCTATATTCCAGCGGTCTGGTGTCAGCCAATGACGTGATTCCTGACTCAAATTCATTAGAATATATTATTAGAGATCAAATGTCATTGGTGGGGCAGGATCTCCCCCCGAGCATGGGCCTCAGGGACAAAGGGGTTTCAGACCTTAGAGTGGAGTTGCTTGCATCCCAAATGGGCCCTTCAGAGCCGACGGTTTTCAGGGGGAACGAGCTGGCTGCACAACTTTTTTACGTTTCTTTGTCTCGCCATCCCTACCCCTTCGTCCCCTGTTCATTATTACTGCAGATTTGTGCCCTGTGGTTCCTATGGGCTATGAGACATGATGGGGAGGAGGAGGGGTGCTCTACCTGCATTGAGTGTATTTTTGTTTAGGGTTGGGTGCCATTGGGCAGTCAAAATTGACTAAACCACCCCCTTCTTGCTTTTGCTGGAGTAACTAAGTGGTGCTCGTCAGGAGAGCAGACTTATTAAGGGCGAAGTGGCTGATGGTGAGAAAGAGGATTACCTGAGCTGCAAAACGGACCGGATTTCCTCTAGAAGCTTTGTCTGTTTTACTGGCAGGTGACTTAGTCACTTAGAGAGTCACTTAGAAAAGCATTTTCCTTGGGGAGGAGCAGCTAGGTGATGCCAAACGGCATTTTTTGCACAATACAGCAAGGGCGGTTCTTGACATCACACGGCTGTCAATCATCAGCACCCTGGCGCAAGATTGGCTCAAAATGCTTCAGCACTTTACATTCTCAAATTTGATTTAGTATAGAGGTGAGGAAGACTGCCGCATTTCTTTGGTTTCTTTGGTCTTCCATGCCTTGAATGTCTCGGCTTTTTCTAGCTCAGTGTCGCTAAAAACTTAACAAGCCAGAACACACCTCGCCTGTCTCCTTCTATGTCCCTCCTTCTGCATGTGTGTCTTGACCTCAATAGCAGCTGTAGCCCAAATCTCCAGCTCCCTGTCTGACCCCATAAGTCAGCCGCGGGTGTGAGTGCAGGCCAAGCAGAACGACAGCAGCCACCGGCCTGCGTGGGGCGGGATGGGCGGCCGGGGAGGGGCTCTCGGCCCTGCGGCCAACGCTAACCTCCTTCCGTCACATCACACATACGGTGGGGGCTGTCTGGAGATCCCCAGGCGGCTAAGAGCCCAGGAGCCGCAATCAGGCCACGCATCATTGACCTCACTGGTCAGTGTGACCTCCAGCAAGCACTGGGATGCACGACAGCGGAGTATGGGTCGTCCTTCTTGATTGGTGGCCTAACATACAGTTCATGAACACCACAGGAGAACCGATACGTGCACACAAGATGACAGCAGAGACGACGAGCATGGCGTTTAATCAACATTTACGTTATTAATTTCTTCCTACTCATCCTCATGATGGTTTGTACCTGAATACAGGCCTTGTTGCTTCTGGGAATCAGTGACCTGAACTGTTATTACAAGCAGTGAACCCCGAGGGGTAGGGAAGTGAGTGACCATGAGGGTGCTTCTTCATTTAGACTCTGCAGTCACTAGGCCAAGCGTGGTACCAGCAACCATAAAGGATGTGATTAGTGTCCCTCGCCCCTGGCCTGTGCTGCCATTCTGGCCTGCTTCCTGCTGGAGGCTGGACTGGGAACCTATGTGTGCTTACGCAGAAGCCACTGGGCTCTTCAGAGCTGCTAATCACATGACTAGGAGAAGCAGGAAGTGGCCATTGGCAAATAGGATGTATTTTAAATATTTTCAACGAGTAAAATCAGCCCGTTGAGGCTAGATGAAGATGAGGAGTTTGTCGTCCCAGATGATTATCAGAGAAATTTAATATACGCCTAAAAGCAGCCTTTCAGAGAGTCCTGGAAAAAGGATGGATGTGGTCTGTCGTTCTTTTAGCGCGTCTGGCTGGCCTTTGGCTGATGCGTGCGATGTCAGCAGTAAGTCACATTCAGTTCGATTACTGCCAGGTTATCTGAGAGAGCAGCACGGTGATCCCACAACCCTGTGCTGGGGGGTTCGAATTCACCCTGTGACTCTGTGTGCACGGTTTACATGTTCTCCCTGTGCCTTGTCGATTTCCTCCAGCTCGTCATGCAGCCCAAAAACAAGTAGGTAGGTGAACTGGGGTCTAAACTGCCCAGTCTGTAACTGTGTGTCTGAGTGCTGGTGTCCTGTGATACACCGGCATCCTGTCTAGGGTTATACCCCAATCAGCTTACTTATACTTCCACCGATATGCTCCAGGCTCAGCATGACTCTGCATTGGACAAGCAATTACTGAAGATGGATGGATGGATACTGACAGGTTATGCAGTCACACATTGTATTCATTCTTCTTCCCCTGCTTTTATGGCACGATTATTACTTTACTGATACATCATGTAAAAAAAATCAGCCCTGAATTACTCCATTTTAAAGTCAACAAAAGCAGAGCAAAAACCAAATTAATGTGCTAGCTACTAATTTTACTATTTTTGGTGGTGGTACATTTTCACTCACACACATCACTTTGTCTTTGAAAATAATGAGTATAATTTGGAACACCATGCAAAGTCTCAGGGGTGGCTCTGTGGGGGGGGGGTACAGCTAATCACTGTCCCTAGCTCGCCTGCAGCATGTGAGTGTGTGCGTGTATGTGCCCTGGGATGGCCTGGAATCCTGCCCAGGGTGTCCCCCAGTCTTCTGCCCCATCCTGCCTGGGATATACTCCAGGGAAACTGCAACCCTGACCGAGATAAACGGCTGGATGGTGAAAGAAAATCAAGGCAAAAATGTTTGCTAGCACTTTATTCAAGGCCATGTTTTTAGTAATTTATAAACACATTCATAATGCATTATAATGCTTCCGTAAAGCATTAAAACACTATGGATATTTATAAAAAGCATAACACATTATAGCCATGTGTATTATGCATTATAAATGCTTTATGAAGCTCTCATCCATAATGCACTAGATACCTTTATAATGCATTATAATGGTCGGTACAGGCTTTAAGGATGCTTTGTACTGAACATATCCAAGCATGCAGAAGGGTAAGAGACAGTGCAGAAATGATACCTGTCCATCGCAGGGCACATAATTGCAATCCTGAGATAACAATCAGTCTAACTGATTGAACTGTGGGAGAAGACCAAAGTGCCCATAGGAAGTCCCCACTTCACAGGGAGGCCCTGCAGACTCCAGACACACTCAGTGGGGGCAGCAAGTCATAGAATATAATTCTGATATTTATCATGCAAATATACAGTGATGACCCAAACCATTATGACCTCCCCACCTGAAACAATTAGGGCTGCACAATATCACACAGCAATTATCTGAAAGATTTGCACTTAACATTGTGCTATGTATAAAACAAAAACGGAAATGAAATTTCACCTGGAATAAACTATGGCCAAACAGAACTTGTTATTATCTACCAATGGAGTGCATCAAATAAGTTGGTGGTGTTGCCGCGAGTTGTGTCAACAGATACAAATCAGTGCCAGCGAATGCAACATGATTACAAGGCTTTAGATGCCGGCTTTTTGGTATGATACGGGTGTTTACTTACACCCACAATTTGATAAGCAGATTAGAACTGTGCCTAAAATATTAATGTGATGCCCAAAAGTTAGTCATCTGAGTGACTTTAACAAAGGCCAAATAATTATGGTTAGACGACTGCGTCAGAGCATTTCTGACATGGCCAGACCTGTGGGGGGCTCGCAGTCAGCTGTGGTCAGTACCTACTGAGAGTTGGCTGAACAGGGAAGAACCACAAAGCACCGACATGGAGTTGGGCAGCTGAGACATGTCGATGCAAGATGTGAACAAAGGGAACAACCCAAATGAAGGGCTACTGCGGCAGATGGCAGATCATTCTGACGATGATCTTGGGAGTAATGTGTCACAACACAGTGCATGGAGTCATGCAGTGCATGGTCTGCATGGGCAGGTTGTATCCTCTAGTTCAAGACATTTTCTGGACTCTACCCAAAACAGAAAACCTCACCAGAGATTTTGAGGGAATCAAGTTATTTTTTGAGACCTGCGGCTGAAACGGAACTGATATTTCTCAAGGCTTCAAACGAAAATGGCGACTTCAGGTAGGCAATCGATACCAGAAGGTGATGGGCAGAAATATGAGTCTTCTGACGATATTGATCTTTAAGTCCTACATGCAGAAGAGCATCGGTCGGGATGGAAGAGCGGAGGCGTGTCTTTCTCATTCTGCTGGGGAAAAAAAACAAAAGCAAGGAGCAGAGGAGGAGAAAAATGCAGACGGATGGATTTTCATTTCGCCCGCCAGCACATATGGCGATAATGGTTTCTGCTGACAAAAGGAGCAGCTACATCAAGGGCGGCGATGACAGAACAATTAAAAGGTTTTCCTAGCATAAGTTTTAAATATTGCACAGCAAACAGAAAACATGGTGGCCCAGGTCACCTATCCGTGGCTGTGCTGTGTACCTGCAGAAAACCGTACCCTCTGATCTGGTCGGGATTCATATCTGATTGACTTGGGGGAGATAAAATTAAACTGCAGATATTTAACTTAATTGCTGCTTCACTGTGACCTGCCCCCAAGACTGGACTTATATACGGGCTATCCCTAGTTGTAGGGGGGGGGGCAATTTTTTTTTCCCCAGGTTGTTACAGCAGCATTTTTTTGCTCTAGGTAGGGTGCCAACAATAACTGTAACAGCACCCCCCTTAAATTCGGCCCCAAAATGAACACTGGAGTTTACTAACGCTACCCATAGTGAGGTGGGGTACTGCACCTGAAAATTCGCATGTCAACAATATAACCAAGTGCCTAAATATGAACTAGTGGTTTAATTAGTGCGATCTAACCTTCACATGCCAATTTGGACGAAGAGGCCAACCAGGGTCACAGACTCAGAAGGTGGGGTCAGACGGTGATGCGGCACATGCGGCCCCCACCACATTGCTCACATTGACACCTCCACTGCCCTGTGCTGCGTTGATGGCGTCCGTCACCGAGATCCATGCCAGCCGGCCCCGTTCAGCCTGGTGGAGCCCGGCTGGATATTAAGTGGCAGGGATTAACGCAGCACAGCGATTTCCACCCTCCGGCGGCCTGCTTTTAATCAGACACCCTGCACGTCGAGCCCGCAGTCGTGCTGTGATGGCTAAATCCTCGCCTTATGGTCCACGTGACCACGTTTCAATTCCCTCAGCATCAGGGGCGCCGGAGTTTACAGAGTGACCTTCCTCACCACCCCTTCCCAGATGCACCATTTTTATAATCCCTTGTGTTATAAAAAAAATTATAAAATGCCGCCTCACAGCATGCAGGGTTAAGGAGGCAGATTTAAGCTGACTGATGTAATTGGAATTTGCGTGCTGCCACTAGCTGATGGACGCTCCAGCCTTGGTTAGGCTCATTGGAGACGGCCGGTCCATCAGCGGGACACTGAGGGAGCCGTCTCGTGGTGACGCTAAGCGACACGCGGACGAGTGACATGCTAAAGCCGCTGAAATTAGCGGGAGGTTAGGGCAGAGGTGGTGTTTCTGGAGGAGGGATTACAGCATCCATATGCAAATGAACTAGCAGAAGATACGATGGGGGTGTAGACTTCAGATGACGAGCCCTGTCAATCACCTGTGCCTAATTACCCATAATGCCCCAACACTGCCTGCTGGTAACCCCTGATGGCAGATCCTGCACCCAGTTCAGCCCCTCCCACCTGATTTTCTTTATTTTAAAACTAAAATGGATTCATTTTGATTTTCATTCCCACTTCCAATTTTTGTCCCCAAAGTCCCTGTTCCTTCCTGCAACCCTGGTGTGGGTGTTTCAATGCACAGACGGCATCCAAGTTTCCCCTCAGCCTAATGGCCTTAAATCTCTGTGTCACCAACACATCAAAGGATGGGACTGTGGATGCAAACATGTGCCAGGCATGGACCCCCGTGCACCGCTGTGTGTGCCCCCGTCTTATCATGAGCTCTCCTTCCCACGCAGGAAATGAGATGTGACAGTGCAAGACAGGCCCTGGGCTGCAATTTCAGCTACTGCGCTAACATTGGTGAAGCAGCTAATTTAATCTGTGAAACACGCAGGGCTGCCCCTCGCAGTGCCTGACTGAAGTGGAATCTGTGACGCTAAGATGAGCATTTCACAATAATCTGATGCAAAAACACATTATATAAAATGTTAAATGAAAAATAAAAAAGCATTACTCAAATACTGAAGCCACAAGGGATATTCAACAATGGAATATAGAAAACTGAAGATCAGTGTCTCTACACGAACATTTAATGCAAAAACAAGACTAAAATAAAAAACCTACACTAAAATAAAACTGAAATGAATGCTGGATGAAAGAGTTACTCTGAGGAGAAAAAAGTAAAGCAAGCAGTGATATAAGTTTTGAGTCAGTCTTGGGGAAAATGACCTAACAAACAACACAGATAAATGAAAATAATGTTTGATTAAAAGTTGCCCCCGAGAACCAAATAATTTAGCAGAGGGAACAGGCAGCTGTAAGGAAACAGAGCCGTGTTTCATCAGAGCATTTTACATTTTAGAAAAGGCGATACATTTCGCCTTTAGTGGTGCTGCATAGTGAAATGAGATGTACTACACAATCAAAATGTCATCCATCCATCCATCCATCCATCCATCCATCCATCCATCCATCCATCAGCCATCCATCCCATATATCTCATTAGAGGAACAAATCCATCCATCCATCCCTTGTATCTCATTTGAGTAACAAATCCATCCATCCATCCCATATATCTCATTTCATGAACAAATCCATCCATCCATCCATCCATCCATCCATCCATCCACCCATATGTACATACATTTTATTCACTGCAGAGTCACGGTGTAAGGAAACAGAAAGTACTAGAAAGACTATGAGACTTTGGCAAGAAAGTCGAAGGGAATATTAATGTCAGTCTCCACAGGTATCTATGCAATAAGGACACTTATTATTGCATCGATTTGCCAATTTAAGAACGAATTCACTCAAACTGCGTGGGTGAAACACAAGCGTTAATACCTCAGTACAGCACAGAACATTTCCTAAATAAGCTCAAATCCACTTACACAAACATATACGGAGAGTTCTACAGTATCGTTCTATTAAACCACAGAAATATAACAGAAGGCCTTGCTTTTTTTTTTTATCTAAAAGGGGTTAAGAATTGTTTAACAGTTTGCCACAAATAAGGTCTGTAATAGAAGCTAATGTTTTAGAATAAAGGCCAGAAGTACAGTACATATGTATCAGTGACAGAAAGACCGGCAGTAGGTGATGTGCTTCAGGGACATGTCACATATCAGAGTTACCGCGCCTGTAGTTTTTCTCTTTTATCCATTCACCCATCCATCTGTATCCAGCTGACGTCTGCGGCGTGGAGGTCCATAATTTTAACAGATGACAAACCGAAACATCCAGACTGAGACATAGTGACATTCCAGCTCCTTCTCTCTGCCTCCCCTGCCTTGTCAGGCTCTCAGTATTTATAAAGTATGTAACGGCTGTGGTTTCTTTATGGCTTTCTTCACAGCAGCACTCTGGATTTATCTTGTGCAGAACTGATCTCGTCCCTCCTCCCACCAGGAAAGGGGTTTAATCAAGCCTGCCACCACTAGCTAAATGATTTCATTCACTAAACGTGTATTGGTTTAACGGCGACCGCTGTCCTGTGCAAAGGCGCTTTCATGGAACGAGGATGGAGTTTGCTCAGGGAAAACTTGAGAAAACCTAGAGGTGAGTATGATGGAAGTCTGCTATATTATTGACACCATGCACGATAAACAAAATGCACTGGAAAATCGGAGTATTAAAATCGCTAATATCCAAAAGCATTAAACTGTAATAAAGAACCAAACTGAAATCTTTAATCTAAGTGAAATTGATTAATTGATACACCACAGCACACAGCAATGAAATGTGTCCTCTGTATTTAACCCATAAGTGACACAGCAATATGCAGCTATTATTTAGCACCTAGAAAGCAGTGTTTGGGGGCGGTACCTTGCTGGTCAGGGATTCAAACCAGCAACATTTCTATCACAAGAAATAGACCACCTCTGCCCTAGCATACAACAGTCCAGCATACCTGTTATTTGTACTTGCTCCCTCTCTGCTGATTTTGCCAATTAGGGGACTGAAGCTAATTTGAAGGGGGGTTCAGACTTGATTTCGTTAATACCAGCCTTCATGCCTGCTTGGAAAATCCAGATCTCTTATTCAGCAAACTCCATGAAATATCCATCCAACTTCAACGTGTTTATCCTGGGCAGGGGGCTTGGGGCCCATCAAAATCAGCCATTTTTCCCCCATTTATGATAGCATTTAGAATGGTGATTCCATAAATTTAAGACTGGGGCAGTGCGAGAAGAGGCAGCACAAATGCTGGGGCAGGGCGTACAGTTGGAGTCTGTCAGCGAGGCCCTGGAAGACTCCCCCGGCTGCACAAACGATTGGCAAAGGACTGCAAAGTGCGACAGCCAGCTTCTCCCGCCATCATTCCAGTTAGTCAGATAAAGAAGCGTTCTGCTACGCAGAGCTCTAAAAAGATTAAATAAACGGATGAATATCTCATGCACTACCAATCACTGAATTTGACAGGCATTGCCTGGCACCTTTCAATAACAATTAGTGTTACAGGTAGAGGTAACAAAGAACCATGGGCATGGATGTAGCGCCGGGGGGGAAGAGCCAGCCCGTGCTCTTCAGCGCGTTAATCTTTTTTTTGTAGGGAGTAATGGCTCGGGCATCTCAGAATTGCTCTCGCAGGAATCTGAAATGGATCTCATTACTCTCCATGACACTTAAGGAGCCTGCGAAAGATAAACTTCTTTAAACCTCAATTTTGGCTCAATTGTAGCGATGCTTTTTTTAAGAAAATAATTATTTTTAATGGGAACTATTTTTCCCATCAGACTGTGGATTTGGCTGGCGAGGTAATCCTTGATTGAAAGTTAAAATTCTCCATTACGAAGTTAACCTAGATTAGACCGAAATCTACCTCCAGCGCCAGGCCGTTATTTAAAAGGCAAATATGTAGGAGAAAAGAAAACGTACAACCACAGGAGGGGTGTAACCGTGGATGACATACTGCCTGCAGCATGATGTAATAAAATAAAATAGAAAGCAGAAATGAAAATTAGTTCCTGGGTTAGGACAGGAAAGCAAAGTAAACAAGAACACAAAAACCACGCTCGGATATTTTACACAACATATCACAATAAGCTTATTTCAAACCACCAAGGTCATCAGAATATATACTGTATTGTCAAGTATCACTGATCATCGCTTAAGAGACATGAAAACTGTAATCATTTGCTTTAATTTACAGCTTAAATACGTTTAATACAGTTGTCTCATTTCTAATATTGGTGATATGTGGTGTGCTATGTATTCTCCTTCATTAAACTTTGTGTATTACACAAGTTAAGCTAAATAGAAAGCAGAGTAGGCTACTCTGTTCTGTAAGCTAAATGAAATATGAACGCAGTTGTTGGCCATTATGTCCGGGTCCCTTTCCGTTAGTCCATTCATACAGAAATATGGGACGTGCGCTGCCACGTACCGTCTCCTGGTGAAGTAGCTTTAATTAGTTTTTTTCAGCCGGGAGGCGGCGAACCTCGAGAGGAACGACGCCCATCTGTCGCGCAGATACGATAAGCCCGGAGCTACAGCGAAACAAATTGCTCCGTACCTCTGCACCGGCCGCGGGGAGAGGGGGGCCGAGGGCCCGAGCCGCAGCCGCGACCATGATTTTTAACATGACGCCGCAAAATCAAGGACATTCATCTGCGCACACGCTGTCAGCGGCTTGTAATGGATATGGCACGGCAGGAATATCGCGGGGGCAGTAAACAAACAAACACACGTAAAAGTGGGTAAAGCAAAACACCACACGTGTCAGGCTTAAAATACAGTTAAAACGCCACTGTGATTACAATGTACTTTATCTATCTATTTTAGAATTTTGTTCTTAATTCTAACGCTGCCTTATTGCACAACATTTATTCAAAATTTATTGCACATAACTCTGGAAATACAGAATGATGTATAGAGAAGTAAAATACTTCCTTAATTTAAAAAATTCTTCATGTGTACTGTAGCAGAAGAAAACAGTGCGATGCAGTAAATTTTGTGCCTGGTGATGATTTTTCTTTTTTAACCGGACAGGATTTATTAAACAGACTATACCATGTTATGTTTGCTTTTAACAGCGTCAACAAGTGGCCGCCATAACGTGCAAACGGCCGCAGGATTTGGTAAGGTATCCCTCAACGTCCCTCAAACATTTATCGGCACCCGTTTCAGTTCTTTGGGTGATATACAGTACTATCAAACATTTGTCTTCCCGTCAACCTAAATGGTCACAGT
>JAODLD010000101.1:16184394-16212226 GCA_026781065.1 Mormyrops boulengeri | reverse complement strand
ATATATACACATAATATAGTCATTAGTGCGTTTGAAATCAAGCAACTAGACGTGGATACGCAACCTGAGATTTGAGCTATTTGGGACAATTTTTTCTCCTTGGACGTCACATATTAATTCAGCGCTCAGCATGCAAGCACAGATAAAGTTCATTCCCCTGGCAAATGAAGTAATTTGTGGATATGAAATTAACAGATACATCATTCTTAAATGATTAAATATCATCATTTACGGCTGACCGCCACAATGCATAAATTGTGACACGTCATTAAGACTCGATTAGCGGTGCCTAGATGCGAGGCGATGCAGCGGATTTGAGGAATGCGGCGTGCACAGCGAAAAGTGAGCATGATGAAACTCAAACCAAGCGCGCTTTATCTGTTTAGTAGTCACAGGGTGAAACTTAAATAAGATCAACGACTAGCAGTCACAGATCAGAGTCAGGCTACAAGTTTCATTTAATCTATCTAACTATAACGACCTTGTTTTTTGTAATGTGTGAATAAAATAACGTCCCAATTCTGAGTACTGTGCGTGTTAAAAAAATATGGTACTAGTTACAAAAGTATACGAGTTGTTTTAAAACCAGAAAATGTATACAGTAGTTACACTACATTAGTCCACAGATGTGCTGCATTGTCAATGAGCTCACCTTATAGCATAATTATGACAGGGTTGCCAACACTCACGATTTCAGACTCTCACGCTCACGCAAGAAATCTTACGGCAAATGTATATTATTGCATTATGAACCTAAAATTAGCTGCATCAAAAGCACTGGGGTAGTCTGCAGACCCTACTGATTATTTACAAGGTAATAAAACTTGTATATACATGTAAATGTGTGTGCAGACTTGTCTCCATTAAAAATCTCACGCCAGCTAGCTGACCAAAGTTGATAACCCTGTCATTTGGATTTGGGACAGCTTATCCCCCCGTACCCCGAATCTGCTGCTCTGTCACCTCCTTCAATTCACTGAAAGTTCGGTGTGGGTGTAGGGTCACTAGGAGCATAGACAACTATAAATGTAGGATTTCTTTATTTTTTGTCCCTCCAGAGCTTCTTATAGCAAGCAATTGAAAGAAATGTGAAACACAATGACAAAGAAAAGTGCAGGGTGAAGTTCTGGAAGGTTTTGAGTCTCTATTCTTTCTAGGGCTTGACACCGGTGACTCGCAGTGACTCTGTACACAGCACTGTACAGTAAGTTTCCGACTACTGATGAAAAACGCATACTGCAAAGTCTGTATATTTGTCAGGAATCCAGTGCAGCCTAAAGGAAGCTTGTTTTCTAACTTCAGTTTTTAAGGCTTTGTGCTTTCTCGGTAATTCATTTCTATTCACCAACTGCAGTCGCTTTGGATCCTGTCAACATGTAACTGCTGTTTCACTGTTTTTTTCTTCAGTCATTTGGCCAAAAAAACAAAGAAATACCTGAATGTCGTGTGCCTTTGCTCCAGCCTGCCTGTACCTTGCTGTTAAGCTTTTCCCAAGCTGTTTTGCCATAACTTAGCTGCTTGCAGTTGTGATATCAGAACTGTGCATATTTCATGCCCCGCCCTACACCTCTGGCCTGTCTGGGTGACCCAAACGCTGGGGTTCGCGCTTTTCCCAGCTGGTTGCTCTACTTTCACACTAGAGGTCTCCAGTGACACGGTGCAGCTACTGCCAGCTGGAGATGGCAATCTGACATGTCCGTCGGAGGCATGGATGCAGCGGCCGGCTGAGTTGCCACAGCCAATTTACGGCCTCCTACCCCCATGCTGCCCCCCATGGAGGACGGACTGCACAAGACCTACAGCTCCAAAGCCCCATCTCTCATTTTAAATTATTGTAACATCTGCACTAAATGACCTTGTAATGGCTGCTATCATTGACTGGTGGTCATCGGGCAAAATGACAAGACGGAAGCGGAGAAGAAAAGCGTTTGGCAGCAGATACTGACAGCTGAGTGGCATGGTGAACTCTGCCTGATATCTCTATATTGCCCCCTGCAGTAGCCACAAGACCAACTGCAGCTTCTGTGTCAGCTCACTGCATTTATGCCAGACAGAAAAGGATATTTCAAAACTAATCGAAAATGCCCCACTATGCGGAATTAAATCTTTGGCAAATTATAGAGTTTTCCAATGAGCATGAACTATTTTCAACATTTAATAAAGATTAAGCTAGTAACTCACTATTAATGACACTGAATGACCCACGGAGGGAGTAATCTTCAGGGATGAACAGCATGATCTTCCCACCCTGCCGGTTTGCCCCCCAGCATTAAAAATTCTGGCTGCAGAGAAGTAAAATTATGATGTTATAAACCACCCGGAGGGTGGGGGTGGGGCAAACATTTTGCCCACATTCCTCGTTCAGGCAAATGACTTTGAATGCCAAGAACACTTAACAGTGCGGAGTTGTGCGCTGCCACAAATCTGAAATATTCATGTGCCTACGAGGGAAAACGCGGCCGCCGGAGAGTGCTCGAAATTTTCCCTTCAAGCCCCAAATGCACTTTCAGAAATTACACCGTTTTACATGGTTTCTTTGGAATAATCATTTAAAGCCGAACAAAACACTGGGGCGAAAACACTTCCAATAAGACAAGGGGGTGAATTTAAGGCATTCCCTGCTCACACAGAGCCTTGTGCATTTTATCAGAAAGGTTGCAGCTCTCTTGTGCCAGAGAGGCTGGTAAAAGTGTGCCCTCTTGCATCTGAAGCATGCTGGGAGTCTCAGGCCCTCGAACAGCTGTGACAGTGAGAGAGGCCTCACCCTTCAGGGCGATGCAAACCCAGCCCAGTGCCGCGAGGTTTGTTCCTTTTCTGCAGATTCACGGAGGTCATTAGCATCTTGCATCTGCCTTAGACAGCTGGTGAAGAGGAGTCTACAGATGCTGAAAAAAGCCGGAAACTCCCCCGAGTCGCCCTCGCCTTTACTGTAGAGCTTGTTGATGGCACTTCTTCACTAGAAAGTGAGAGACCATCTCTGCAGACAGTCTCATCACTGGCAGGATTGCATACACAGTTATCTTGAAAACTGGTTCCAGCAGAGCATTCCTCAAGAAGATGGGGGTAGGTTTACTGGTGCTGGTGAACAGACTTGATGTCTCTTACTTACTCTCATTATGTCCCAACATGATCCAGAGTGCTAGGTTTGTGAAGCTTAACCATCAAGTGATGCACACCATTACTAAAGCTAGTGTTAGTGCATAAACACATCAGGGCAGCCACTATCATACACAACACTTCTCATTAGCATACTAAAAATTGTTTTTTTGTTTTATACTATTGTGTCAGGCTGCTGTATCTGATTTCCAGGGCACAAAGAACTCATCAGTGGAAGTATTACATTTCTAAAGCATTTTTCTTACAAACAACGATACAGAGCCCAATTTAGTCAAAAAGTCTGTTTACCGCTGATTAACGAGGAACTCTGCGCCATATTACAGGCCTTAAGCATACACGCAAAAGGGTAAACGTGCAGAAGGGTATACGTGCAGAAACTCTGTGGACAGTTACCATCCCCGCCACTCACTAACACCTTACTAGCAGAAGAGTGGGCATAGCGTAAATGTAAAACATTATCAGCACAATGTTTCTCAAGGAGATGTAGGTGATACCACACACAGCCAGAATACTCTGCCTGCAAACCAGCCACTCCGAGTGACTTCTTTTAAAGGGGAGACGTTGGGTGTGAACAGCCAGTTGAGCAGGAGTAAAATACTTTGTGCATTTGAAATGTTCAAGGGGGCTTCATTCCAGTTACAATCTATATTATATATAGTGCATTTCCCATTTTTCTTGTTTTTACTTGGAAAACACAGTAACAAATCAATCAAAGATAATGGCAGCAAACGGTCTGACGGCCATTGAGTTGGGAACCAACTTGGCAGCGATAATTCCACAATGGGTATTAGCCAGCTGGTAAACTGGGCAAGAATCCCAGGGGAGAGCTAAACAATATATATATATAAAATTTCCTAAAATTGCTTCAATGAAAATATGAATTACTAAAAAAAAAAAAAAAAAAAAAAAAATTAAGGTATATGAATATAAGTGAATATTTACACATAAATACACAGCCATTATAATAATATGAGTACTGTAATGAATATTTGCACATAATTTGCATTATTGATATTATCCGGGTCGTTCACTATTCAAAATCGCAAAGTCAGCATTGATTAATGAACAGTCTAGATAATTTTTAACCTGGCAGAAAAGGCTATCAACCCCAAATACTTTATTGCAAATTTTCTAATTAAAAACAAAAATGAATCAGCAAAGGCCAAGTGTATCCTCTTTTTCAGTAAATGATAAACTCCTGGACCCGAGGCAGTGAAATGAATGTGAAATGCATCTTACAGTCAAGCGAGCAGCATGTTTTAAACATGACACACGGCTGCCCTGCATAAGCTGCTTAAACCGAGATGTGCATTTTCCAGAAGCAGATCGCATGCCTATTGGCGTTAATAGCTTCTCTTTTCAACCAACGTAATTCAAATCTCTGCCGGTTTTGGGTTCGTTTTAATCTCACGGAGGGAAAATGGCATCAAAGGAGGACGCGGGGGCGACCTCAGACTTGGACAGGCAGGAAGATCAACACGAGCACATCAGCTCATTAATTTTTGAAAGTATTAATTTTATTGGGTAACTGTTTGATTTGCATGTTCATTTAAATATTGTATTATAGATTCTTCATACAAACACATTGAATGGATATACATACACATATTTGGATACCTCACATAATCTGAGGTGAAGGAGAAACTCATGCTTGATATCTTCTCTCACCACAAGCAACATGACAATACAAATTAGGTCACCGTCTTGCAGGACTTGGCCTAAGAGCAGGCTCTCCTGTCTGGTTTGCTTAGCCCAGATTTTTCTCGGCCTCCTGGTACCCCATGGAGCGGCAGCTTGCAGAATGATATAAACCAAGAGCAGTGGAGGAGTGGGTACTCTGTGGGGTCTCACTGAAAATGGGGACTGGAGTGATGTGAACGCTGCGGGTAAGCCAAGCATCAAAGGATCGACGAAGGCATGACGGATTGGAGACCTCCAGCCCCCCGCCTCTTTACTGGTTTCAGCGAGACTGGTGTGCATGTGTCTTAGTTTACACACTCTGCACATGCATCTATGTATAAGAATGTATATGTAATACAATGTATGAAAATGTATATGTAATACAATGTTTAAGAATGTATATGTAATACAATGTATAAGAATGTATATGTAATACAATGTATAAGAATGTATATGTAATCTAATGTATAAGAACCCAGCATGCTATTACTATGACTCACAGACTCCAATGATAACTAACCTTTACATAACATTACCTTTTCTTGGCTGAATTATAGACCCTGTGACATAATTGAAAATTGTATGAGCCTCGTGCTAATATAGCAGTTTTTTTTAAGTTTCATTAGTATCTGCATTTCTTACAGGAATGCTGCTTGCTGACCGGCGGCTGATGGTGGGCCATTTTCTCTTGCAGCCCACCGTTCGGTTGAAAACGTAAAGTCGTCTGTGAAAGCGTCCCGTTTTCCCATTCTGCCGACGAACCCATTTTCCGCCGCGGTCTGAAAATGGGACAGGGCATGAGGATGCTTATCGGCAAGCTTGCAGGTGCTTGGCACCGCGGGTCCCCCGAACATAAGATTCAGTGACGAAACGGCGCTTCCTCAACAACTATAATTACGAGTCTTAAAATAGAGCAGAGCCACCTGCACTCATTGAGATAAGAAGAACCCAATCATGGCTCTGAATAGTGCTTAGCGCCACCTGACATTTTTATATCACACCAGCCCCCACCGCCTTTCACCCTAGCTTCATATTAGAAGCTTGTGGGCACTTTAATCATCATTTCCTACAGGGAGAAGAATATCAAGCGGACACTTACCGCAGTTCTAGGTCGCCTAATGAAACGCACCATAAATGCAGTATTAACCTCATTAGTGAGTGTTTGGTGCTAATTAAAGGAACTCAGTGGGTCAGCAATTGGAATGGAAGGGCTATTGGACACAGAAGATCTGACCACTGACCTCTTATCTGCTCAGACACAATATGAACACATTTATGGACTCGGTCTTGGTTGGTGATCTCATCAGGGGAATCTAGAAGCAAATGGCATTGTCTGACTATCGTGACAAGCAAGAACAAACGCCAATGAGGCTGAACCAGGCCGGATATCGGCGCCTTTTCCATTATAATGAGGCACACAAACAGGGGCACTGAAAGGTCATGACATAGCAAAAAAAAAATGAGTTATAGGGCAATTGGAGTCAAAAACACAAACTAATCCCAAGACAAAGTATCCAAACACTGTAACACCGAAATAGCAAAAAACATTGAACTTAACCCCTTAAAATAAATTAATGGCACATAGATTTTGAAGTATGAGCCGAATTACGAATAGACTAACACAAGCTAGACATACCTGATCTAAATGGTAGCTGGTTTTTCATTCATAAATTAAATATGTAACCACAGCGGCGTAAAATACCAAAGACTATAAACGGGAGGCAGCACCCTTATCATTCTGAAAGCTGAAACTGAGATTAATGATACAACTTGATGTGATTATTACAGTTCAAACACTGTTACTTTTACAACATTTACTAAAACCACTGTTTGGATGAGAAAAATTTATCAATAGCACCATGCAGTCTTTTACCAGATTTTATGAGGACACAGAAGGTCACCACAGCCTCCCAGAAGGCGGGCTTTGGCTCTGATGGCTCGGTTTATGGGGCAGGGTAAAACCTTCCTGGATTGCTATGGATTGTAATGGCCCATCAGGCACAGGATGGTAATGGAAAAGCAAACCTTCTCTGTATGACCATATGTGGCCTGACAGTGGGACAGTAGCACCTAGGTGGGAAGGTTCAGTCATACTGCAGTGGGAGCAGGATGGATGTAATTTTAAGAAGCTTTTTATAAACTAGCGATGGACTGAAATATTAGTTGCAGTGATGCAATATTATAAATGGAACAAATAAGCTTAGCACAGCTCAAAGGCGTAGCATAGAAGCTGGGGAGGAGATTTCAGCATGTTTTTTTTCGTGGAAAATGTACTCTTTTCAACCAGTGTCAGTGACAGCGTGTCAGGTTCGACATAAACTGTGGAAGATATGGTGGAGCCTGAGTTAATTTTATAGACACCAGAATCAAAGGAATTCTGCCACCACCTGGTCTAAATGCAGTTCTGTCATAGTTTACACCCAGTGAACTGACTCTGATGCTTTTATACCAGTGTGTTTATAAAGTTACGACTAAAGAAAACAGCCGCGCGACTCATGAGAGGCTGACTGCAGGAGCATGCGGCGGGAGTAACCAAGGGATACAGAGGGCTCCACACAGCGAACAAAACAGCCTTTACTCTGGGCCTTGGCAGATCTCAGAGGCATATAATTCCCAATTGGAAATCAGTGAAGGGCCCTTATCTGTCAGAGTGTGGCACTCACCAAAGAAATCAGAGAGCCGATTCAGTGGCGAGCGGCGAATTTACCGCAGGCCATCCAGGAGGCTGCTTTGCGAGCGTGCAGCTGATTAAGTCCACGCCATGCGTAATCTCTATTTAACCTTGATGCCTCCTCAGGGAATGCAGGGACACTGATATCATAGATCCTGGAAGCATCATGGACCAATGTGCAGTCCCACAGTCGCAATCGCTATGTTTCTCCTTCTGTCGCGATTCTCCTCCGAGATTGCCATTGCAATTATAATTATCTAGATCTGAAACTGATGAAGATTATTTTAACAAACTGCTTTAATCTAAACAAGATTTCATTCCCCGCTAAAATGACAGAATAAGGGAGAGTTTACTAACGTGTTTTTCCAATGTGATTTCTTCATCTCACCGCCCCATGTGCGGCTTAATCCGATAATCCCTTAAATGTGATCTGTGATTCTGCCGTTTCCTTATTTATGGCCATCACCACAGGCTTTGTAAGAGACACATGCCAAAGCTGCCTGCATGTAAGCAGTGTAGACAGCATGTAAAAAAGGCTTTGAAGATCACATCTCTATACCCAAACCACATGCTGCTAAACAAACACCTAAACGTTCCCCACCTCGAGATTTATCACTTTGATATCCAGAGGAATTCTGCATGAATAAAAAGTTAGCTTGTCTCTGCAACTATAAACAAATTAGAGACCTAAAGGAGAACGATTTGTCTACAGTCTATAACTGAAGACACGGCTTACCTGAAAAGAAAAGAGCTCCGAATTGACACTGCATGGCTCTGGAGTGCTATGGGTATGACAATAATGAGTTACTACTATTTACAAGTGACAAAAGGGAGCCTTATTATGGAGCAGGACCTTCAGATGAGAAACCGCAATATTCCGAGGGGGCTAGTAACTACTGTGACATTTATATTCACTGAGTTTTTTATAAATGTTTGTACATTGGGGATAATGTTTTATTTATTTTCTTAGAGAAACACTACTTCTGCAATTTTCAGTGATATGATGTCATACTTCCTTTGGCTGGCAGGGTGTCTCAGCGGGTGGCACGACAGCCTGAGAGCTCTGGGGTTGTGTCTTTGATTCTTGCCCCAGCTCTCTCGGTGAGTGGAGTTCGAATGTTTTCCCTGCATTTCTTCATGTACTACATGCGGTTAGGTGACAGGGTGTTGCTAAATTGCCCATAATGTGAGAGTGTGCGCCCCCTAATGGGCGGGCAGGGTGTTTACCGCCTTGAGTCCTGCTCTTTATGGAATAGGCTCACTGTAATCATGTACTGGATAAGCAGTCATGCAAATGGATATTATATTGTTATATATATATAAATATATATTTATATTTCTATCTCATTCAAATCAGTCTGGGTGATTCTATTCATTTCACTTCTTAACACTTTCCTCTAAGTAACAGTACTTATCGATACTGACTGCAGCACTCACTCCGAGCACTTGACCAATCAGACAGGCTGTCCTCCAGTTTGGGGCTGTTCCTCTAGAACTGGCCAAAACACATATTATACAATCAAATTAAAAATAACACATTTATATTTATTGAGCATGAGTCATTACTTTTCCTTTTGTTTGCATTCATTTGTGGATGTAGCATTTTTACAGGCCGACTTAAGAAGCTAAACGGATCACACTACTTTTGCGGCCGCAGGCCGAGATGAAAGACTTTTCCCATTTCTCGCCACAAAGGGATTTTATCACGAATCCCTTAAAATCTGCTCCTGTCCGCCTCGACCTGTGAGTTCCGCGATTGCCGTTTGCTCGCAAGCGCATACCAAATGGCCCCTAACGTGCCCCTCTTGTTTGCATGGAGACTGAACTTTAAGTGGCACTTGTTTCAGTACAAACGGAAAGCGAGGATTTGAGCAGCATCCCGCAGAGCGTCAAGTGCCTGGAGATGCGGATGCGGCCGCTGGCCATCTTTGGTGGGGGTGGTGGGCTTATGCTAGGAGATGACTAATAAGGAAACACAGACTCTGCGTTTTCGTGACGTTGTGCATTATATTGTGTAAAACAGAAATGAGAAACACAGCCCCTTCCCTAAATAAATCCAAGAAAGCACAGCGTCTGCATCAACGCGAGTTTGTTACTCACTCCTCAGTTTTCAGGGTGCTACCCATTAGTACAATGAAAAGGTGAGGGTTCAGAGACCCCACCAATCCTGACACTAACCATATAGATTAAGGCCCCCCACTAGCTCACAATCATGCGTACAAGGTACTGAAGTCTCAAATAGCTTTAAGTCATGGTTCTGAGACTTTTATTATGAAATGCTGTCTCAAGGTTTAGCAGCTGAATTTGTGGTCCTCACATTGATAACCTGAATGTTTTTTGAAACTCAAAAACTCACTGGCCCTTGAATGAGGTTCTTACTATGTTAACAGTTGCTGTGTGTGTAGTTGTGTAGCTGTTGTGTAGCTCCTGTTCCAATTCTGCCTGCACGTGTACCTGACCATTCACTGGAAGCTCAGTCTAGCTGCACCTTTGCCTAGTTGAGTCCTTGACAGCATGGATGTTTGCAATTTGCTATTTGACTCGCTTAACCGCTTTTGACAAAAGCATTTGCTAATTATGTTAATATAAGCATATATGTCAACCTAACTGCATTGAAAATACGGAGCTGGGTGACGGAAAACTTGTAGATTTTGTTGAAAATTTTGAGCTGTCAAAAATGACTCCTTGTGCATATTAAATCTTTGGCTTTTATTATTACTTTCGTTATTATTGTTATCCATCCATTTTCTGAAACCGCTCAATCCCAAATGGGGTCACAGGGGGGACCGGACCCAATCCCGGGAACAATGGGCACAGGCAGGAACCAACCCTGGGCAGTCACCAACACACCACAGGGTGCACACTCACAGGGCCAGTTTAGACTCACCAATCAACCTATCCTGCACACTTTTGGACCGTGGGAGGAAACCGGAGACCCTGGCGAAAACCCAGACGAACACGGGGAGAGCGTACAAACTCCACACAGAAAGGACCCGGGACCGAACCCAGGACCTTCATGTTGTTAGGTAGCAGCGCTAACCACTGCGCCTACTACTACGCCTACTACTACTACTACAAAATACTGCTTGCAGTCAATCAGACTCGCCGACACACCTTACGAATTGCATTCACCTAGTTTTGACTTCTCAATACAATCATATTGAAAGCTCTGAAAACTTTCACGAATAATGCCAGGGGGGTTTCGCGTCTGGCTGACAGCAGTGTCACCAACCCACTTCACTATCCAGGGTCTCAAAAAAGACCGTCCTCTTCAGCCTCCCTCCATATATTTTTATGCATATTCAGATAAGCCTTCACAGCAGGTCATTTCTGATACTGAAGTAAACTTTTAGCTTGGTTTACGTGCATGGTCTCAGAGTCTGAACATTTACTGATAGGTTTCTAAGGTGGGGAGGGATGAAGGCCTTTCTTCAACAGGAAGGCAACATGGAGGATTAGCAAAGCACATAGGCTGGTGGGGGGGCAGGGGGTAAATCAACACGCATTCCATGAGAGGCCTGTTTAAAGCGAGTTTCTAACAGCCCAGTGGCTTCCTGTTAGAGGTGTACAAGGAAGGCTGAGAAATGGATTCCTGAGCTGAAAGAGGATAGGATAGGTTGGGGGGGGGAGTTAAAGGTCTGTTTGAGGTTAAGATGACTGGGGTGAACACAACCATCATCCAGCTGTTCATCATGGAAAGGGTTTTGTGGGGGGGGCGGGGCTATCCCATGCAGCATAGTGCATCCTAGGTCAGTGGGAGGAAATAATACTTAAAATCCCATGTTCTTTCTGTACTGGTTCTCACCAGAAAATATCTGCTTTGTGACTGGGTGCTCTTGCTTCGATTCCCCTGCTGATTTCCGAAAGAACCTCCGACTTCTGGCCACAGATCCATGCTCCTTCTGAGCAGCTTGTGCCGCTCCGGCATCCTTGCGCCCACAGGGGGCAACTGATGACCTCCTCAGAGGATGAGCAATCTGATGTATTCCTGGGCAATGCACACGCGTGTGCACACACAGACGATATCGAAGCCGCTTGTCCTGACATGAGGAGCAAGGTGAGGGAAGCACAGAGCTGCCATGTTGAATACGCCTACTGCTTCTGCTCAGCTTGTTAGTGTTGGCAGTTTTTTTTGAAAATAACACAGCTGTTTGGGGGGGGGGTAAATGCACATGCTGTGTGGCATCAGGAAGACACAGCTGCGTTTTAAGGGGTAACATGAAGCACAGGATGACAGGACGCATGTTGCACATGACCTGGGGTCAGGACAACGCACTCCGTCTTACCAGCTCAAAATAACTCTCAGACAAAGATGACACCCCCTTGACAGAGCTCTTCCTTCGTGCTGATGTTCTCCATATTTTATGGAGAAGCCATGGGAAAGAACGTCTCCCTCACATTTGGTGACATCGATCCCGTAATTTTTGACAGGCGTAATGAAAAACTTTGTCTCAGTGTTGGAAATAACTTTATGATATCCTCCAGAACAGGGATGAGCAGTCATATTTGCAAAGGACCAGTGTGTGTGTAGGTTTTTGGGATAACCTTTAGGTCAGCTGTTCAAACCCAGGTGTGAGGACTCTTCAGCCAACCAGTCCTCTACTTAGTAATCTAATTAGGGAGTTGCAGAGAAAACACACAAATCCAACAGTCTTTTCTTGATAAGATTGCTCACCCCTGCTCCAGAAAGACCACTATTTGGATGTGAGTACAGTATTACTTATTAAGAACACTAGGGTTTCTTCACAAACACAGCACAGTTACCTGGTTCAAATGTTAAATATTGATTAGCGTCATGCTGTCAAAGTGAAAGTGAAAGCTGCACATCCATTGGATTCCAAATGCCGACTAATGATCACTGAAGCCAAAAGTATTATAACCACCCCAAAACATAGAAGCCAAGTCAGACAATCTCTGGCCACTGAAAAATACCAGGAATGGTCTTCAGCAGCTTTTCCTGATGGAGACCCGGACACCCCAAGCATCAGTCAGTTATCGGTCAGCAATCCTTGCGAGCTGTTATTATCTTTGTCATCTGTATGTGTAGAGAAATACACATCAATTGGCTCGATACATGATATTTAATAAGAGCCATTTGCGGAAGATTAAGCATCACAAAGCAAACACCTGTTTTGCTGATTCTGCTGAAATTGCATCCTAAGAATGTCATTACTGTGTGCGGTGAAAATGTTTATGACAAACGCAGACGTCATTAAATCTGCATTGTGGTGTGAAAGGTTTACTTCAAGCCGATGACCCCGAGGAAAAATCAAGCAGGATGCTTGGTCATTGCTAAAGCTTCGGTGCGAACACCACCACGTGTGGACCAGTAATGAAGGCGGCTGGCTTTTGTCAAGGTCCGCGTGGATAGCGAACGGGTAACCCTTGTCGAGAGGTGGCTGGGGCTGGTTCTCTTATTTGGGGAGGTGATGGATCACATTGCCTGGACCTGCTCGTTTTTGATGATGAGGCAGTTGCCACGGAAACCACCAACAGTTGTGACCCTGGCCTCTAATTCATCTTTGGCTGACAGGTTACACTATAAGAGGTAAGACCTCAACAGAATCTATGCATCTGCGATGGAAATGGGACTTCCATGAGAGACCTGTGTACTGTAAAGTGCCGTTTAACGCTGGAATGACTCTCGTAATACATTTATAATTCCAGCTCACTGTGGCCAGTGGAGTATACTGCCCGCCCCCCCCCCCACCACCCCTTGGAAGGAGATGCAGGGTGTGGCTCTGGAAAAAAACACGAGGGAGCAAGGAAGTGAGAGCATGTTTCAGGAGCCGTCACATTAATTACACCTTTTTCGCAAGTGCCACTTGTGTTAAGTTTCAACCCATTGCTTTTACACTGAATAGCCCTTTGTGGGTTGCCTTACAAAAATAAGAAGGAATAATGCACTTATACACTGAAATAGACAATTATTATGTTAATAAGTAGCATGAATATCACACTGGCATTCTATCAAAATTAGAACACAGACATTAGGCCTTGTCTCAAAATAGAAACGTTCCAACTGTTTTTAGGATGGGGCAAAAGAGGCTCATGGGAGTTTTGCTTACACAAAAATGTTCTGAGGGCAGAACAAAAAATTATTGGTTCCAAGAGATAACAAATCAGATTGTAGAGACAGGACCAACGAATCAGATGTCTTGGGCCTGCCTCCTCTAGTTGCTTGAACCCACCTTCCCCAATCTGATTGGTTGTCTCTCTGAACCAATCATTTTTTGTTCTGCCCTCAGAACATTTTTGTGTGAGTAAAACTCCCACGAGCGCAAAAAAATTGGCTTCACCTGAATTGCTGCTGAATTTTCTCATCGTGTGGGGGCAGGATTCCAGCCCACGACCCCAAAGGTGTAAGCCACCAGGCCGCCCAACCCGCTCTCTCGGGTGTGCAGTTTGCATGTCTTCCCTGCGTTAAGTTGCTTCCTCTGGGAATACTTCTTTCCTCCTGCTCTTCAAAAACATTCAGACAGTTAGGGGAGTTGGTACCTTTAAATTTCTCATAACGTGTTGTCCGGCATCAGGACACGCATCCTGTCTAGGGCATACATACCCTTGCCCTGTTCACAGGGCCTCCTGGTTTAAACTGACTGTAACCCAATACTGAATAACTGGGTAGAGAAAATGGCCAAATTAACAGCATAAAAAAGTAACATGAGAGAGTCTGATAGTGCTTTTCTGTCATTCAAGCAACCTGAAAGCAAGATCTTTCTTCTACTGTGAGTCTCTTCAAATCACTTCCTTAATTCAACCCATTAATTTTAAATAGTCCTATAACACTCCTTGGCAAGATGCCATACACTGTTACCAAAAACCTGTCAAACTTGATAGATATTAAGGGGTCGATTTTAAGAAGATTATTCTGCTTCTTTTCCCATTCTAGTTTGAATTTGAGAAACTCCAGAAGGAACCAATGGGAATTGGGAAACTGGTTAATTTTAACGTCTGAACTTATCCAGGTTAAGGCAGGGCAGCCTGTATGGAGAACCTTACAGGGTTTCAGAGCTGGCTGAGGATGGACCCAAGATGTCAGCTACATCTGAATCATGCCCAGTATTTACACAGTAAAGGGACCATGTTACTGTAGTGAAGTCAGACATATTTCTTAGACTGGTACAGCCTCTTACATCCATTTATGCAGGTTGAATCTTCATTCCCATCAAACACTACTGTATACCAGGGGTCCCCAGCAATTTTTCCTGAGGGCCAAATTCCATTAGCAAGTCAAAGCCAAGGTCCAATGAAACCAAAAAAGGGGCAGAGACTGGAGAGGTCCCCTGATGATAAATTTCACAAAACAGGGAGGGGGGCTGGGGGTGGAGGTTGATTGTGCAGTCCGGATTCAGTTGTGTTTCATTCTGGATGCAGAGTGTAGCCTGCCAGTTGGTAACTGCTACTGAATACATAAAAGTCAATGATAAAGTGAATAAAACAATGGCCTATTAAATAAAACCACGCTAATATGGTACTTCTGAATTTGGACTCCTTTAAAATGTCTATTCAAACATGCCCTCGTGACTTCCTGTGGCTGCAGCGGGCGGCTCATCCATTTGCCACAGTGGGGCAGGTCCATGAGGTTTCGTTGTTCCTGTCAACACCGTACCCAGCGGACACGCATGGCCACCCGGTGGCGCCACGGTTCCTGTACACAGTGTACAGCCACGTGTGAAAAAAAAGGTGTGATCGTGAGAAGCAGCTGGCTGTGCAAGGTTGCGGGGTCACGGGCAAACGAAGACTCCAGTAGCGGGATTACTGGAGCCCGACACAAGCAATTAAAAACGCATTATGTACGTTTTTATGGCAAATTCCGTAAGGACTGCGGCGTCCTTGCGGTGTTCTGGAGCAGGGGCTTGGATGAAAACCTTAGTTGGTCCTGCTCATCGGAGCTTCCCGGTGACGGCCGCGGGGCGGAGGAGCTCTGGACAGGAGCAGCTCGTTCCTCATCTCTCTCCGGTGCTTTCAGCACGCTGCTTTTTCTGTTCCAATGAGATCATGCCCGTTTAAAAATAAAAAACAGAAAAACAGGAGAGATGTTCCTTTCACTGCCTGGAAGTGGCTCAATAGAGCTTCCTGGAAGCAGCTGTGAGTGTGCAGGAGTAACAGCATATAGGAGTCACAGCACGGAGGAGTCACAGCACAGAGGAGTCATAGCACGGCGACTCAGAATAGCTTGTGCCGTCTTAAGCTATTCCTTATCATCAAGAGGGAGATGGGCAAAAGCATTTGCTGGAATAAACGAAGCCCTTTCAGAAGATGAAGAGATGGGTGAGGCTAAGCCTTCAAACTGGACCGTGCAGAAAGATGGACAGACAGAAATGGGGGAAAAAAAACGACGGAGTCGTCTCTGCAGAGCTGCCCTGCTGCTTCGCAAACCTCGATTTGGGTGGACAGCCCACTTCAAAGAGTCCCTTTGTCACAGATGAATGTGGAAAATCCCATCCGGGGTAGAAGGAGCTTAGCATTCACACAGGGCAGGAGTTAACTCCTTAGGAGTGAAGACGCCGCCTCGCCGGACTGGCTCCAGCCGCCCGCTTCACTTCTTCCCCTGCCTTCTCCCTCACTAAAGGAGTTAATTCATTGTTGGTGGGGACACTAAGCTAGTTTCCATCTTGGATTCAGAAAAGGGCAAAAAAACAGTAGAACTAATGGCTCAAATTGGAAGTATCTCCTAGACAGAACTAACAGGCTCGGTCTACTAGGCCCATGCGCAGTGATGTGCTTCTGGCCAATCGTGTGTCCAGGCCGCCTCTGCGATTGGCGTCGACCTGTATCCAGAGCACGCAAATGCAGTCCTTCCTGCAGAGAGACTAGCCCCCATGAGACAGCGCAGGAGACTATCTGTAAAACAATGAAGCTGTTCCAGCACCGCTGTCAGGGTGCCTGTGATGAACAGCTCTTCTCAAGGTGCCCCTGGGCCCAGCCCACACGCGATGAGACACCAGGTATCGCGTACTACCCATGGACATTCCGACACACAAGGAGAACGCAAGGGAAAAGGCCACGATTTTGTTTCCATTTTGTGAGCGGCTTCATTCATGTGATAATTATTGTTATCTAATACTTACTATAAAGATGATGAAATATCTGCATTTACGCAGAAACGCAGAGAAATGGGGATCCTGCAGGTAATGTAGGGAAAAACACAAACCGCAATCAGTCAAGAGTCTGTCACCAAGCCACCAGCCCTCCAGCGGTTGATCTGAGGACCGGAGAAAATGCCTCATTATCTCCTCTGCAGTCGTTTTGAAATGGAAATTTAATTAAACAACGCTGCTTATATGTTTTAAATCAAGTGATCAGAGATTTTTAAGATTGTACAGCATGCAGTTATACAGGAGACTAAGATGTAGCGGACAGTCATAAGGATTAGCAGACTCTAAAACACATACCGACTGTACTGACTGATGTTATGAGCACTTCAAAGGGACACCCTTCCGCCTCCCTGCTCTGTGTTGATACTGCGCCCTGCGACTACCAGCTACGGGGACTCGAATATGTCATGCTCAAAGGAGGCGAGGTTAATTTTTTTTGTCCCTCAGCCGAATGCGTCTGCCTGCCTTAATTTTCGTCCTCAGATTCTGGCTCGCCCCGTGGTGGAATTTTAGAATTATATCTCTCCCATGGTGACCGGGAGATGCCTTTAATGCATGTAAGCTAGGTCGTTTTAATTATTACAGAGATGTTTGGGTTGTTATGTCCGCAGTTCTGATGATGGGCAAGTTGACTGAAGAAAGATAACATCAGCCTGAGCGGCACAAGTGTGAGGATTCGATTAACCTTTGACCTCATGTGCGGCCCCCATAAAATCACCCTCATCGCGCATTTGAGCCTTTGGGTTTTCTTTATTATCGCTCCAGCTCCTACCAGCAGATTGGATTCTACTGGGACTCCAGGGTTCCCCGCTGCAACTGTCAGTTGGACTGGACGGCCTCTTGTACTCCCTGCAGTTTCTTGGGGATAATCTTTCTGGGTCAAAAAGTGCGGCGACTGCAAATGTGAAGCTGGACAGACCACTGCTGCTCCTGTAGACTACTCTGTAGATCATATTGTACACACCATTGTAGATCACACTGTACATCCTACTGTCCACCCATTCTGTCCACCAAACAGTAGACGATGCTGTACACTAGACTACACTGTGGATAATATTGTACACACCATTGAAGACTATACTGTAGACCATGCTGTACACCGTACTGTACACCACTCTGTACACCATGCAGTAGATGATGCTGGAAACTGAGAGGGAGAAATCCATTACTTAGCCGGAGGTATCATGGAGTCCATTTAAGGGGAAGAGGTCATTTAGTTGTGTCTCTTCGTCTGTCAACTACACAAACCGCACCAGGGGTCAGACTGAGCAAATATTGTGATCAGTTTTGAGTTACATGTACTTTACTTTACATTTATTCTGCATTGTATTAGATGGATTTATCCCGGAAAATTCTATCCAAAGTGACTCACACTTGATAAAGCAGGGTCAGCCAGTTCCTGAAGCGAATGGTGATAAAAGACTTGCTCACAAGACTTGATCCCAATGGTGAAACCACTTTGCCCACTATGGGAGTTGAACAGGCAACCTTCCGATCTCTAACCCAGAGAGACACATCGCCCCCATTCACACTGTAGACAATGCTGTACACCCCATTGTAGAGCACACTGTAAAGCATACTGTAGACCGTGCTACAGACCATGTTGTGCACCCCAATTGTAGACCACACGATAGACCATGTTGTAAATAATATTGGACACCCCATTGTCGACCATGCTGTAGACCATGCCACAGTCCATGCCATCGAACACGCTGTACACAATGTAGACCATACTATATACTACACTATACACCACACTGTAAACTACCTTGCAGATCACGCTGTAGACCCCCAGTGCACCACCTTTCAGACCAGTCTGCAGTGCCATTACACAGTCTACAGAATCCTTCATTCTTTAACTAGAGCCAAGAAAACCCTGGCTCATCCATTAGCAGTATGGCATTTTGTGACCGTCCATAAGAATGAGCTGGAAGGGAAAGACAGTCTACACTCAGTTTACTAAGTTCAGTTTGCCACTTGTTTTTATTTAGATCAGTGTTTCCCAACACGGTCCTCGGGGACCCACAGATGGTCCACATTTTTGCTCCCTCCTGGCTCAAACATGAACTGTCTGAGGGTCCCCAAGGACCAAACTGGGAAACTCTGCTTTTGTTTATTTAATAACACACGCACACACACATATGCACACACGGTTCGGTTATACTTGATGAGCACACAGATTTCTCATCAGAATCCCTGCTGGATCCCACATATGGTCGACCCAGGGGACTGGGGAGAGGATGGGGTGGAGTTAGGGGGGATTTGGAGAATGGTACCTAGAGATTGTTGCTTACTCGTCAGAGAACTGACTAATCAATCCCGTGCTGTCACTTCAGCGTAACAAGTCACTCTGTCACTCATGCCAAGCTTCCCAAAAACACACTTGCTAGAGATGTCTGTGTGAACCCGGGGAAGGTGGATGTGAGCCATTAGCAGAAGATGAGCTTCAGGTATGGCAATCGCAGGGACCCGAAGCCTCTGACCTTTTCACTATCATCGTACAATCTAAAATACTGACAGAAACAAACACACTTAGGTGGGTGGCACAGGGCCTACTGGCATACGGCCGTATACAGGTGAGGGCAAAGTGGATTCCATCCAGAGAAGACCCAGATAATGTAGGTTAAGAAAAAGTCCCAGTCCTTAAGGTATGATTTTTTTCAATAAGCAGTTTCCTTTTTAGATTTAAACAGACCATTATTTCTTGTCCACCCATCTTCATAATCTGATAAGTTGCATTATAAATATACATACAATATACATACAAGCTGATTTTTAAGGTAAATATATAACTGAAGCAAGACAGGTTCTCAGAGGTAACGCACCAAAGCCCCTTTGTGAGACTTTAACATCCGTACCACAAGTCCATGTTTGCAACCACTATGCTACCTGATTGTCACATCAGATGTATACACTCAGAGCCTCTCAGCTGGTGTTCGGGGATCTAACCCGCAGCGGGGCCCACAGAGAGCCAAAAATAGGTCCATGTTATATAAGAAGTATCTGATTTCCCATCAGAGTTTGCGAACTGAAACTGAAATGCATTTTGTGGGGCTGATAGAGAAAAAACTTTTTTTTCCTTTTTAAATCATTATGTTGATGCTGAATATGAGACAGCTGTCTAGCTCTGCCTCCCAGCACTGGAGTATATTTGAAAATAATCTTTAAATTATGTCATTTGGTTAGTATTTTTAAATCAGAACACAAAAATGAAAAATGTATTCATAATAGATGCATCTATATTAAAAATTTGTACTGTAATGCAAAATTGGATCCTTGAAAAATTTCCTGGAATTTCGCTTGATTTTATCGCCGGTGTGATTACCAGACTTTTTGCCACTAGTTACCCTTCTGTCAATTCAGATCAAGCTTCACTCAAACTGTAAATGTACTACCTGTAATTAGCGTGTACTCAATTTAAACGTATATTGATTTGAGACCAGTCGTCTCAGCTGCTAATAATAGACAATCACTTCAAAAGCTTTTGACTACAAGGATGTAATGCAAGCAATCTGATTTCCCTATTTGAGTAATAATTTTCCAGGAGCTGAACGACATCCGTAATACCGAACATTAAAATAACTATCAGTTGGCTAAGTTTTTTATGGGTTTTTCGTTACTATAAAATTTCCGTATTTCATAAATTGTAATATTCCGAAGTGCATTTATTTATAGCAAATTACGAAAGAGGTTATTAGCCTCCTAAATTACGGTATACAATCGCAGAGTTACGTTTCCATGGCCAATGTCCACGTCATGGCTTGGCCCCTTCTTTCTTTGCCCGGCGAAAACGCTGCTGACTTGAGTCCGTTGCCATGCTTTTACTTTCGGAAATCTCAGCTCTCTTTCTTTGAGGACACCCTCCTGTTCACCTTTATCCAAAAATGGCAAACTTGGGCTAGCACTTTGCTTTCTCATTCAACGCAGCGCTAGAGATGCAGAGGATGGCGGCAGGGTTGAATGATGGCCCCTGTCCTTCCAGTGCCGCGTGACTCTGATTCATCAATGTGGGGGCGTATCGGGGCAGCCTGAAACAAACCGGACTTCACCGGAGGTATCAGGAAGTCCATCAAAAGGGTAATTGTGTCTTTTCGTCTCGCGCCTACACAAACTGCACCCTGGGTCAGACTGAGCAAATATGGTGATCAGTTTTGAGTTACATACATTTTACTTTAAATTTATTCAGCAGACACTTGTATTAGATAGGATTAGATGAACTTTATTGACCTTCAGAAATTCTATCCAAAGCGACTCACACTGGGGAAAACAGGACCAGCCAGTTCCTGAAGCGAATGGTCTTGAAGGACTTGCTCAAAGTCCAACTGGTGAAACCACTTTTCCCACCATGGGATTTGAACTGGCAACCATCTGATCACAAGCAGTGTCCTAACCCAGAAAGACACACCACCCCCATTCACACAAGTATTAAGAAATTGCATGCAAGATATTAAGGAAATTGGCAGTTAATGGGGGGGCATTATCCAGAAATGTGATAACGATAGACCTAATAATATCCGATATACAATAATCAAATTACTGTCATGTTAACTGTAAAGACTATTAGTGCACATTGTACACATCAAGGTGGCATACACTTGCAAACCCACATCCTTCAATGGATATAAATCAGGGTTTAAGTACACTGATTTCCTGATTGCATTTCCAGCACAAAATCATACTCGGCTGAGAAGCCATTCAATTCGACTTTTAATGAAGCCGTGGTGCCGCCACCAACCTACAGTATGACAGACAAGCCTGTTTGGATCTTCTCCAGGGGGTCTACGGCCCTCTTTTCAGCTTGCTGTGAGGACGCATTCAACAACAATAACAACAAAAAACATAGAGATAACGGCAATTTCAATCTGCATAGGGCCTTCGAACCGTTTTCGGCACTTAGGAACGGGCTTTATCGCAGCCCTTCGCGGACTGGATGCAGGAGCGTGCCCGAGATCAGTAGACAAAGGAGCTGTTCCCCGTACAATCACGCAAAAGATTTGGCTGCCACTACGATCGGCAAGCAAGTTACAGTCGATCACGTCTGCAAGATGCCTGTTTGTCGCTCAAGCAGGATTAAAAGATACGTAACTCGCAAGTGCAATATCACGAATATTACTTACATGCGTATAACCTTCACAAGAGACTACTGAAACCGTAAGGCAAAAAAGGACATTGGAAATGCAGATTAAAACGATAGGTTCAAATATGACAACAGTTAGAATTAACTTATGTAATTTATCAGTAATAACAGATTTAATAAACTGTTACAAAGTCAGCTAAAATCAACAGATAACTACCAACAATATCATATATCGTTCTTAAGGTAAGGTTTGTGGACTGCAAACTTTTACTTTAATAAAAGCTAAACTTGCCCATGTGTGTGATTAGCATGCCATCACTTGTATATTTGAGAAAACCATGAGCATCTTGAATGAATACTCAGAGACATTTTCCATGAACGCTCTTCGGGAATCTCAGGCACTGCCTGCAACTCCCCGGGTCCGAATAAAAAACGGTTAGCTTGTCTGTATATGAAACCTGCCTTAAATAAATCGCTTGAAATTGCACTTTAAAAAATCGGTTCATTAAGTAAATTTATTATTTTAACAATTTAACAAGAACCACCACTTTCTGTGTTCCACTATGAAACGCATCTTATTATTCGTCTTTCAGTAAATATATACAGTAGGCCTATTTTGATTTCATACATAAATACTCTCAGTATTGGAAACATCTAAATACCGGGACATCGGCATAAATAGTGTATTTGCAGTATTTTGCAATACTAATGTTAACTTCCGCTGTTCTTTAGATCTCTACATATGATTAATATAACCATTTCTGGTTACAAAATTAAACTGGTATAAATAAATCGGCGGGTTTTAGGGCAATTATCATAAAAGCCTATAGAAGACGCGCTGAGAAAATTTCAATAGTGGATTAGAGAAGGTGCGCCTAAAATGACCATGACGGCAGCCGGACCGCATGGACACTCCGTTTTTCTACAGAAAATTATGCGTCGGCTCTGCTTATTTCGTATAATGACGGAACTGACATATGCAACACAATTTACATGGAACACTGTAACACGTCGCAAAACACATGAGCCGCTTTCAATAACTGCACATTTAGCATGCTCAGAGTCCGGCGAAAAGTGCAGGTGCGCATTTCCAGGTATGCTCACGGTCCAAGGCTCCGACAAGTGCGGCACTGACTGTGGCGGGATGAAAATCTCCTTGCTTCTGTTGCTACATGATTAACTGCGTTCCGTGTTAAAGAAACCGATATTTATTATAATCGAGCAAAAACATGGTTCAGTTTTGCAGGAAGCAAATATCAGAACATCGCCTACGCCAGGTGCATTATAAAGCATATTTGTCAGCAGAGAGGTAAACACAAAAAGAAGTCGGACACTCGCTAACGAATCGGAACACGACGGATCGTCTTACCTAGCAGCATGGTGGGTCCGAACAGTTCAGCCAGACTTGTCTTCCGCGCCGTCTTTCAACGCACTAGCGCCCAACAGTATCTTCCGTTTTAAAAGAAAAAAAAAGCACAAAAAGTGTGTTCCAGGTGGTACCAATGAGACTGAAAGAGCACAATGTTCGGGCGTCTCTCAAGGCGTTCACTGTTTCCCCTGTTTCCAGTCAGTGACAAATCGCCGCAAATCCCAATAGCTGCTAGTCTGAAGAACGATAACACATGCACCTCAATTAAAAACGTAATGCTCCGCTGATCTGCGTGCCCCGGAGGAAGGAGAGAGAGGGAAGGAGGGAGAGAGAGAGAGGGAGCGAGATGGGTGGGAGCAGGAAGGGGGTGTCACGGCCAGCTCCTCACTCATCGGGCTTCTCTTTCTCAGTAAGAGGTTTTCCCTTCTATCGGTCCAAACCAGGTGTGTTTACCACGAAAAACAAAACCTGCACACTGGTTGCCGGTAATATATCCGCGATGCATAGATGAGCGCCTACGTTACTCTGATTTATCGACTGATCAAGTAATTACTGGAGAGTCAAAAACCCATTCAGCGCTCCTCGGCAGGCTGGGTAACGGGCGCTGGCTGGGTGCACAGCTGAACAGCTATACGCGCCGCTGTAATAAAAATGATTTAACTGCCAAAGCAGGGTGCCCGGCAGTCAAATTTACGCTGCTTTTACTCATTTCCGTCGATTAAAAGTAAATCACATACTGTACTCCCAGTCTACTTTGAAAGAACCATTCTTGTCTGTTTAAATTGGTTAGACAGTTAAGAGGCAGGCAAACCGCAAAATAAATGTAATTTCCCTTATAATGCAATTCTTTACCGTAACTGAACCTGGTCAATAATGAAGATGCGCGTATGTAGTCTCTCACTGGTCTTCCGTAGCACGATATTCTCCGATATAAATAAATAAATAAATAAACAAAATGACCTTGCATATGGCTTTCCCAGGGAAACTGTAGGAGGACACCTTGTCTGAGTGACTCCGGGGGAGCCGCCCCTTCTCCAAATCTACACACGTTGACGGCATGGTTATACTGTCGGCCGTCTTCGCCAGGGACCCCCGCGCTTTGTGCGCTAAGGGAAGGGATCACGAGTAACGCCGAACTGTCCTGGAGAAGTGCCAAAGCACATCTCGGAGGGTGTATGAGGAGTTTAATTACGCGATTAAATTGCTTTCCCTCGGCTCTCTGGTGGGGACAGGAGGGGAAATGTTCGAGTGAGGAAAAGCAGTATTTTCCCCCTTTTTCCCCCCAGCTGAATAACCAACAGCAGCTGCAGAACCGCTTTACGAGGAAGCAGCAGAAGAGTTGAGAACTCACACGAGTGGAAAGACGGGGGCAATCGCCCATATTAAATCTCGTTCCAGAATGACAGTTTACAGCATCCGTATTTTTTATACGCAATTAAAGGGCTAATAATTGGAGCCCCGCGCCTTTTGACCTAAGATGCTTCTCCGATGGAACGGAAAACGTCTGTCAAACGGGCAATGAGACGGTTTAGACTTTGCAAACGACTGGTTGGCGAACAGTGAAATATTACTAAATTAGGCCAGCAATTTTGCACGCCTTACTCCACGAGGGAAGTTTTATTTTATTTTTTTACCTGCCGGCAGTTTGAAAACAGTACATCCTCATCCACCTGCGCTGAATAACAACACGACGGTCACATCATTTATATTCAGCTCAGCGCTGTATGCCTACTCACATTTGAGTGTAGGTCAACTTGACTAAAGTTTTTTTGTAATTTTACAGCCGCAAAGATGAAAATACGTCGGAAAAGAACTGCTCAACTAGATACCGAAAAACAATGTAATTAAAATTATATAATTTATGTTTTTATCATTAGGCAATAATTTAAGACACTGTTTCACAGTCCGATAACACAGGTGGCTCCTGAGACGTCAGCTGAGGAACTCACAAACAAACATGCCAAAAACTCTCTGAAAAACTGCCATCGCAAACAACAAAACCTGAAACAAAACTCCTTTACAAGTGCAAAACAAACATGTTAAACACAGCAAAATCACCTTAACCGTTGGAACGATCAGAAGATGCCAGATGTAAACACTGGTGCTGTTTTGTAAGAAAAAACTAAATTAACAGCGAACAAAACACATGCACGTTTGTGAGGACCTAGTGCCGATCTGACGAACGCAGGTGCCGGCTGGCGTTCAGAACCAGAGCACGTGTGAAGTGAGTAGGCGCTGTGAGATTTGGAGCACCGTTTCGGAAACACGGTCTACGGGTCTTTTGGCAGAACCAGCTGGGGGTACAGTTCTGTATGAGGGCAGACAGAGCTCAGTCCTCAGTTCCAGCACATTCTCAGCAGCCGTGAAGAATCTCTCACCTCATCAATCTCGCTTTACGGGCCATGCCAGGCACTGTTTGGCGGCCTGGGGTGTGCGGCTGCAGTTTCAACCCCCCAGCACGTTCAAACAGTCAAGGAGGCATCTGCGTACACCGCACAGGTTTTGGCCAGTGGATGAGCCACGCTGCTGTAATACCAAGCTACCGGCACACGTTTCAAAACCAGGTGACAAACCACTGCCACAAACTGCTGCGATCCAGCTGGGCGTAAAGGGACAAATTGCAGCAAGGCAAATGGACACCTGCTGAAGTGTGAAAGTTGAGCCAGCTACTGCCTCACAGGCTTGTGGGAAGGCAGCCGCTCAGCAGAGTTGTGATCCAGGGCTCGTGCACGGACTTCACAGATGTGGGCCCTCAGCGGAGATGTGATTCAGGGCTCGCGGACTTCACAGATGCGGCCCCTCAGCGGAGATGTGATTCAGGGCTCATGGACTTCACAGATGGGGCCCTTCAACAGAGCTGTGATTCAGGGCTCACAGACTTCACAGATGTGGCCCTCCAGCGGAGGTGTGATTTAGGGCTCATGGACTGCACAGATGGGGCCCTTCAACAGAGATGTGATTCAGGGCTCACGGACTTCACAGATGGGGCCCTCCAACAGAGCTGTGATTCAGGGCTCCCAGACTTCATAGATGAGGCCCCTTAGCAGAACTGTGATCCAGGGCTCCCAGACTTCACAGATGAGGCCCCTTAGCAGAACTGTGATCCAGGGCTCCCAGACTTCACAGATGCAGCCTCTTTCTATGGTAATAATACAACAATGGGGTTTTGCTGTGCCAGCCTCATACTTGCAGTCTCATGGAGACACACTGCACTCTGCTCAGGAAAAAAAACTGTAATTAAACATTATGCTCTACCTTCTTGGATGTTTGATACCATTGGTTCTTGAGAAATGCAATGCATTCAAAATAATGAAGATCAGGTCCAAGATCAAATGGCTTGTGTTCTGTTTATTATAAAGCCATCATGAGTTCACTAGAAATGATTTTGCACTAGGCCTTCATGTGTGACCACAGACATAACAAGGCATCCCAGTGGTGATAGACTCATACAGCGTGAGACCCAGGGTGTCCATAGGCCTGGGGTAAGTGATACATTAGCAGAAGGATGACAGATTTGTGGAGATAGCAGCAGAAAAGCAGAATATCCTTCTGCTCCAGCTAATGCTGGTTTCCTGGGCTTATAATGAGATTTCCACTGCGATCAGTGTATTTAAAAATATTCTGGGGAACAAGTTTTGTACCAATGTAGGCATCTGCATGTTCAGGGATCAGGACATACCATGCAAAGCATTCCCTTTGGTATCCCATCATCCTTTACACAGCTTTGACTAATGCTGTCAGCTTGTCTCTCCTGGCAGCCCTCACGTACTTACTGAATAAGGGTAGAGTATTACGTGATGGACGTTTTGCAGCCCCCACGCATTAAGGCTGGAGCTTTTGCTCGGAGATATTCCTCCCCCAGGTACCGCTAATGGACACCGGCCAAGCATGAGCATCTTAATGCTCATCTTTAATTCCTTGGCTACACATATAGGGTATTTCAGAAGATAAAATATGAAACGACAGCATGAGTCAGTAATAGAATCCCTTTGTCGTCTTTTCATTTGTTCACTAAACCATCCTATGAAATGTTTTATTAGGGCACCTGTAGCAGATTTTCTCCTTGTGCCTTAAAGTGCATAACATCAAGTTTTCGGAAGAAGGACTCACTCTGTGGATTATTGTGAACTGAATCCAGCTCCCAGCTAATACAGCCATATTGGTTAAAAGCCACATTAATAGCTGCTTGGCATGGGGGTGTGTGCAAAATCGGTGAGGATGGGACACACCTGAGGTCGGGGCCCGGAGCCAATGCAGGACTGGCGACGGTGGCAGTGGCCGCACTTGGAGATGGTGGCAACTGCAATTTAATTACAGCAAAAAGGCTTTCGATACCCACCGCATGTTTCCATCAATTGCTGGCCAACACTGCCCTCCCCCAGCTCCCCACCAGCAACAATTGACAATTCAGCTTTTGGAGATGCACATGCCCGCCCCCCTCAGCCTGGCAGAGCGTCACACTGCCATTTACGTTTGCCTGTTTAAAATGCATTTAGGCATTTAGATTGTTTGGGGCAAATGCATTAATAAGGCTTCAACAAACAGCTTACAAAATACTCTACTTCTGAAGCTGCTTCATTCATCTTCCTGTTGTACTGGGTTCCTTGCGACATGAAAGCCTTTTTCCGGTGCAGTTTTACCAGTTAAAATGGCTTTATATGTACCAGCCAAGCCAGATAAATTAGCAGATAACTCCAAATGGAACATTTAGGAGAACTGCAGTCTGTTCCTGAGTATTTGCCATGTTCATGCCCCCCCCGGTACAGTAAAATAGCATCATGGGAGGGTGGGCTGTGGGGCTGGTCAAGTAGATTACC
>JAODLD010000101.1:16166068-16179189 GCA_026781065.1 Mormyrops boulengeri | reverse complement strand
CTTTAACTGTGCAGCTGTGCATTCCGAGTCGCTGCGATGAGAGGCGCAGCGCTGCAGTGCTTGCGACTCTTGGACGCTGCCTCCCTCCACCCTCCCCCCCCCCAAAACACTGCAATGCCTGCCACGTCGCAGTACCAATCACCGGCCAGAAGCCCCGTTACACAACCTCGCTGCTTCTGCCTGGGCAGGCTGACACGCACTGATTACTACTTATTACCAGCGTCTCACGAATTAATGAACAGGAACGGGGAGGGCAGGAATAGCAGCTGACAGGAATAGCATGCTGTCGCCCGGCTGGGGCCTAAGCGGACCGCTTCTACGCGAGCAGTCAGAGATGAGTGAATGACTGCAAACGGCAAACTGCTTAAAGGTAAAGATCTAGTCTCAGGAACCAGGTTCTGGGTTTCTGCTGACACCAGCACCTGAACCATCACATAATCTCTGGGGATGCAGCTGGTGCTGGTGGGGGGTTAATGCTATGCTGAGGACTGTCGTATTTAGCAAATGTGTCAGAAGTCATGTGACATCACTGCATTGTACACCTTGTACAATGGAGCAGGCCAGACAGTGGCAGAAGAGTCAATGGGAGCGCAGAGCAGTGCTTTTGCTCATCCTGTTTTTTTTGTTGTGGGGATTCCGGTGTGTTCTGCAGTCCCAGTGGAGCGAGAGCGGACTGGTTACCGTGAGGACAGAACAGTTTAGACGTGGTTGGAGATTGCAGTGCCCCCCCCCCCCCAAACTGGTCCCAGGCGCTCTGCAGCCACGTGTTTCACAGCCCCCAGCCTCCCAGATGGAAAGGATTCAATGCATTTTACGACGGATCGCATGTCCTGGAAAACATGGGGAAAATCTGCCTCCTTTCCCGTCAATAGCGAGGAAACGGGGGCCGGGAATCTCTGGCTGAAACGTGGCCCGAGGCAGCAGAGGCCACCAGGCTGTCCACATCATGCTGGAGCTCCAGGATATGCTGCAATAACCAGGTGATGTAAACAAGCTGTGCTTCTCTTCAGCAGAAATCAGAGATTCACTTGCTCAGTATCTAAGCTTGGGGGGGCTTCTGGCTTCTGGCTCGACTCAAATTTAGAATATACATTCTTTAGGCCAGTGATTCCCAATCTGGTCCTCTGCAACCCACAGTCCATGGTTTTTCTCCCTCCCAGCTTCTGGTAGGAAGCAAAAATGTGGACTATCTGGCAGGGAGCTCGGAGGGAGCAAAATTGTGGATCGGCTGGGGGTCCTCGAGGACCGGATCTCCCAATATGAGTACAGTCAAGATAATGCCTTTTCCTGACTCACTGTGTATTTACAAAGAACTTTTAGTGTTTATTGTTTGGACAAGTGCAGGATAGAAGGATTAGTTTTGGATCAGACTTTTTTATGTTAATTTGTTAGGGATACGGAAATGCCGTCCAGTAACATACACCAGTGGCCACAATTGTGGAAACATTTCCAGTTTTTAGACACTGCAGATCTTATTCCAGTTACTCCAATCACTTATTTAATAGTCCAATGTATGATTTTTGTAACGCTCTTTGATTGTTTATAAACCTTAATGCCAGCATTTGTGTAGTAGTTTTTAAAGTATACTGGCAAAATTGCAAGGTGTTTCCACAATTTTGGCCACTAGTGTATTTCCATCCACCTTCCAAATGGTTATGGAATACAGGGGTAGCACAGTGAGTACACACACACAGCACGGGCAACTTAGAGGCAGCTAACCACATTTTTTCATTGCGTGGGACAAATCACACACAAACACAGGGAGAACATTCCCAGAATCAATCCTCCCCGCCCTGCAGGTGTGAGGCGACAGTGCTGCCCACCGAGTCGCCCGCAGATGAAGAACGGCTGCTGACCTGCAGCTATGAAAGATCACCTTTGCTACTCTGACTGACAACTTGCTAAATTTCCACCCATCCATCTTCCAGTTGTTTTTTTCCTGTGCAGGGTAGTGAAGCTTAGCTCAGGTAGCACAGCGGACCACTACACAGGATGTCTGTCCACCGCAGCCTCACACACAATCACATCCTATAGGCGAGTTTAGACCTAGTGCACGGAACTGCATGTCTTTGGACTGTGGGAGGAAAACTGCACTAACATAGAGAGAAGGAGCAAACTGAACAGAGAGAGCGTGAAAGGGTGGGATTCAAAAGTCCGTCCTTGACGGTGCACTGCCGTGCGACATCTGAGTGAGGCACAGAGGAATGAGTGTTGACTTCTAACAGCGACTGGAGGTCATTTGTGCAGTTCTCCCTGAGCATCTGCTAAATTTCACATACATAGAAACATACAGTGATCAATCTGTCTGGGGAAGATGGAATTTCGCAGAAGCGTGGCCGCTGGCAGCCTCTCTGGGCACAGAGTACCTCTTTGGGGGGAAGTGGCTCCGGACCACGTTGTGTTTTCCTGTGACATTCCACAGCAGGTAGTGGGAACATGACCACAGATTGCTGATCACCTACAGAGCCCCCGGCCACCTGGGGAGGCAGCAGAGCGTTTCAGGCCGGGGGGGGGGGGGGGGACGGGTCCAGCCGTTAGGCAGCTGGCTTGCTCCGTCACCTGGGCTGTCCGTCACCCTCCCCTGCCTCTTCTCTTCCCTTGTTCTCCATAATCTCTCACTGTCACTCTCATTATTCCTCTATCTGCTGCTCACCCCCCCTCCCCCCACCTCCCCCAGCTGTGCCGAGACAGCAGCCAGCCCCCCAAGCGTTCATTATTCAGATTTTTATTAAAATTTACTGAATAAGCTACAGAGCAGTAAGTCACACCAGGGAAGGAAAATAAAAACAAGGTTTAACCGTGGAGATAAAATAACAGTATAAAAGGTAATAAACATTTAAAAACATCCGTACTCGAGAAGAAATAATAATTATCTTTTTTTTTGTAACCTGCTCCAAATATTTTTGGCTAATCAGCCTCTACAGGCCTGCGACCCCCCCCCGTTGCCATGTTGCGTCCCTTCTCCCCATCACTTTTCATTCTGATAGCTCTGTGGTCTTACTCCTTTTCCCCACTACGCCCCCGGTCGCTGCCAGCATGACCTACCCAGCTGTGCCCCGGCACCGTCTGCCATCAAATGGACAGAAAAGGTTGTGTGTGTGTGGCCATCACAACACATTCAAGACATATTAAAGAATGAAGCACGCTGATTTTCTCCCCATGGGAAAACAGCTGGATCCAGCCTCAGCATACATGCAGCGGGGGCAGGTCTGACCCCCATCCCAGGCGATTATTGCTCTGCTCTGAGTCGTATCCCAGGCTGCATTCGCACAGCGGCATGCGGCCAGCGATATGCAGCATGACGCCTCGTCATGGTGACGGGAGACTTTCCTCTCAAAGGCCGCTGTGGTGCAAGACGATAGGGACAGGCCCGGTGTTTGGATGGCTGTGTGACATGGTCCTGAACAGATCCGCACCGTCGGCAGCGAACAGTCCATGTTTAGCCCCGCGGCATCTTCGAGGGATTAGATCATTGCCCCCCCCCCCCTCCTCCCCCAACAGTCACGATTTTTCGAGAGGAGTCAGCGCACAAGCTTAGTGTTTTCATTTAAGATTTCTCACGTTTGCTTTTCAGCTTTCCCAAAAGTGACTGCAGCATGAGTTTTATACATTATTATTATGCAGCATAACATCAGCGTTTAAAATTAATTTTGAGTCATGTTCGTGTGCCCTTCCAAAGACATGACTAAGCCCTAGAGAGCCGTGACAACTGCACTCCGCAAGAAAGCGGCCCAGACTGCAAAAAAACCCAAGCCATGGCTCACTCTAAATCAGGATGCTCGCAGGTAAACAAACACTAACAGCAGTATAAAAACGGCAAGTGGAGTTTGCTAAAGGAGGGGCGACACAAGACATGAAAGCAAACCACAGGGCGCCCCTGCCAGAGGCGGTGGGGCATGCCCCCCTGAAGATCCACGGAGTCTTAACACTTGGACCTTTCAGAGTTTCAGCGCTGCTCCTAATCCTTTCTGGGGGTGTACAGCTTGCCCCTCCCTGGTTCTGTGGAGAGGAGGGTTTGGCGCTGATGGGTTCAGTTATAATTATACCGCTTAATGCGCAGGCCCAAATCTAATTCGACGGACCTTTTGGGGCTGCCCTAATCCGGTTATCAGACCGAGCAGATGCGTTGGATGCAGCACGGTCCGCATATGCGCGGCAAGGGGTGGCCCACGGGAAACCGTTATAATACACGAACGCCTGCGTCGTTTCTGTTACCCGCGCGCTCACACGTGCACGTGGTTCATAAACCAGGGCGACGCAGCGTTACAATGCGGACGGTTACCCAGGCCGCAACTGGGCCGAATTGCTGGGACACCCCCTGCTCTCCTCTCCTTTGAAACGTCTCCCAGCAGGATTACATCCCATTAAAATCACTTTCATTTTAATGCACACTTCATTAAGGGGAATAAAGGGGCTGGACTCTCCAGAGGGACGTGTTGTGTGCGATAGGATTATGGGGAAAAAATTTCAACGCTCTCGCTCAAATTAAATGAAGCCCTTCTTAATAAACTTGGCGCACCCCCCTGTCTTCCAACCCTGCCCCTGTCAGTCAGTCAGGACCCCGGAGAGCCGTGTTTGTGTACATGTGGGAGCGTGTGCTACACATGTCAGATTGTCCTACATACAGAGCCGCGATCTCGTTTGGGCTTCGTGGACTGAATGCGACAGAGGTGACAGGAATGCCTCTTTGCGGAGCCGACACTGGTGACAGTACGTAATGTACCAGGGCAAGGAAGCACTGACTGTGATGCCCCAGGGTGGTGTGTCACATGGGGGGGGGTATGCTTTTGTGAGGGTCACTTCAACTGAACCGCTTCAGTAGAACAGTCAGCGAAACAAATGAAAGTCAGTCACAGCAGCAGCCAGATGGGTGAGGACTGACACTCCCGCTGCCTCTGCTACTGCTGTTACTGCTTATACAGTACAATCCCGTTATAACGGACTTTAAGGGACATGGCAAAACAGTCCATTATAACCAAAGTCCGGTAGATCCAGAGTTGTTGTATGCCCAGAACACAACTACAGGACACCATGTACCCATGCCACACCCCAGCAGGCACACTTGTGGTATAGATAGTAACCTTGACCTCATTGCTTACTGCATCCCTCCAGCTGCGAGCGCCGTCTGCTGACGCACGGCGTGCCTGGTGATGGACAGCCGCACAGACCAATCAGTGTTGCCTGCTGTTACACCATGCCTGTTTATAGAGCGTGACTATTAATAATCCCGAATACGTATCTGCACTGGATATCATCGGCACGCCACGCGCCTTGTAGGCGGAGCCTGCATGTCCGTTATAGCCGAACAAGACTACGGCTAAAAGCGGGCCTGGGGACCAAATTCTTTGTTCGTTATGAGCAAAATTCCGTTATATGCGAGTCCGCTATATCCGATGCTTTTTCTGCATGTTCGTAAAGGCGCATGGCTGGGGCCAGCGGACCTTGTCCGTTATACACGATATTCCGTTCACTATAATGGGATTATACTGTATACACCGCCACTATTACTACTACTGGGAATATTTCTACTACTACTACTACTACTACTACTATTAATACTACTGCTGCAACTACTATTATTACTATTACTGTTTTATTAGGTCTATTTCTACTGCTGCTAGTACTATTTTACTACTATGGTACTTGTTTTACTACTACTACCACCATTACTACTACTTCAACTACTACTACTACTATTTTTATTACTACTAGTAGTTGTTCTACTACCTCTATTATGAGTACTACTGCTGCTTCACCTGCTGCTGCTTTCTTCTATGGCTACTTCTCTTCCTGCCACTTCTAGTACTTACTTGCTACTTATGCTAATGCTAACAGCACCCCAGCCACTACTCTTGCCTTTACTGCCGTTGCCCTGCCGGTGTCTGTTGTCTGCTGGCATCTCTCACATGCTCCATGAGTTAGTGGGTCTATCCTTGTCTGTTATGTCCTTGAACACTCTGTGCCCCCATGGATCTGGGGCGCCAAACACCGACCCACGACCCCAAAACCAAGCCTACCCAGAAGCTCTGCTTTCTGAAACTCTCTCAGCAGCAACAGCGGAGCAGAAAATTAGTTTGGACAAGAAGCTTCTGGAAGGGCTTCCACATTCTGGAAGGTACCGGCCCCACAGCAGGTCCTGTGACCGGCACAGAAAAGTCACTGGCAGTGGATCTTATGGATCATTCTGTGGATATAGATTCTGCTTCCATTAATCAAAGTTTGTTTGAACCCTGGCTCTTTAGGACCAAATGTACACACCAGATGAAAAACTGTAAATGAGCCATGCGACGTCCTTGCCTTAAGACAGGTAGCAGCAAAGAAAGCACTAATGCCTATTGGCCCTTATTCTGACCTTTTAAATGGGTGGCTCAGGCATTAGATTGGGAGACGGTTAGAGGAGCTGAAATGTTCATTAAAGAGAAATATGCATTTTCTTCTGCTGTCTGGGGAAAATGCAAACATCAGTCAAACGCCTCTGTCTCCACCCAACTGCGACACAGTGAAATGTTCGGTCCGGTTGGTTTCAGAATAGGTTCTGTGCAGTGCAGTACAGTCACCAGCGGACAAAGAATGTAGAACAGGGCAAATGACCTGACGTCTGTGTTCTTGTGGCCCAGTGCGGGTAATTCAAGCTTGTGGCAGTTCACCCAGGGACAAAACAGCTCCCATCAGAAGATTCTGACTGCGTGTGGCACCTAACAACACACCTGTGACAGGGCTGCTCATGTTGGTTCTGGCCCGAATCAGGCCACGGCCTCCAGGGAGTTTCCCTGCGCTGCTCTGTGCGTTATTATTAGTGAAGGCTGCAGGGGCAGCGGGACAGAGGGAAACAAGTTCTATTTGCATATTAGAGACCTGCTTTTTTGTGTCTTAAATATTAAATAATTTAATTCATAATAACCAAGGCAGCCGTGGAGCCTCCAGGCTACAGAAATAAATACCAGCTTCCTCTCTGACGTGGCCCGTCTGTCTGGGAGAACTTGTGTTGCTCTCCAGAAAAAAAGTGGGCAGACGGCTCAAAATAATGTAAAAACTCTGGTTTTAAGGGTCTCTAGAGGAGTTTAGGCAGTCGACTCGTCATCTGGACACCTGTCTGTCCAAAGATAGATGCCATCATAAGGCAGATGTCAAACCAGCACCATCTTGACTGTATAACGAAGTGAAAGCCTGCTCACAAAACACCCACCATTATTTTACAACAGTTATACAGCTATACTTAGGGTTTCTCAAAGTATTTCACACTTATTTCGTATTTGTGAGAGTGTGGGGGATGGGGCACTGACTGACTGGAAAGCTTGATTCAGGAGTATCTGAGATAATTCAGCTATCCTTTATACCCAGAAGGTTTACCTTGCTGGTTTGTGGGTCTTTTAAAAACCAGTCTGAATTCTTGACACCAGTCATTACCAATTACGGCAAAATGCTGGTTCTTGTTGCCTTTCCCTCTGACCCAGTCACCTACACAAATCCCTAATTTTTCTTGCTTATATTTTCATGCCTGCGCCATTCCCCAGCAGCCCCCGAAGAGCGGGACACCTCCCCTAATGACTGGATCGCCCAGCTCCCTGTCCTGCCCCAATATTTGGTCATGGTATTATATTCTCAGGAATAAATCCTCTGTTTTTCTCTTCTGTGTCTCTCACAAACTCTGTTAATATTCAGACCGTTCCCTACAAAAAACGCAGCGATCATAAAACAGGACGACAAACAGCTCAGCACGGGCCCCGTGACACAATACAGAGCAGCTTGGCTCTTCAAACAAAGGGAGTCCCTTCTGTTGTTTTGTTGTATATAAGCAGACGGAATATTACAGTTCTACCTTTGTAACATCAAATGATGCTACCTGGGATAGGCTGGCGTTAGCCTTTTTCACAAAAGGCCTTATTATTTTCAGATTTTTTAACATTTATTGACAGCAGTGCACAGTCAACTTGGACTTCTCGGGGAGAGGCATCGTTACAGCCCCTTGTAGTGTTAAATGGTTGCATTTTTGTTTGAAAATTGGGTAACATTACTCCGCTCAGCTCTTGGGTCCTCTCTGTGTACTCACAACAATTTTTGGTAACACTTTATTACACTTTATTAGCATGTATCCAAAAAGTATCATACAGCTATAACACAGCTATACACAGCTATAACTATTTATAAAATGAGTACACAGAGAGGACCCAAGAGCCAAGTGGAGGGTGGTTTAATTAGAAGGTAGGAGTCATCGTAAGGCACAGGCTGGGTCAAGACTATGGATCATACATGGAAATATAATTTCGATCCAAAACGCTCAGTTTGATGCAAAACACTCAAAACTTCATACTGTGAACGTGGAGTATCCGGTATCAATAAATGCAGTAATTCAGCAGGATCACTCCAGCCAAGAAGATCGCAGTAGGTGGGGTTGTTCAGGAGAAGCTGGGCGTGGTTGCAGTTGGTCTGGCATGGGCGTGACAGAAAATAACATTTTCGTTTTCAATCAACACTCCTGTGCCCTTGCCTCAGAAAATCAGGTCACAGGGCTCATAATGACAGGACACCAAGAAAAGGCCGAGGAAGGAGAAGCCATGATTTCCCCAGCATCCACAGATCACCCTGAAGTGTAAAATGACAATCAGATACTTAAAGGACAAACGAACATTGTAACATTGAAAACCACAGAGGATGCCTCCTCTTCACAGTGATAAGAGTGCACCACAGGTGGAAGCAGTGGAGAAAGCCTCTTGTTTGCTTTGGAACAAGAGAAGTTGAGTTGGAAGCCATGAGAAGATGGGCAGTGATCAGCCATCACTAACGACCCACCAAATGGAGGATGTCATAGTTCAAGATCAGGGTTGCCAACTGTCACGCATCTGGCATGACAGTCAGGCTTTCAGACTCTCATGGTCCTGCAAGAGATCTTACGGCAAATCTATATTATTACATTATTAACCCACAATTAGCTACATCAAAAGCATTGGGCAGTTTGCAAACCCTACTAACTATTTACAAGGTAATAAAACTGTTACATACATGTAAATGAGCATGCAGATTCGTCTCAAATGGTAAATCTCACGCCAGCCAGCTGACTGAAGTTGACAACCCTGCAGGATAAAAACGTCTGATGAAAGTTGGAAGCCATTTCATGGCATCTTCTCCTGGCCAAAAGCTACAGTCGCAAGAAAGTAACAGAAGGTACAAGCTTCTAGATTTATCTAACAATGAAAACAGTGTCATCGGGTGGATGGACATAAGCTACTTCTTAGGGTTGGTTTGCCTTCATTTTTTCAATTGTATTTTTTAAAGATTTGGGGCATGCAACTGAGCAGCATCCCTGCCAAGAACCATGTGCGTCAAAAGCAAATGCTGGTCCAGCGCAATGAGCACGGCCAGCGGGTGAGAGGGTGGAAGAGCAGCAGGTTTGAAGAAACCCATTACAGGAAGGGCTAGTGTGCGTCAGAGAGGGCCCCCTACCTAAACAGACAATTGCTGTATTGCAGCAAAGCTGAGCTCAGTGAGACAGCACCCCTCAGGTGATACATTAGGTATTCAGTGTAAATCCAGGACAGTCCTACTCAAGCCCTAGACATGTTTTCTAACCTGCTAAAATGGAGCCCTGCACAGGACAGGCTTGGGGAAAAGAGGCACCTGGAATTAAGGATCTCCAAATATCACCTTTTCCAATGAGCATCAGGAGCACACAAGGCAATAAGAAGTCTCTTACCTCCAGAGACCATGCTTGGGATTCTGTGGGCCCTAGGAAAAAAACTCCATGGGGCCCTCCAATTCCCCCTCCCCCAGCATGGTAAAATTTATTAACTTTATTTTATGGTGAACTGTAAATTTATGATATCAACAAACAGAATTTAAAAATACAAGTCCTTCATTTTGACTTTTGTGAAAAACAGAATACACAAATAAAACAGATTTGTTGCTGCAATGCACTATGTAATCGTCCACCCTTGGGGGGGGCCCTCCCAGCTCGGGGCCCCAGGCCATTGTCTGCCCTGCCTGACCTGTCCTTGGGCCTCTGTTTACCCTCAGATACCAATCAATCCTTACACTAAGCTTTCCAGTCCTGATGAGGCATTCTGCTTATATAAGGTGCAGATTTCGGCTCCCTTTATAAGTACTGCAAAACTTTGCCTTCAAACAGATTTCAAGACATTGGAAGAAGAAAAAACTCCTACTGAGAAAAAGATTCTTACTAGAAGCACAGACATTAACACATCCTTTGTCAATGGTGCAGACGCAGGAATCAATCATACTGCAATTCAAAATTTATAATAATTCAGAAACCCTTAAATCTACACCACTGGAGAGAGGAACAGAAATAGGGCATCAACAAAAGTACTGATGTGGAAAATTACTTCTTTTGATGCACTTTTGCATTTTATTAAAAGGTGAAGGGAAGATGAAGGAAAGTGTACAACAGGCAAATAGCCTGAGAGATCTGACTGGCACATTTATAATCTGGGGAAAAGAAAAAAAAAAGCAATAAAAGGCACATTTGTTCGCTGTTTTGAACATGGGCAAACATTTTAGAAGTACGAGTGAGAGAGGGCAATTCTATCAACAAACAGAATTTGATAAACACAAGACCACAGTATCAGCTGTATATGTCTAAAATCAAACCAACGTGCCATGGATCCTGCGGTCTTACCGCTGGAATTTTGGGTGAAACAAAATACCCATTTAACGGCTTAAAAAAAAAATCTGGACAAACCCAACCATCCTCCACCCAAGTGTTACTGAGCCTAATTAGAGGGGATTTAAGTTCTGATCCCTGATGGAGAGAGCCATTTTTTCATGAGCTCTAAGTGCAGTTGCTTGTGTGTGTTCTGGGGTAATGCTTCCTTGTTTATAACCCCCCAGTACAAACGGCTGCTTTTAGCACTTGTGCTGCGAGCGAGGACATTTCCGCTGATGTTTGTGCTACATTTATCTTCAGCTCGGAATCTTGAGGCTCACTGACGGGAGCCTGACGGCACAGCGTCGACATAGCAGCTCCACCATGGCAATGCACTTACAGCTCCATCGCAGTGGGCGATTATAAAGAGAGCATGCGTCTGAGAAGGACGCAACGGAGAGAACAGGGAGCCAGCTCAGGGGCGCATGCATGGCTCTCTCCCCCACCGGTAATCTGGTAACATGAACCGAAGATCGCTGCTCCTCCGGGGCCCTGCCGCACAATGCAGCCCCCCCACTGCCCAGGGTGTGAACGCTCTTGCAGTTGGGGCAGAACCTGGCCTTCAAGTGAAATCAGGTCACAGAGAGCTGAAGAGAGACGACGATTTTCCACTACTTATAGCGAGATGGCAGATTCCCCGGCTCTGCATGAGCAAGCACAAGCTGCAGGCCCCGCGTGTCACGTCAGCTCTATAAAGTGGTCAGCATCCGAGGCAGACCAAGGCACAAGGGAGCGACAATTACCTAAAAAAAACACACGGGGGGTGTCCCGGTTCACCAAATGCAGCCAGAAAACACGCCACAGATGCAAACACGTCATGTGATTTGAAGGTCTGCTTCGTGCACGTGTCGACATGACCCCATTACCAGGTCACGACGCAATTAACCTTGTTGGTGCAGCGACAGCAAAATTCAAGTACACAGAAACAAGGCCCTCGCCTGCGGGCCTCCTGGCAAAGAGACGCGGGGCCTCGTGGGAGCTACCGTCCGTCCGCGTGGCAGCACCGCTGACGTGGCGCAGGTGAGATTTCACGGCCCGCCTGCAGCAGCCGGCAGGCGGCAGGGAGAGATAACAGCCCGCGACTGGTGTCAGGGCAAATCTTTGCCTCCTGCCTGAATCGTGTCGCCAGGCTACCCTCCCTTCACCTTCCTGTCGTGAAAGACGGCCCTGGGAGGAGCTCCTACCAAATGCCGTAATGTAGGGGCACTGCTAGAGATTTTGGGCCCTATGACAACATATCATATTGGGCCCTCAACCCAGACCAAGATTCAGGATTTATTGTCATATGTATTAAGTACAGGACGTACTAAAATACTATGAAATTCTCACTTGCTTGTCTCCTCTTAACTTGACACTTAAGTGACAATATATACAACTACCAAGTACCAGTAGTGAAGATGTGCATAAATACGATGTAAATAGACAATAAATATACACAAACAAACAAACAAACAAACCCAGTCTACTTAGGTTCCAAATTTTTTAAATAATCCTAACCTCCCACGTTTGGCACCCCTGCCCAAAGTACCTTGTTGCTGGTGACATTCACCAGTATGACCCGACAGCACGTGTAGAACACACACCCGTGTTAAGAATCTCACAGCCTAACCGTATCGCCCCGTGGAACAACATCATTCTGACGTCTATGGACATGTCTGTCATTTATACCTTAATGGTCAGTATGATCTCCCGCTAGGATGCATCTCACCGCCTCTCCAGGGAGCCCTAAAGAACCTGTCAGACCATCAGCAAGCTCACGGAAAGCCCAGAAGGCAGAGCCCCCCCTACTGCTCACCGATACAAGGGGCTGTAGATCTGAGCACCCATGCAAAGACGAGCAGAAGCGAAATGGAGACATATCTCTCCAGCTGTATCTATGCTCTGCCTTTGTGGCTTGGAGATCTCTCCATTCATATGACTGGTTCTGCACCCCTCCCAGCTCAGTGTTCCTGTGAAGAATAGGTGGTCCCTCTGTGTAACAGTGTTGTAGGGGTTTAAAGGCTGTCTCAGTCAAGCAGCTAGTGTGAGGTCACTCAAGATGCTAAGGGATTTATAACTCACTCTGCGTGATTCAAGTGGCCCTTTTCATCCCGGGCTCCCTGAGGTCTTCAAGTCATCTCCTTGGATTGATGCCCTTCCTCTTTTTTTCTTTTTTTCTCAGTCTCTCTTGTCACATGGTCTTGTTATTTATGGCCGCCATTAGGCTGTCATTCACACCGTTCATAATGACCTTCCAATCTAGCCATCAGAACCCTGCAAGGTGGCCCATGAAGCTGTATGCTAGTGGCCGTCCTATAAAAAAATGCTCCACCAGAATAGCCATCCGTACCTAGCGGCTGTTTCTAGCCAGAACAACCTCAGATACTCCCCAGGAGGTACGGCCCCTTTCCTTCACACAGCGTGTAGTTGGAGTATGGAATAGTCTTCCTGCTAGTGTAGCGCAAGCTAAAACCCTGGGTTCCTT
>JAODLD010000101.1:16155820-16165968 GCA_026781065.1 Mormyrops boulengeri | reverse complement strand
CCCCCCGCCCCCCCCCCCCCCCCCCCCCCCCCCCCCCCCCCCCCCCCCCCCCCCCGCCCCCCCCCCCCCCCACAGCCCCAGACTGTGACCCACCCACACACATAGAACTGGCCCCGAAGGCTCACTCAGCTGAGCATCGATTATTTGTTTAGCTTCTCTTGAGCGCCATGATTGGTTTTTAAAGCAGAGCGGAGATTGCCTCACTCAGCGATTTCCCTCACGCCGCAGCGAAAAGCGCGCCGATACAAAATCGCTCGGAATGGAAGGAAAGATAAAAAAAGAATGGGATGGATGGTGACAGAGGCGGAAGGAGCAGATGACTGAATGTGGGAAGAACAACATTAAAATGTATAAAAAGAAAGAGCCAAACGAAACCACGAGAAGGTTAATTTGTTGGCTGATAGAAGAGGAAATCCAAATGGCTGAGAAAAGAGGCAATCTTCGTCACTGATTTTGCAGTCTGCTATAGGCAGCGTCCCATCAGTGTTCAGCACCCAGTTACAAGTGACCCAAGTGATGCAATTCCCTCTGCCCTTTCTCCAACACCACGGCTCACATCGGCTCAATCATTTCACTTTGTCAGCTGAAAAGGTCAAACAAACATAGCTGTAAGGGCCCTGGGGACCAAGGTCACAGCGGCGTGATGGAGGCCTTGTAAGTAAGTAAGTAAAGTTTATCTATTGAGCACCTTACACAGACAAAATAGGCACAAGACGCTGTACAAAACTAAAATGCAGAAAAACGAAACCAAACAACAATGTAAAAATACTCAAGTGAAAAATAGACAAAAATAAATAACAAAACACGGTTTCACAAGATCACATTTTCCCCAAAGCCTGGGAAAAAGGTAAGTTTTCAGCTGCCCTTTAAAACCTTCAACGGACTCTGCAAAAAGCAATGACGGAGGAAGATCATTCCACAGCCTTGGGGCAACAACTTAAAATGCCCGATCACCACGCTTGTGGCAGGGGTAAGGTCAGTGCAGGCTTCTATGTGACACCAGTGCAGGATGAATGGTCTACTTTTCCTCATGGTCATTTGGGGCAATTGCTTAGATATTATAACATCAGAATACGTCCCATCTGAGATGGTACCATAACAGTATATCAGATCATCCATGTGGAGATGGATCTACGATGGTACAGGAGGCCCCTTACCAGTCCTGCTGCTCTGCTTGCCGCTGCCGATCTGCTTGAGCCTCTTCTGGTGCGACTTGCCATTGTAGTGGATCTGCGCCTGGGCGGATGAGTTCAGCTGGATGTTGCACACCTCGCACAACGTGTAGGTCTTCGGCTTCTTCTCACGCCTGGGCCTGTGCTCCGACACCAGCGGCTCGCTGTCCGGAGACTGCCCCCTCTCTGCCAACCGGAGGGGGCTGGAGGGGCGCTTCATACCTGCTGGAGGAGGAACCAACAGACTGAAGACCTTTCATCAAGCGTCATTTACGAAGCTCCCCAGACAGCACTCTACCACAGTTTGGTTTGTAGCTGTTCCAGCAGGAGAACAGTATCATCACATTACAGACACGGAATGCTGATTACATCATTATGAAGACAGCAAGGAGGCAGCATCTCCATGGGATCAACTGGAACATCACACAAGCATCCTAAATAAAGAGTCTAACAAAAACCTGCTCCATCACTCCACCCCCACATCATGCCATCCACCCCAGAAAGTGAACATGTGGACCAGTTAGCTCGACCGTGGACTTCACCAATCAGCCACAAGAGGGCGAATGCTCACCGCTTTTATTTGTGGGCCAGCTAAGAAGGCTGAACTGAACACTAAATTAGCCTCCTGACAATCAATTTGTCAATGACACATTTATCTTACTGTGTTCCATCAACAAATCTGAATGCTCACAAAGCAGGCACATGACCACATAAGGTGAACGCTGATCCTTATTATCACCTCAATGCCATAATAAAGCGTAGCTGCATGCACATATCCAGCCAGATGCCTGTTAGCACACAGTCATTTTACACACTGCAGGTCACGCAGCACTGGAGAGCTCACACCAGGGACAGCAGGGCCTCACTTTTAACTGCATGCAAATAGCAACCTAAGCAGTTACCTGAGAAGCCTATGAGAGGCCCACGTCCCCCGGGGGATCACTGGCACCTGCTGGTCAGGACAAGACTACTACCCTAGTCGGCAAACTGCACTTAGTGACTGAATGTCTTTGGTTTGGCACTGGGGTACTCAGTTACTAGAGCAGATTTCACCGACTGATTGGAGGGGGGGATCCTCCATGATAAAATTTGCTGGGCGCGGGGGAAACAGATTAATCGCGCGATCCGTATCGAATTGTTGAGTTTGCCATTTGAGTATCCCTGGTTTAGTGTCTAATGCTAACATAGAGGATAGAGCTTAGGCACTAAGAACAGCCAATCGTATAACTGCAATCCACATCGTTATTATGAATTCATATCCAAATGCCATTATCCAAGTATTCAAGTAAGTATTTTTCATGTGACGGTTTTCTACGGTCGGGATCTCACTTCCTTTGCTGTGGTCGTTGTAAACTTCACTGTATCAGACTGTTCCGTAAATCCTGGCCTGTACCAGCCACTGGCCAAACTGGCCGTCGCCTTACAAATGTCCATCTATCGGCTGGCAATGCCTGCGCACAAAGACAGGGACACAGAGACGATGCCTCAGATTCATCGCCAAAGGAGCACCAGATGCATGAAGCAGAGATAGCGAGCTCCCCCAGTTCAGTCTCTGACCGCGATCGCTCTCTGCTGCGGATCAACAACGTTTCCCCTGCGTGTGCGATGTGGGTCCTCCGTGAGCGCTGTGCCGCAGTAAGCTTCCCTACACTGTCATTTGGCTGCCTGTGAATCTGGGCTCCAGGGTGTTTGCAGAGGATGGGATGTGACACGTGGAGTTTAAAGCTTTACAGTGTTTTTTTCCCCATTTAAGAGCTGAATAGAGGCTGAGCACTAACTGTTAGCCTGTGGGCCCAGACTTGCAAACACAAAGTGTTTAAAGGCACGGGAAGAACCGCACACCAGCTGATAAACACCCCGTCTCTCTGCCTTTAGTTGCTTTCGAGGTCGGCTCATTGCTCCTGCCCCTGTGTGGAGGCCACATCCGCCACTGCCCTTTCCTGGAGCCGGGGCCGGTGGATTACCCCAGGTCAGCTCACACTTGCTGGAATTTATAGCACATCAGGGAGTCGGCAAGGGGGCTGGTGCCTCAGAAATGTGATATTAAAAGAAAAGACAGGACACAGGAAGAAGTGGAAGGTATTAGGATTTGGTACTTTGGAACTTTTGGAAAGTGAATTGAATGGATGGATGGATGGATGGATGGATGGATAGATGGATGGAGCACAGAAGGTGTATAAATTAAGGTCTCACCGATGGAGGTACACTATATGGACAAAAGTACCAGACAACACCGCTTCAGGCATTTCATTTAAACCCATTGCCTGAGGTGTATAAAATCAAGCAGCTAGTCATGCATTCAGGTTTACAAACATTTGGGATTTAGAATGGGATGTCATAAAGGTTCCTGTAGGTGTAATGGCAAGGTGTCCCAGTACTATTGTGCATATACTGTATTTGTGTTATTTGTGTGACAGAGTAGACCCTCACAAAATGACTAAATAAACTGTAAAACTCTAAACTCTAAAAAGTGTTTTTAAAGGCCTACAAAAATGTAAATGAAACAAATGAATGATTAAAGACTTTAGCTATAACTTGTATGTATGTATGTGACAGTTTGCAAAATGCACAGGAGGTAATATAGCTAAGAGAGTCTGGGACAATCAGTTCAGATCAGCCGAACCTTATGAATGCTGTGAGATTTTTAGTTGATTTTAAAACATTTTACTGTAATACACATGGGACAAAATAACAGTTTGGGGGCACAGTTACGCTTGCAAGATTACAAGCAGATATATTAGCATGACTATTGTCACAGTCATTCTTGTAAAAACTGGCACATGATGACAAAAGCCGCATTAAATAAGATGTTTGCTTATTGCAAAAATACCTAAATTACTTCCACAGAGATGGAGATGGTTTTACTACTTTCTAGATAATTATCATCACTTGATAGTTCAAAGGCATTTTATGAATTAACATAAATTTTATTAGGATAAACATTAAAAGAGATCATCTCCTCTATCTAGGTGTTTTCCTTTACATGTTTTCCTTCACATTTATCAGATGTGCAAAAAGGTACTTAAATGATTCCAGGAACGCTTTCATTACACACTTCTTACATCTGGCATGGCTGTAAAAAAAGTTCATACCCGCACCCATCTCCGAGTCGGCGGCGCTCACACCCGCGCCCATCTCCGAGTCGGCGGCGCTCACACCCGCGCCCATCTCCGAGTCGGCGGCGCTCACACCTGCACCCATCTCCGAGTCGGCAGCGCTCATAGCAGGACCAAGTCTTTACAAGATCTGTGTCAACATTTTAATTAAAGCAGTGCCATCTGAAAACACCTCGCCTCATTGCACACACAAATCACAGAATCCAAACATATTGCTTTTAAAAAAAATATGGAGAAAGCGGACTTGTGCTCTGTATTCCCGCATTTCTTTCACAAGCATACCAAATATTTTGTAAGAGAACAAAAATATCTAAATGATGGCTACACGTCAACAGTTAAAAATAACAGAAAAGAAAAAAGGCTTCCACTCCACTCTCGGCGATGTTTGCGGAAGCTGGAGTTTGTGTAAACATTAAGAAAATACTCAGCGAGTGTAAAAATACTTGGAGTCATGAATGGCCTTCTCAGCCTTCAGACTGCGAGCCCTCAATCGTGTCCTGCCGCGTGTTTTCCTCAAAGCCCTGAATGAAGACCCTCTTTGTGGCTGAGCTCTGAGATGCTGAGGACACCGCACGTCTGCTTTGGTTGCTGGGCAGTCCTCACACCCCCTCTGTTTGCACTCAGACATACACCTCTCTGCAAACATGGGTCCCATAGAACTTTGCACAGGTTATGCGATTTAATACCGAGCACAGACATGCAGTGTGTACGTCAGGCAGTGGAAAATTACCCCACTGCTTCTGTACTGTCAATGGGAGAGGCCCAGGAGAATGGGCACTTCATTAAGTTTTTTTTTTTTTTTGTTGTTGTTCATGTCACACAATTTTTTCTCTTCACGGGCAGTGCATTGGCTCAGCAGGCTGCACTGTGGACTCACACTTTCAGGTTTTGATGCCTCCCCCTAGCCTCAGGATGCCAGGTGGTATAAGTGACCTGGTGTCTCTAAATTGGCCGTAACATATGTGAGGGTGTGCCCTGTGATGGGCTGGCATCTCACCAACTTCCTGGTGCACTTTTCAGGTTCACCATGATGCTGTGTTGGATATATAGTTATAGAAGACACTGTATGGAAGACACTGATGTTTTGTGAACTATGTCACAAACCTGGGATCAGGGATGTCACAAAACCTGATAGTTTGGTACCAAGTCAACACCAAAATTCTGAAAACATGACCGTACTCGTATGTCTACAGTACCGTAGGTACCAGGGATGGAATTTTTCAGGATTTGACCAGAGCAGCATATACGCCTACAAGCTCCAGTCTTAAAAACATTTTAAAGAATAGGACATACCCAAAATAAGTGTGCAGCCCTTCGCGGACAACTTACTCTACAAAGAGCAAGTTGAGGGAGGCATAAAAAGAGAATTTCCCCCCGGGGATCAATAAAGTATCAATAATTTTTTTATTTTTGTTATTTTTTATGTTTTACCTGTTATCAATGACGCCCCCTAATGGTGGTCCCGCCAGCTGGTTAAATCCTGACAGTCACAAAATGTTAACAGATCACAAACGATTTATAAAAGTGTTACAGTAACACTTTACTTGATGGGGCCAAATCATAGTACTATATTATTACTCATGTTTTAATCGCAAAATAAGTCTTACTTACATACTGATCTCATATTATTTCATCATTAATGAATCATGACATGTTTTATGCCAAGCAGTTACTATATTTGTTACTATATCCTTTACTTCTGTAAACTTTTCTGAGCTACTGAAGGAACAAGTCATGAATAACACAAGTTAAATACTGATCTCATGTTTGTTGATCATTAATGAATTGTGATGCATCTTTTATCTCAAGTAGCAACTATATTTGTTCAGGATTTATACTTCAGTAGTAACTGAGCTATTACTAAGTATATGTGCTCTATCAAGTACTACAGGAAATCGACTGGTCTGGAATGAGTTGTATTGGGCACTGCCATAAACTGTACAGAATTATCATCCCAGTGTTTGTCTGTGTTTAATAACATATTTATAATACCTCTTTTCATTAGGAATACAAAAAACCTTATCACAGAAGTACTCTCCTCAATGCAGATTTCCAGCTTACAGATGAGAAATGATCATCAGTATTGCCTGGATACTGCAGTTACTCAAAGCCTTTGCAATATTTATGTGCCAGATTTCTCTCTTATTCAGGAAGTATAAAGACTGAGAAAGCTTTACAAAGCTTTTAAAAACCTGCAGAACTGTTCCAGGGCCAGTTTACTCAAGCAGTGAATTAATACAAATGACTTAATTCCACCACATGCTTTCAGAGCTGCCTGCTCAGCCCCCGGGCGACTGTCAGTGTGACTTTGACTTTGAGATTACGTCACACAAATCCCTAGGCAGGCTCACACGTTAGCTTAGCGTGCTTACAGATCCCGGCTCACACGGTAATGTTAGTTGCACCCGCTCGACGCAGAGACGAGATATCCGTCCCATGCTGGGTGGATAAAGGTGGGACTTTCCAATGGGGCAGGATGGAGAACAGAACCACGTGTCACGGGGATGAGAGGAAAGAACGGGGACCTGAACTGGGGACGGAGCCTAGAGGGCATGGGTTTAGGAAGAGGGCTGAAAAAATGAAGCCATTCACGCCGGTAATGAGGAAATCACAGAGTAAAGATGGGAAATGGGTCATGGAAAGAACCTCAACTGGGCTTGGGCAGCAAGGTTTGGGAGCTTTTCTAGGAAGGAGAGAAAACAAAGCTGGGGTGTATGCAATAGCTGGGTAACGTGACGAAGTGCATTTCAGCAGAAGGCACTCCAGCCTTAATCTGCGCTCCTGACACAGATTCCTACTCATTTTATAGTCTTCAGCACAGAGCAAAGGCTCAGATGGCCCACCGGTGCTGAAGCGATGCGGCAGATGTTACAGAGCGGGCCCGAGGCCACAGACTGAGGGGGGGCCTTATCATAATCCCCCTCTGAGGAACGTCATTAATCACTGGCCGACAGCCCCGCGGAGGCGGCTCCCTATCGACGAACAGGGAGCTCAGTGATGCAGACCTCCCCACCCGCAGCCGCTACTAACACAAGGCAACCAATACCATAGCATTTATAGCTCACACCGCCTAAATACAAAAAGCCCAATATGGAAAATGACAATAAACACCTAGTAGAGGGATGAGAAGGATGCAATCAACGTGTGATGAGAGATCGCCACACTCTGACTAAGCAGCAAATCACTTACCTTTAAATCACACAAACACAAGCAGGCAATCTGAGCCCCGCCATTCACACCCCCCCCCAGCAATGCTAAAACCCCATCCACCTGTCCCCGGCATCACCTGGCTGCCACGAGCCCCCAATGCTACAGCCGCGCTGCGCTGTGTCACCGTAACTGATTCGCCTCATTATCATTCCAGGCTAAAGCCAGCGGCCCAATCAGATGGCTCGAATGCCACAGCGACATGTCACACAGTTACTCTCAGATTTATTGGGGCTCCTCTGGTTGGGGAAAACCACACAGCCACTCATAGATAAACCCATCGATCAAGGTCATTACCATAACGGAGCGTTAGAGGGTACCTCTCATTTTACTCAATATACAAGCTAATGAAATTCATGTGAAATTAGTACACTAACCAGAAACCTAAGAGAAAAATCTGTGTCAGCCAGTCAGGATGAATTATAAAAATGCATTATGACAATCAGTCTGTGTTTTTGTCGATTCCATAGTCTAAAACCGAGAGACGTGATCAGTAATTCAACATGACAACTAATTTAACACTTCAGCTCGCATCCCGCAGCAGCTAAAATGCCATCCTGACTATTACAGAACACACTTTCTGTATTTCCAAAGCTGTAGAACAATGTAATAGAATTATGAGAAAATAAGAGCACCTTGAAGTGGCAGAATTTCGTCAGGAGGGTCGTACAGAGTAACAAAGCAAACGCCATGACATGTTAGTAGGTGGAGATGCAGCAGGGAATAGATGAGTCAATGCAGAGAGGACACAGGGCCCATTCAGGACGCAGTGACAATGCCACACGGACACACACACACACACACACGCAGCTCCTGGTCAGAGTCATCCTCATGATTATATTATCATTATCTCTACAACATTATGATTAAGAAATATAGAGCTGGGGGTCATTATAATTATATTTGCTCTTTAGAGCTCCCATCCTCTCTGATAATGCATTTTTAAATGAGGTATAATTATACGTAATATCTCACACGCTGCACATGCACAATAGGGCTTGGCTGCTCTGCATCCTAAAGCACCACTGCCTTCCTCATTCAGTTGACTTTCTTTCCTGATTCAGTCCAAGGGCAACACACACGTAAATCCATCACCTGGGTGCCAGATAGATTTATGTTCTTGCCTAATCTCTGCCTGCAGGCTTGCCGGGCCTGGTCCATCATGAAATGCTGTTTGCTTGACCTCCAGGGGGTGGCGGGGGGGTTTCTTTCGGGCCAGTCTGGTGGAAATTCAAAACGGGCTCATAACGCCAGTTTACTGTGCGCGCTTATGTGTTTAGATTTCGGTACAAAACGGCCTTCACCGGCACGAGCCTGGTTTCGGAGATGCTGACTCTTTGCGTGGAATGACACAGTGCTATCGGAGGGTGGCGGTCCTCTAACGGGTACCTCTCAGCTCCATACCAGAAACACGGAAATTTACCACACACTACTTCAGCACGCCAGCCATAGAATATGTGTTTTAACATTGCGATTTGAAATTAACACTGCATTCTAAACTACACAGGATCTGCGATATACCAGATGCCCTGATGAAATCAGTGACACAAACGTCACAGGTCTGTGACATAACTAACGGCCTTACCTTAGCCTGCTTCTTCACCCTGACATATGGCACCCATGTGCGTTTCTCTTCCGCTATACAGCCCTCCAAAACACACAAACTACTGAAATGTCTCCCTTGGCCTGAAATGACACGATTCTTCATTATTAATCCATACGCCAGTATTATTCATGCCTGGTGGACTGTAATACACTAAGTGTGTGTGTTTTATTGCTGCTAGCTATTGTCCCGCACTCGGTATGTAGGGAAGGGATTTGTTCCTGATACATGAGATACAGACGTGCTATAAATAGCCTCAGAAGTGTCCCGGCTTTCTCACACCACTGTAAATATCAGTCTGTCAACGGGACATCCCGAAGAGGAATATATAAAAACAAATGGGGGACATGGGTGTGAAATCCCCCCCCCCCCGCCCCCGAGTTCTGTAAGCTACTGCTTAGAGAGATAGAGAGATGGAAAGTCCAGTTAAGGCATGGGAGGCTCCTGAGTTCAGACTGTGGATGAGCGCTTGACTTGAGATTCAACTTGGACAAAGGGTTTGACAAGACAGCAGTTCTGACGCAATATTCCCGAAACCACTGCGTTTCCCGGCATGAGAACTGCAGCCCTCCAAGCTTATGATGCCGCCACTTGTCTCCTCAAAACCCGTAGAGTCTAGAGGACAACTGGGGTGACTCACCTCCTTTTCAGGTTCCCTCTTTCCCCCAGAGAGTGCACCTGTCTTCCTGTTGTCTTGGGCCTGGGTGCTATAGTTAGCACGATGGACAAGTTCCACATACATCATGTTCTCTGGAGGGCACAAGTACTTGATTCTGGGTCTGATCCAAACATGGGCTGCTGAATTAGACAGACGTGCCCGCTGGTACGTAAACATACAGACAAAGTCACTCTGTCTTTCTTAAATGGCAGTGTGGCTGTTCATCCTACACATGCTCATTTTCATTGATGCATGCGCCGCAGTGAATTCTGTCACAACTCTGATAGTTCTCTATGCATCTGAGGAACATAAGGTTGGACATCAATCTCCCCCAAGTACTGACAGCAACATTAGCATGCACTGACTTTTACTGGCCATAACCGGCACATGCC
>JAODLD010000101.1:16143975-16155720 GCA_026781065.1 Mormyrops boulengeri | reverse complement strand
CCCCCCCCCCCCCCCCCCCCCCCCCCCCCCCCCCCCCCCCCCCCCCCCCCCCCCCCCCCCCCCCCCGCCCCCAGCAGTACATCAGGAGGACAACTGTGAAATAATGAGTTCCTTTAGGTGCACAGCTTGTCTAACTTACATTTGAAATACTGATCTGTGAAATAAATCAAAATTAAATTAAGATAATGAGGGGAAATGATACGTAGTTATTCAGTGACTTTAATACCATAACCAGTAAGTTCTCATGTAAAATGAGAGGTTTACCTTCTGGTCCGTGTCCTGCACTGACATAAATCTATGACAGAAATAACAGTATTGTTAGTCCTGGACGAAGGAGGAGTCTCTCTGATACTCAGCGTCTCAGCTGACCTGGTAAGCAGGGAAAATGGAAAGGGTACCTAATAACAAACAAGGCTGGGGGGGTCATGAGGGTCTATGGGTCAACAGTATTTGCACCAGTCAGAGTATGAAGCTCTTGAGTGACATTTATCTACCAAAAATAAAATGTACTGCATGAGCAGGACAGTGTCAGGTACCCATTATGCTACAGGTCCTACACTCGGTGGTTACTTTTTATTTTGCCATACAGCTGCAACTCATATTGTTGGGGAAGTTACTCACAAACAGGCAACAGTTTGTGAGGCTCCAGGACTGTGTGTGGGAGCCAGTAGTGAGCAGTACTGGGACATTTCAGGGAACCATCCTGTCCCTCATCCTGTTTACCAATCAGACTTCCAGTACAACACCAGCTCATTTCATGTGCAGTGGTTTTCCAATGAGCCAATGATGAGATGAGATAGAGAGAACATCAGCTCAACCTCAGCAAGACAAAGGAGTTGATAGTGGATTTGCAGCATGCTACGGAGCTCCTGAAACTAATTAGCATCTGGGGGGAGGAATCAGAGGTGGTGCAATGCTATAAATTCCTCCTGACCAGCAGACTGGACTGGGCAGACAACACAATGGGGGTGTACAAAGAAACACCACAGACCAGACATGGGGGAAAAACTAAAGGATAGATGGATGAAAGAACCACCCAGCCGACCGACCAACTTACGACCAGTTTACTCTCCTTGGACAACCTTCTGCATAATCTCTGTGCCCACACCTCACTGAAAAACAATGCATTCAAGACATAATAACTGTAAGCTTCCCTAACAGCGACACACTTTGAATGGCAAATACATTACACACCCTCCATGCCAAACACTACCTGTGTGATTGCTGACCTTGGCTGTATGCTTGTAAGTCCTCATAACACACTTTTTAGCGAATCGCATAAACTGTTTCTCCACGGAAAGGTTAGGATTAAGGTTAAGGTTAGATGACTAATGGTGTGGAGAATTTGCTACTCGCAGGGTGAGCGCCAACCAGGCCATGCCCTTCGGATCCCTAATGCCTGGTGCCTTAATACCCGCTAACAGCCTTAACAAAAGAACAGCGGGTCACTATGGTCCCCAAGAGAAGCGACTTATTCTAAGGAAAGTCTGTTAAGTTTTCAGCACAAGCCTAATTGGCCACAGTCTCTCCACGTTTCTCATCTCTTGCAACTAATGAAGGGAGAGTCTGCCTCACTTCATCTATCATAGAGGTGTGCAATTCACTTCCAGACAGGTTTTGTGCCCCTGTCCTAAAGTATAATTGAATATTGTGGCAGTTTTGCTACAAAATAGCCACATGGGAAAGCCAACTGCACTTAGGGGAGAGGACTACTTTGTTTCTCCTTTGCAGGGTGGGAGGGACGGCAGTTTGAACGGTACAGCAAAAATAATGGGAGATGCAAAAATCTATTCAGAAGGCCACAAAGACTGAGATAAAAACGGTGCTGAGTCAGGGAGACACTGTACCGCTCCGGTCACTGCCGAATGCTTCCCTGAGAGCAGAGAAAAGAAGCACTAAGGATTAAAAAGAAAAGGAAACCTCTGTCGTCACCTAACATGGAACTAAAAGACATCTGCCTTGCAGATGAACACACGGATGCAGGGGCACCACTAGACATTTTGGGCCCCATGAAAGCATATCATATGGACCCCCCAACCCAGATCGATCCAATTTTTTCAACTTTCTTAGGGTGCAGGTCAGCCTTGGATCCATCAGATGGATGGAGGGCCCCCCATAATTCACTTCACCTGTGTATTTTGACGAAAATGGCTAATTCACTGCTAAATGTACTCCCGATCCAACTAAGTGCACTGCAGTTAAACCCAGCCGACACCTGTCTCCCCTCTGGGACTCAGCCTAACTTCACCACTCATTCCCCTTCCATTCCGCAGTTTGAACATGCTCTCTCAACATTTCCATTTCACCTCAGCCCACAGCGAAGTTCACATAAAGGCAAACAAAAGCTGGCCTTTCACCGGATGCCCGTGAAATCTCTCATTCCCATAACTCTCCTTGGGAGGCCATATCGATCTGCCCCGCCTCCAGATCGGGTGGCTCGGCCTCACGAGCGCTTTGTGAGACCTGGATCCGGGGTGATCCGCACTCATGAATGCAGCCGAATGCGCACAGCCTGAATGTGCCCGTCTGCTGTTATCACGCAGGACACAGACATGCTCAGGATACACCGCCATCCCTCACTAAATCTAATCACCGGCGGCATAACTGCGCAGCAGAGCCGATCTCATTAGACAAAATGCAGCCATCTCTCTAACAACATTATCTCAGCGTGCGAGAATTAATTATGCTGACAGAGTGGGATCCCTCCTCGTAAGGGCACCGCCTCATTCTCGCACCAGGGCTTCTGGGAAGCCACGAATCTGTATTCTCTAGATGCAATGAGCCGGCAGCTGCATAGCTGACATGGGATGTGTTCTGAAATAAGCCTGATGTGATGGATTCAGATTTTGGGCCGGCACCTTCATCAAACGGGGCAGCTATCCTCAGATCCCGTCATGCCCGGGTGCTGAAATTCACCCAACTTAGGCTGAAGCATAGAGACAGTTAGCATGACGCTGGCAAACACTCATATGGACGGAGAAAAGCCAAAAGGAAACCGATCAGGGAAATAACAGTATCGCAAAAAGTGAATGTGATGTTATTCAAAGGAGACTTATCATGCTCATTTTCAATGTTCATAATTTTACTTTTGGCATCTACTAGAATAGATTTACATGCTTCAGTGTTGCAAAAACACATTATTTTTTTCATACTGTACATCTCTATTCACACTCTGCCCGAAACGCTCTGTTAGAGCTCCTGTGTCTTTAAGGCTCGCCCCGATGTGTTCAGTGTGCTCTGATTGGTCAGCTTGCCCGCACCTACACATTCCGTCATCTTCCAGTCTGATAATATCCCTGCATTATGCCGAGCTGATTCAGCTGTAGAGACCTCCCTGCCCATCGCAGCACTGCAAAAAACTAAAGTGAAAACTACTAGGCAGTTGCTGATTATCTCTAAAGCAAAGTATTGCTTGAAAGCAATAATTTATCCAAAGTTTACAACTGAAGGTTTATATTGACTAGACTGAAAGTCGGCACACTTTTTTCGAGGCAAACTCTTTTGTGTTGTTTTGTTTTAGGTATAATTCATTACAGTGTCCGGTGGTTTCCAAGCTGTTCTCAGACCCAGGCAAGCAGAACTCTGCATAACACGTGTAAAAATACAGAAGGCATTAGAAGCTTAGCTAGCAAGTTCGCAGAAGCCTATGTTGGAATGCGACCGTAACATCCATATTCTTAAACCGCTTAATCCCAACTGGGAGCGCAGGGAACCAGAGCCTAACCCGGGAACAATGGGCGCAGGCAGGAACCAACCCTGGGCAGCCGCCAACACGCCGCAGGGCACACACACTCACAGGGCCAATTTAGACACACCGATCAATCTATTCAGCATGCTTTTGGACCGTGGAAGGAAACTGGAGCCCTTGGCGAAAACCCATGCGAACACGGGGAGAGGGACCCGGGACCGAGGCACTGCGCCACCGCGCCACCCTATGCCGCCATAACATTACAGCTTGTAATCATAAATCTACCTTGAACACTCTAAGTAGCTACTTTGATTGTTTTAAACATGACAAACCCACAAGTAATAATACATTTCTCCTCACAGACCAGAAGACGTCTTCATCACATGGCTAACAAAATTCTGTTTTAGTAGCCGGTATGCCGACTGTGGGTTGTGCGAGTTCCCAAGCTTGCAGGTAGGCGGCCAATAAGGATTGTGTTACAAGGTGACCTCACCATGTCACAGAAATAAGGGCTGGTTTCTGTCGGTGAGAGTTTCTCCCTTTGATGGGTACTTAAGATTTTACAGGCCGTTTCCATGCAGATAAAGATTATATAAAGATATATAACACACTAAAGGAAAGGGAAAAAAACAGAAAAGGATAACAGGACATCTTTAAGCACCCTTCATCCATTGTATGTGTGTATAAATTATGTAAATTTCATCCCATGTTTTAAAAATAAGTACTGATACTAAAAGTGTGTGGACAACAAACCTTGGTGCTTTGTTTTCTTGTCATATAATATTACTGTCAGCCATGGACTGTGCCTGTGGTATGAGGTGAGGAGACACCACTGAGGAAAATGGATTTTTAAGAATGCGGGAGATATAAACATTTCGGGACAGTGGGCTTCGAGACACGTGACAGGTGACTTTTCCTGGTTCCTAGGCCCTAAAAGGAAGTGAAATGAGAAAATGGGAGAGACCGAAAAGCAGAAAAGAACGTCAAAATACAGACAGGAATAATGAAGTTAGCAAATACGCATCAGCCGGAGCTGGCGGCCTTCCCACGTCCGCTTTGTTCTGATCTGTGCTGAAAATGATACCCCCACAACATGCATATGGAATAGCCAACCTACCTGAACACTTTGTGCGAAGCGTAATCCATCCCGTGTTCTGTGTGACTATGGGGTAGGCACACTGCCAAGGCCACATGCCAGCCAGCAGGTGAACTTAGTACCACTGCAGCTGAGGCATCAAAGGCAACATTAAAGACCAAGCTGTAATCCAGCGGGGTCCGGGGGGCGTTACATCATAATAAATATGTATAATAAATATGTATATATCCTATGCCAGTAGATCTACTTGAGGATCAGCCGTTTTTCGTGCAATGGCAAACAGGTCATGGAGGCTGGACGTGGGCCCAGATATCTCACATTGTGCAAAAGTTTGGAGAAGAGGAGAACTGTCCTAAAACCCTGGCTTCCTCCTGTCCACTCAGCTCTCCTTGGGTAATGTGTTTACAGAAGGTGACAATCTGCTTGACCTGGCCGGACTGGGTCAGGACACTGCATTCTACAGAGGTTCTCTGATTTTAAACAGGTACATCCAAACAGCAGCCAATCACGGTGACCGACACCTCGGACACCTTGAAGTTCCCGGAGATCTACGTCTTGATGTTTGAAAATAAGAGAACTTCTAAATGGCTTCAAAGCAAAAGGCATAAGATAATTTGCCACACAAATGAAAACCTATTAAAGGGAACTGAATGTCCTTAAACATGAAGACATCTTAGCCATACTGTTCACGAAACCTGATTGAACGCAGGAAGGAAGACTTCCCACCCTGCTGTGTGACACATGCTGCCAGGGGTGTGGGACGGTATGACTCGGACATAAGGCATAAGTTACGCTTAGCCTGGCTTTTCCCCCGTGTTTGTTAAAACCAGCCGAGGTGTGAGGTGGGGTGCCAATGCACGCTGACAAGGCTGTCTGCAGCCACATGTCGAGCTTTATTCTCTACCTGGCCCATGCACTGACTCCCCACAAGGGGGTTAGCGAGCCCGGAATCTGAAAACGGGCCCCCGTGTGCTGATGAGCTCAAAATAAAGTACGAGCTACAGGAACAGTGAGGCCACGAGATGCTCCACACCAAATCAAGGTGTAATTCTCCACGCTTTTCCAGGGAAATGAGTTGGACTCATCAGCTGGAGGTCTGTGGAACAAGCAGTACCAACAGCAGAAATTCGGCAATAACCAAACTGTCTAGTAAGGCCCAGAATGCACCGTACAAATGTAATTGGGAAACTTTTTCGTGGTTCAGGTTGCAGATACCATTAAAAAGGCATAACTTAGGTCTTCAATGGTAAATTCCCAGTTCAGCGGATATCCACTTATACCCTATCCTACACCGTATAATTACTTCTGATTCACTCTGGCATGCTCCCCCTGATTGGTCCAGCTGTGGAGCTTATTCGGGGTCCTCTAAATGTCAGCTGCAACTTAAGTGTCAGCTTACATACCAAAGGCTGACATGCATGCGGAATCTGTCACCCTACCTTCTGCAGGAGTGGCCAGCTAGCAGTGAACATCAGGGCCAACTGGCGCTTAGCGTGCCCAGGGGGTTAGGGTAACAGAGCTATCCAGGACACAAGAGCTAGGGCAGAGAGACCCAGGGCAGAACAGAGGAATGGAGGAAGACTGGAGGACAAAGGGAAGGAGAAAGAGAGGGGAAAAGTGGATATAAATAGGAGAATGGCAGGTGTTATTTCTGGGGCCTCTGTTCTGGGGTTTCAAACTCACCTAGTAACCTGCTTTTAGCAGTAGTGACACTTCCAAACCGAGCCAAAGCAGGTGAAGTGCAAGATGGCTCTCCGGTGGCTTTAGAGACCCACCCGAACCAGGCTAGAGCCAAGAGTAAGGAACCGAACCATGTAACCTAAGTTCACATGCTCTCCACCACTCGGGCCGACGCTGGCCTAAGCCAGTGTGGAGCTTACAGAGGCTATCACAGCGAGGCTATCACAACCAGTCTATCACAACGAGGCTATTGCACAGCTTCTCATGGCCAAGCTTCTCAGAAACCTAACAGCCAGCGGGTCTACGACAGTCCACATAATTACACTGTCAATGAGTCCATACGGCTGCTCTCCTCAATTACCCAAACAAGGCAAACACAAAAAGGAACCACAGCCAGCAATTAGAGTGGTAGATGTGAAAAAAGACCCTACATCAATCCTCTAACCACGTACCCAGTATAGGGCTATAGAGAGTATGAAGAACCAAGCAGAGGAACAGTCTGGATGTGACTGTTCGTCCCATAGTATGAGAAATTCAGACACCATCTCACCTACATGTTATAACTGTGGGAGAAAACTGGAGCACCCAGGCAAAACCAACACAGCACAGGAAGTACACACAAGCTCCATATACACAGAACAAGGGTGGGATTTGGACCCATGACCCTGGGGGCAGCAGGCCACAGTACCACATGCCTAGCCACATATCAGCAGACACTCCCTCAGGAATGCATTACTGCTGATTTTTAGTTGTAATGAATCACCTTTGTCAGCTCAAAAAACAGCACCACTTCACAACATCCCTTAATTTATTTCATGCTATATATAAAAGCCAGCAGTTAGAAGATGGATTGACACATTTAAGCCCTGCTACCAAAAAGTATTAAATATAAAACTTTGTGATATATTTTAGTCTCATCACTTGAAATGATCATGTTATTCTTCAAAGTGAGTATAAGTAAAATGCATTATCATCTTCCGATCGCTTATCCAGCACAGGCTTAGCCTATCACAGGAAGCGTATTTCACAGGGCAGCAGCCCCCTGCAAGGGATGCCAGTCCATCACAGAGTGTACTCGCTGGCAGAAACACCTGCACACACTTAGGGTACCTCAGAGACACCAGTTCTCCTATACTGCAGACAGCAAGTCAAGCAAAAGTCATGAGAACATGTTTTCAAATGTCAAAAATCCTGAAACTGCAGAGCTAGACTGGTTTGAAGATTGAACTAATTCCCTGTTCAAAATGCAAATCTATTAGGTCAAAAAGTGGTATATGTTAAAATATAATATAAGTAAAATACAAACGCGATCAAATTCCTTAGGTGTTTCTCTCTGTAAAATTGAGTCTCACTTCAGATGGAAAACTTGAGAGCCTGGCATAGTGACCCAGCGTCCAAACAGATGGTTCCGTTAAACGGCATCACTCATCAGAGCGAGTGATGCCAGCTTACAAACGAGCGCACGTCATCGATCATCTGGTGGGAACTGAAAGTTTCCAAGAAACGGGGATAAGTAGGAGTGGGAGAGGTTTCCAAGAGAAAACCTCCCTGACAATCTCACCAAATCCAGGGTATGAATATTACACACTGGAAAAACACTCATGCCGTCAGGACAAGCCTTCTTAACACCAAAACCCAAACACTAACAGAGACCATACAGTTCAATAAACACTAACATAAAAACACTAACATTATTGTCTAAAAAACGAAACCAATTCCAGGGGTTTCCATGTGGTTTAGGGGTTTCACACCATTTTACACATGACGTCTCATAGCACTGAGGGAACTACAAAGATTTTTCAATACTTTGGAGATCAGAAGCTCGGCAGCTGTAATCGGCTTCAGCTCTTCCCAGTGTACAGCCCACTCACTTTCCTGTTAATGGGGACAGTGGTTTCTAAGTTCCCCTGGGCAGCTGTAGCAGAATCGCCACTTCAGCCTCCACGAATACCTCTCACCTTGGTAAAGTCGCGGGTGATGAAGGGGGCAGCTCTTCAACACAATGGTCTGAAGCACCCCTGCAAAGGGCGGGTGGTGGGGACTGAGAGGTGCATTTCTGTCATCGAGCAAAGATGGAGGGGAGTTTGGTCCCTAGCAACGGACACTCAACTCACATTTAAAAATGTCTAGAGTTTATATTCTGATCATCTAGCATTTGAATTGCAGGACTATGCATTGATCTGCCCATAAACGGAGATTGCCCTAGCAATTCCGTAATTGCCATCCTGGAACATAACAATCTCTTCTGGGAGTCCCATGTTCCCCTATATATGACTCTACAGGCACTGTTACATCACTTTGTCAAACTTGGGTGGGGGAACAGGCAGAGGAGTTTGTCAGACAGAATTCACGCTGAGAGATTAGGAAGCAATTATGACTCTTCTGATTATGACACTCAGTCAAGATCTACATTTTCCATCTAAATCCATCTAATTGATGGAACTCATTTTAAATCCATTTCTCAGCCCCACTGTGACACAGTCTTAGCAACCACAATGTCCTTTTACGAAACACAAATTGTTCTTTTACAAAACACATTTTTATTGTCGTGTCGCAGGTGAGTGGGAAAGCTACACTATATGGACAAAAGTATTGGGACACATCTCTCAATCATCGAATTCAGGTGTTTCATTCAGACCCATTGCCACAGGTGTATAAAATCAAGCACCTAGCCATGCAGCCAGGTTTACAAAACATTTGTGAAAGAATGGGTCGTTCTGAAAATCTCAGTAATTTCATGTGTGGTACTGTCATTGTATACCACCTTTGCAATGAGTTTGTGAAATTTCTTCCCTGCTAGATATTCCTCGATCAACTGTAAGTGGTATGATTGCAAGGAGGAAGCATTTAGGAACAACAAACTCACCCACAAAGTGGCAGACCATGTAAAGTAAGAGAGCGGGGTCACCGAGTGCTGAGGTGCATGGTGCGTAAAAGTCGCCAACGCTCTGTTGACTCAGTAACTGCAGAGTTCCAAACTTCCTCTGACATTAACCCCAGCATGAAAACTGAGCACCAGAAGCTTCCAGGAGCCAGGATCCAGAGTTTCCCCAGGAGCCAGGAGCTTCATGGAATAGGCTTCCATGGCCAAGCAGCTGCATGCAAGCCTCACATCACCGAGCACAATGCCAAGCGCTGGATGGAGTGGTGTAAAGCACCCTGCTACTGGACTCTAGAACACTGGAAACTTGTTCTGTGCAATGATGAATCATGCTTCTCTGTCTGGCAGTCTGATGGACAAGTCTGGGTTGGTGGATGCCAGGAGAACGTTCCTTGCTTGACTCTATTGTGCCAACTGTAATGTTTGGTTGAGGAGGGTTAATGGTATGGGGTTGTTTTTCAGGGGTTGGGCTAGGCCCCTAATTTCTAGTGAAGGGATTTCTTAATGCTTCCGCATGCCAAGATATTTTGGAAAATTCTATGCTTCCAACATTGTGGGAACAGTTTGGGGAAGGCCCTTTTCTGTTCCAGCATGACTGTGCCCCAGTGCATAAAGCAAGGTCCATGAAGACATGGTTGGGTGAGTTTGGTGTGGAAGAACTTGACTGGCCCACACAGAGCCCTGACCTCAACCCCACCAAACACCTTTGGGATGAACTAGAATGGAATTTGAAAGCCAGGCCTTCAAGTCCAACATCAGTGCCTGAACTAACAAATGCTCTTCTGAACGAATGGGCAAAAATTATACTACAGCTGCAAAGGAGGGGACCAACTCCATACTGATGTCATAAAAGTTCCTCTAGGTGTAATGGCCAGGTGACCCAGTACTTCTGTACATTTAGTGTAGGTGTTAAACCAAACAGAGACATGCTTCTGATGGAAATAATGCTCTTTTTTTGAGTGTCTTTAAAAAGACAGTCTGGTGTTCATACCTCTGCTTTCTGTTGGCTCTGTCACAGAATGAGCTTCTCACCTGTGCACCTCAGTCAGCTCATGGTTGGACACTTATCAGGTGGGCGGTTACCGCATGGAATGATGGGAAGGGGGCCGAGTCAGACTTACCCAATCCCCTAGAGCCATGCCCTACATTATTTTAAAACGAAGGCAGCGCAGACCAGCAGGCTACCAGAACGATTAACACCTTGACCCGTGACAAAGAGCAGAGCAGTGGGTGATGCAAAGTCCTGGCTGGCAGGCTGTAAGAGTTAAGGATGATTCCATTACAAGTGTTATCACTCCTTTTTCTAAAGGGATAGTGACCGATACACTTCAATCTACACAATACTTCCATCTGTGCCAATGGTTTTATAGAATAAAAATGAAAAAGCAGCATGGTAGCATTAACTTACCTCTATAGAGCTGCATAACAAGAGTCTAATGCAGAGTTTCCCCAAGTACTGGCTCACACCTGGGGAACACAGTAATGAGCCAGAGTATTGATACGAACATGATCGCCACCCGTGAAAATTTACTGAGGGGATAGAGTTGGGCGATATAAATATTTCGAATTATCATAATATAAAATTTAAACGATATGAACACGAGAGACATTGTTAAGCTGTCAATAAGGAGCATTGTGCAATAGCACATCAGTCTATTTCATCACAGAAAGGAATGCAAATCCAGCCAATCATATGGTAGTGTTTTATGAACGGATACCCTTGCCCAACAAGTGCACTGGAAGGTTGTTTGAGTTAGCGGAGCACGGCAAATGCTACTGTTTTGGTAATATCATGGAAGAGATAAGCGCTTCTTCAGAGGAAGCTTCAAGTGTCGGTGACAAAAGTGACAGCTCAGTAGCTCAGAAGATATTGTGGTTGAACAAGGTAAAAAGTACAATAAATTCTGCTGAAAACTTGTGTGAACTAAAACTGGAAAAACTGAACTTATTTCATCGCTTGAAGCATTGGCAGTCACTGAAATATCCAGAAGGCAAGCGCTTACAGTTACAAACATCAACAATTAGGTCTTCCACTTTCAACCTAATGAAATACAGGACAAATTGAATCTCATCTTGATTAAAATGGGACACAGCATTTTATTTTTCACTACTCTGCCAGCAAAGTCAAACCTAATCCCTTGAACAAGCATAGAGGCAGTAAGAGGAAAAAAACCTAGCATCAAACTGTACTGTCTGCGTTTTGTAGTGTTATGTCCTGTGACAAAAACTTTTCTTGCTTTATTAAAATTTGATTTTACTTTGCAGTACAATAAATTTCTCACCTTTTTTCATATAAAAACAGCTAACATTTGATGCTTTAGATCAGGGGTGTCAAACTGCAATCCTGGAGGGCCGGAGCCCTGTGTAGCTTAGTTCTTTCCCTGTTCCACCACAAATGAT
>JAODLD010000101.1:16087988-16141046 GCA_026781065.1 Mormyrops boulengeri | reverse complement strand
CCCCCCCCTTCACAAACATAACCGTGGCTGCCCAAAAGACATTTCCAGAACAGAAACCCAAAACTAGAGAAAAAGGAAGAAATGAAGGAAAGGAATAAATGCCAAGACCATTTCACCCTCCTGAATTTAGATCAGCTGCTGAAATGCAATTCGTACCTTTGCCTATTTCACACAGCTAAATATTTACAGATACAATCAGGATGAAGGTTAATCAAGGACTGAACAAAGGCCATTGCTATCCTACTTGAACCCAAAATTGATGAAGTTCCTGCTCATACCTTTCACAACAGGCACAAAAATGACTATTTCACAGAATTTCACTCATGATTCAAATTCATTGAAAAAGGGATTAGGCAAGAGAATCACACACAGCTTAACATTTAAAGAATAGGTGCTGATGTGACCTGCCCCCCCCCCCCCAAAATAAATAAATAAATAAATAATATCCACGACCATCCTGCGGTGTTATTAAGCTACTGGGAATGGATTCAGAGGGTAGTTCTACAGAACGTGGCTTGAAAAAATATTGATCAGGTTGACAGTGCATAGAAATGAAAGACATTTGAAAAAGTTCTTAATAAGAGTTTGGAATGATTTGGTACACTTACCCAGTAGCAGCCTGCGGTGAATCTGGAGCTCATCCAAAGCAGCACATGATAAACTCATAACAGTATTGCTTTTGATTCTTTCAAACTAGGCTTGGGCAATTATTTTTCATGGAGGGACAAATCTTCACCATGAAAGACTTGGTAATTTTTCAGAGAGGCCATTTTAGCGTGTCTTTAAGGAGGTAGCAACTGTATTAGCCGTTATTCATGAGTCTTGAACATAAAAGATGTTTTAATTTTTTCGTATTAATGATCACGTGGGCCAGTATAAATAGCTCCATGGATATGGCCTGTAGGTTGGCTTTCAGCTGTAAGAGGGATAATATGTATCTCCTGTTTCAGACAGCCTTTTACACACAGTGTGATGTGCAGGCACATGATGGTGTGCACGTCACCTTTGTTCGTAAATCCACATCACTGGTGTGTCACAGTATCACAGCAAAGATGTGGCTGGTGGTACATTCAGGGGGAACATCAGCCTTAATTTAACTGTTTGACCATGAAGCACCATCCACTCCAGCAGCCTCCATTAACCGATGGATTTAGGAGGATTTCAAGGAGAAGTTTACCCAGCACTCTGCTGGCAGCTTACATTTAGGCAAATAAAAGAGCGCAGTGGATTATGGGTAATTTAGAAGTAACAATTGCTGGAGATGCAAGAGGGTTAAAACCACTTCTTTCTGACTGCTCTGGTATTAATGGTCCTCCCTGGGGCTGACAGTAATTGCCCTTAAAGTACACCGATCTAGTACTTTAGAGGACACCGGGGTTGAGCTCTCACTCTGCAGATGAATGTACTGATTAGATGTCAATCAAAAGTGAATACATCACCTGGGAAATAAACGCCAAGGATCCCACAGCCTCCTTTGCTTGCAAATTGTTGTGCATATTTCTGGAATTTTGACTTAGCTATATTACGTTTCAAGAGACCCTTAACTGAAGAAAAAAATGGACAATTTTATTGGACAATTGCTGTAGGTGGTAACTAAAAGCAAATACAAGGAAGAATTACAAGCCTGTCTTTGATATTCTAATTAAAATGTTTTCTAATACATTTAAAATCACTTAGATTCTAATTCTGTTTGATCGATATGTCATTGGATAATGTTTAACCTACTAAATATGCACCTGTATTCTAACTGGACTGTGACCCACAAAGTTTTATTTTTTGGTTTTGGTTCCTGAAGCAAAAGTGGAGATGTCAGAGCCAACACAGAAAAATCAAGGAGTTTTCTCAGAGAATGGAGATCATCCTCAGGAGGACCGCCTTAGGGTCACCTTTCCACATACAGTCACAGCCACAGGGAGCGGCCAGACAGACTGACAGCCTCCTGTCTTCATCAGTCTAGTCGCAGTTTGATTCCAGTTTGATTTGCAATTGTAATTGGTGACTTTGATTGGCAGTATAACCGCCCCCCGCCCCCTGCCATGGGAAAGATGTTTCCCCCACAACTGTGCCCCACCTACAGCGCCAGCCTGATGAGGCTGACAACCGTCAAAGAACCGAGGAACGTCTGGGGTCCTGCTGATTCCAGAGCTGCTTTTTAGGGGAGCATTGAGCTTCTTCAGGAGCTGTGAGATATCAAAGCTGGAAAGGCCTCCACAGCTCTATGCTGGAGATTAGCACGCAGATGCAGAAGACGGGCCAAAGTGCCTGGTGTTGTGGAAATCACGCCACGGAATATACCGTATGCATTATGGCCCCTCCAAACCACAGCTAACTTCAGGGACAAATGCAGGAGACACTCAGCCAGGTAACCACTGGTGTGTACTTCTCTTAGGATGGTTAGCACTCAGGAATAGCCACTCAGCTCAGCCACACTGACAGACCCGTATTCACAGCTTACCCTTGTTATCTGTCCATCACGCACTCATTCTGAGCCAGGCAGCCGGTTTCAGGTGCATTTAAAGGGCAGCAGGCCTACAGCTTCTGCTCGTTTCTGTCAGGGTCAGCCCCTGTTGTTCCACTCTGTGTCCCTTCCCCGTTTGGCCAGCAGGCGTTGCTGGTCATCCCGTCCCACGTGTTGTCAGTCTTTGTGTCTTCCCTTGTTGTCAGTCTGTAGTGTTTCCTCTGCTCCCTGTCAGCCACGTGCCTCAACTCGTTGAGTTTGTGGTTGTCTGTGAACCCCTCTGTCCTGTGTTTGAATCCTGCCTCCTCTGTTTTTATATTTTGTTCCCTAGTGTTTCATTTGTATGAGTTTTTGTAGTTCTTGTGTCTGGTGATTTTCTATTTGGTTTTGGATTTGTTCCTTGTGCCCCTGCTTGTGTTTTTACCTGTCTGTACCTCCCCAGTGTTAGATTCTGTTTCCCTGTTCCTTGGTTAGTTCTTAGTTTCCCTGTTTAGTTCCTTTGAGTTTATTAGCTTCACCTGTTGCCTGCCCTTGTGTTTTCCTGATTGTTTGTTGTCCTGCACCCTCCCCGATTGGTTAATTGTCTGTCTTACTCCTGCTTGTCATTACCCCGTTCAGTTTTTGTATTTAAGTTCCTGTCTGAGTTTAGTCCCCAGTGGTTCATTGTTTGTCGTAGTCAGATGTATGTACTTTGGATGTTCTGTTATTTGTAGCCTGCCCATCCGCCCGCCCTTTTGGAATTTAGTCTTTGTTTATCCCCTTTTGTTTTTGACCCCTCGTGGTCCTTTTGGTTTTTGTAGTGTTCTTAGTGTTTTCTGTTTTGTTAAATAAATCCCTGTCGGTCTGCCCGTGAGCCGCAAGTGGGTCGTCCACGTTTGTTCCTGCCTGCGTCATGCCTTGCCTTCCACCAAACCTGCCCAGATCCATGACAGTTTCATACTGGGCCTATGTACCGTTATGTATTATGAATTGTAGGGCTAGAACTGCTTGATTAAATAGTTTTTAGCTACTATTATTTTAACCTGACTGAACATTAGTACTATAATGATGTGGTACCCCATTTAGGCTGTCCCCTGCCTCCTGCCCTGCACCTGGAACAGGATCCAAGCCCACTGTGACCCTGCACTAGATAATCGGTTACCAAAGATGCACGACTATGAATACCTACAGCTGTTATTGCAGATATTTCATATTATCACATTTAAAATATAACGGCTGAAAGATGAACTCATAAGGAAGTTCAGCAGGTTTGGGCACAACAAAAGGTATAACTGCACTTTGGGGTTCTCGTTCACGGCAGCCATCACTCCAAGATGAGGACGCGAGCAACTCGCATCCTGGGCAGTAATGGGCCAACTTACCTGGTGATCATCTACACGGCTGAGATCACGACACGACGCCAGCGCAGCTGCCTAATGCAGACACAAGGGAGCATTTTGATTATTATGTGTACTACTAAAAATACTGATTTTACTTCAGTTTCACAAGTTTCATAAGGCCTGTATTTGTTACGTGTCAAAAGATTTTACTTCACAAAACACAAGAACCTCCATCAAAGGCTAATCTTTCCAGTCAGAAGCAATTGGTAGGCGAGGGACATACTTAAAGAGTGTTTTAGAACTACTGCAGACAGAATGCAGTTTCAGTGACTTTCTGTTTTGACAGCATTTCTGTTTTTTACGCTTCAAAAATCTGTCAAATCAGTATGGACTAAAAATAATGTCATGCTTCATAGTAGTCTTGTTGTTTTATTTGTTTTTTTTAAATTTTAATGGAATTCTGGAACAAGTGCTGCAATCACTGCAGAACTGGGTATAATTTCACGAGGGGTCTATAATTATAGCTTTTACGATGTGCGTGAAAGCCAACCACAGCTCATGCAAAGCAGGAAAATTTCCTGCCTAATAAAGGTCTGGCTTTGAAAAGTGAAACTGGCTGCATGCAGAGTGAAAGCATCCATTTGGAAAAAAAAAAACAAATTAACGCATTTCTGCTTTTAGGAGTGGGAGGCAAAATAGGTCTTAGTCAGTTTGAGTATACAGTTAGTATACTGTAGGGTTGCCCATCAGTAGGTCATTTCAGCAAAGGGAATATGGGTGTGATTCTTTGGCTGCCAAGGTGTTGGCTCTGTGATGTACATGCTCAGATTCTTACGGTTAATCTTTCTGATAAGAATCACTGAAACGGCACATTTACTTTCAGACATCCACTGGTGCCCTCACAAGCTAAGGAAATACTGCAATAATCAGAATTGCAAGTGAGCTTGGCACCAAAGAGATGCATTTTAATGAATTCAGTCCTTTAAAAAAGATAGTATCCCTCCGTCCGTCTGCCCATCCATCCATCCGTCCATACGCTTCACACAACTATTTACCCAGTCCAGGTCTCCAGTGAGAATTCCGCTTATGAAGGAAGCTTGTAACATGAGACAGGTGCACCCTGAATGGGATGCCTGTTCATCACAGGACACACACACACACACACACACACACACACACACAAAATCATAAAACACTATCTAGATTCAAATGCACTATGTATTACTTTCATACCTTAACAGCACCCCTGTTTGATCCCTGAAAAATAAATCTACAGTGCTGAATATGAGAAAATCCTACAAAGGCCAGTATTATATAGAGTGCTATGTGATGGCCACTGGCCCTAGAACCAAACTGTTTTGCTGACCCTCAGCGGCACCAAATAAGCAGCCAGCGGGATTCAGCGGACAGAATAGCTGCCAAACAGAAAGAGAACCGTGCTTATAGAGATGCTGCTTGGGACTCCCACTGATGGGGGCACTACAGAAAGAAAGGTGGTGTGTTTTTGTGGGGGGGGGTATCTCCTCCAGGGGGTCATACAGTCATTCTGTTACACCTGTATGATGAAAGGTTTGTAGAGAATTAAACAAAAAAGTTGCATTGCTAGACCTGTGTTCCTTGATAGGATTTCACAAGCAGTATGGGTAAACACATGTTAGGCGTATTGTTCAAGGTAACGTCTAAGCCAGGGGTGGCCAGTCTTATTCACAAAAGGCCGGTGTGTATGCAGGTTTTTGGGGGTTACCTTTAGGTCAGCTGTTCAAACCCAGGTGTGAGGACTCTTCAGCCAATCAGTCCTCTAATTAGTGACCTAATTATGGAGTTGTAGCGAAAACCTGCATACACACTGGCCCTTTCTGGATAAGACTGGCCACCCCTGGTCTAAGTTTTCGTGGGTGACACACAGCACAGGGTGGTGACGCTTTTTGGCTGGGTTATTCCCCAGCACATCAGAATCAGGTTTATTGGCCAAGTGTGTGTGTGGCACCAACCGGCAGTTGGTGTCTCTCCGGTACATTAAAATACATGCACCTAGACCCTGAACCCCACTGTATCCCCATTCTGGTTTCCCGAATGCTTCCCCTTGTGTGGATGCCAAAACAAGCACCCCTCCCCACAGAGTTTGCCAAATGAACCTCTACTCTAGTCCCTGGTCCTTCCTCACACCTACATTTCACATGGTTCTCTTCCCAGCCCCACCCTGAGAGAGTATTACAGATGCCTACATCAAAATCTTTCAAAGATATGTCTTATTCTCTGCTAAGTCCTGATAACCTGATAAAGGGAGTGGCCCAAATATCAGAGGAGCGACTGGGAAAATCCAGCCCTGCACTGTGGTGATGTCCTCACACGGGGACTGTTTGAGGTAAAGGCAGTGGAGCATCACCCTATTGAGAGCAACCAGAGCTCAGCCAAGCTGCTCCTATTCCTTAGGTGGCTCCCTGACAACTATCTGCATGTGATGTAATATCTGTCTTGCCTGTACATGGCTTTGTGTCTGCTCAGTACAGTCAGCCCTCTGTATCTGCGGGAGACTGCTTCCAGGACACCGCCCCCCTCCACAGGATACCATGGATGCTCAAGTCCCTTATATAAAATGGCATAGTATCTGCATATAACCTGCGCACATCCTCCAATATACATATACTTCATCTCTAAACTAATCATAATATCCAATACAATGTAAATGCAATGTTAATAGTTATTACGCTGTATTGTTTAGAGAATATTGACAAAAAAAAGTGCATGTTCAGTACGCACGGAGCCATCGTACTACATATAGAAAATAAGTATATAAGTATACTTACAAATAGTGAAAATACAAGTTGATTCTCCTATATCTACACGTCACTTCATTTGCAAGAATTCAGCATAATGCTTGGCCTGCGGCAGATTCAAGTTTTACTTTTTGGAACTTTCCTAATTATTATTTTTGATCCGCGGTTGGTTGAATCCATGGATAAGGAGTGATGACTATACATGTAAATGTAGCTCTTAACTAGGTTAGTCTTCCTCTGCTTAATAAACAGAAATCAAGGCTTTGTGGGCAGCAGTGTCACCTCACACCAACAGCGTTGGGAGTCTGAATCCTGCTTACAGCTCTGAGTGCTCCTCATGTTGCAAGAGTTTCCCTGGGTATACGGGACAACTCCTGCATTCCAAAAACATGTGGCAAGGAGAACTGGAATCTCCGGTGAAGTACCTCTAGTCTCTAGTAACATCTTTGGTTGATTTGCTGACAGGGTGTGCGCATTTGTTTGCCCTGCTAAGGACAGGCTTCCCATCCAGGGTCTCCTGACTCATGTCACTGGATAAATGGATGGAAGGAAGTTTATTAATTTCACTGCACAGCTGCCACTGAATGCCTTACCTTGAAAATGCACAGTTCTCACATTTACTTTCTGGCGGTCTGGCACATTTAATAAAATAATGAACCTTTAAAATAACCTAGAACAGCATGACACTGTCACCACTCTCCACATTATGTGTGCTCTTGTGTAAAACAGGAAAATGACCCTGATGTGCCCAGCAGGAGGACTTAATGTGTCCCCTTCGCAAGAGTAATCTGCAGGTTTGCAAACAATTTCAGCCCTTGAAGGTAATTACGCATTTGATCTCCAGCACAGCAGAGGTCTGCCATCTTCAACCCATTGTTCCTCTCGTAATTAGCCAACGGTCAGCTGAGGCACAATCCCACAGCAATTAAACTCCCCGCCTAATAATAACTTCTCACTCAACATTTCATTGGAGCTCAACATGCATGCGTCACTTTTAGAAAAAGTGAACTAGTTTTCTTTTTTTTTACGCTTCAAAGATGGCCTGGACTTCTCTAATCCTTGGAGAGACTGAAGGAAAATCGAACAGTTACAGCTCAGTGCATTGCTCTTTCTCAGCACAGCGGCCGCAACGACAAACACTTGGGGATCTCGGATGAGGCATATGTCAGAGTAGTGTAACAATGCCTGTAACAGGGCTTCACAAATACACACAAACAGCAGTGACTTCCACCTTCTCTTTCCATGTCTCTCTATGCCTTCAGAGGAAAAATGAGGGGAAGAAGAGTGACTGACAAGCCACTTGGCAGCCCCTGCTTCACATCATTAATATCTCGTCATTTGAGACTGTCAGGGTATAATTGAGCAGCTATTATTTTGTGCAAGACGATTCACGTCACAAGTTGAAGTCATTTGTAGCTTGGCGACTGGCAACAGTAATTATTGTATCCATGACTGAAAAATGGGCCCATTCCTTTCAGCTTTCTGAATTTCCTGTAGATCTTTTGTGTATCTAGAGATATTGCGAGAAAAACAATACCGGAATAAAATATGTGCAATCTGCCACAAGTTTACAGTCAGATGTGCAGAGTCAAGGACCCTGTGTGGAGATTTCTCTCAAAAAAGAAAATGTGCCTCATCTCTGTTGCCATCTCTCCAGAGTCCCTTTGAGGTCATTGTGTTGTCAGTCTTGTACTGAATGGCTTGGAAATTAACTCATGTACCTTCATTGGCTCGTTCATAGATGGGACCTGAGAGAATTTCCCAGGTACACCCTGGCCCAAGGGTATCATGGGAATGGACACAAACACTCGGAGAATGGGGAACATGAGGGAGAATGTCAAATTTCTTCATCCCATGGAGGTTTTGATGGCCACAGTGGATCTCCACACAATTGTAACATGTGAGAAAGGCCCATAAAGTGCCAATCCTGATTCTGGGAAGGTCCATGCCAGGCCATTTCTCCATCTAATGAGCAGATGGCCCTTCTATGATATTGATTTAGGATGGTGGTGTTTGCATTTAAATGGGTGAGGACATATGGCATTAGGAAGCTCATTTTCTCACTGCAACTCATCCTATTAAAGTTTGCTACAGTGACATCACTGACGCACCAATGAAGACAAACACCAGTGTCGCCCCCATTATGGGTGGAGTCCTGCTCGTTTGAGATCACCTATGCATGACAGACGGGATGTGCGTGCCACACAATTAGGATTAACAGCCTGTTATTTTTATTGCCAGGGAGCCTTCAATGCCGCAAATATTTTTTATGACAACCTGTTAGATAGGAGAAGGTGAATAAGACAGAATTTTATCAAGAAAAAAAATCCTCAAACTGTCAGATTACCTTGCTTGAAGATCAGGTAGAACTAGGTCTACAGAGCATTTATTTTTGCAAGACCGAGGGAGGGCATGGATCTCTTTGGGCAAGGTGAAGTCAGGCGATAAGCTCCTCTTGCCTGCAATGTGCCAGCCCTACTGTGAAACACTTGTGTTCACTCTCAGCGGGCCCCTGACCGTATATCTTCCATGCTAGTGTTCTGAAAGCAGCACACTGCCCTTCAAGTTTTCCTTGCCTGCTCTCCCTTTGCTTTTGCTTTCCCCCAAAATACAGTACAGTATATGGAGAAAAGTATTGGGACACACCTCTTAATCATTGAATTCAGGTGTTTCATTCAGACCCATTGCCACAGGTGTATAAAATCAAGCACCTAGCCATTCAGTCAGGTTTACAAACATTTGTGAAAGAATGGGTCATTTTGAAGAGTTCAGTGAATTCATGTGTAGTACTGTCATACTGTAGGATGCTACCTTTGCAATAAGTCAGTTTGTGAAATTTCTTCCCTGCTAGATATTCCTTGGTCAACTGTAAGCAGTATTAGTTCAAAGTATAAGCGTTTAGGAACGACAGAAACTCAGCCACGAAGTGGCAGACCACGTAAAGTAACAGAGTGGGGTCGCCGAGTGCTGAGGTGCATAGTGTGTAAAAGTCGCCAACATTCTGCAAAGTTCCAAACTTCTTCTGACATTAACCCCAGCATGAAAACTGAGTGCCAGGAGCTTCATGGAATGAGCTTCCATGACCGAGCAGCTGCATGCAAGCCTCACATCACCAAACACAATGGCAACCGTCGGATGGAGTGGTGTAAAGCACGCCGCCACTGGGCTGTGGAACACTGGAAACTTGTTCTGTGAAGTGAAGAATCACGCTTCTCTGTCTGACAGTCTAATGTACGAGTCTGGGTTTAGCAGATGCCAGGAGAATGTTACCTGCCTGACTATATTATACCAACTGTAAAGTTTAGTGGAGGAGGGATAATGGTATGGGGTAATTTTCAGGGGATGGGCTAGGCCCCTTAGTTCCAGTGAAGGTAACTCTTAATGCTTCAGCATACCAAGACATTTTGGACAATTCTATGCTTCCAACTTTGTGGGAACTGTTTGAGGAAGGCCCTTTTCTGTTTCAGCATGACTGTGACCCAGTGCAGAAAGCAAGGTCCATGAAGACATGGCTGGATGAGTTTGTTGTGGAAGAACTTGACTGGTCCACACAGAGCCCTGACCTCAACCCCATCCAACACCTTTGGGATGAACTAGAACAGAGATTGCGAGCCAGGCCTTCACGTCCAGCATCAGTGCCTGATCTCACAAATGCTCTTCTGGATAAATAGGCCAAAATTCCCACAGACATACTCCAAAATCTTGTGGAAAGCCTTCTTAGATGAGTAGCAGCTGTTATAGCAAAGGGAGGATCAACTCCATATTGATGCCTATGGATTTAGAATGGGATGTTATAAAAGTTCCTGTAGGTATAATGGTCAGGTGACCCAATACTTCTTCCATATAATGTAGGTCCCCTTTCCTTCCTCCAAATCCTCCGTCACATGGATCTATCCATCACCCCAACGTAAATTTGTTTTTTGTTGAAGAAAGATGCACCAGAGATGATTTGGTACAAAAGCACAGCAGATCAGGGCAAGGGTCATATAACAAAAATTAATTGGCTTCCCAAACTTCCACAGCAACAGCAAGTAACCAAAGAGAGCGATGCTGATTGGTAGAAACCCTTCACCCTAACCCATATGCTGGTAAACATACTCATATTTATACACAGAGATACGCAGAAAAACAGAGGTGGATGCTCCGGTCAAAGAGGTATCTGGGCCCGTGAGTATCGGGCTCTCTCTTCACGCACTGCTGCCCTGTCACCAAGCTGGAACAGATGACTAGGACCCAGGATCCGGAGAGCTCTGCCATCCATCTGGTAACGCTGATCTGAACTGGTTCCAAGGTAAACATGCAGCTGCGCAAGCTAACGGGTCCAAAGCAAAGAGGGGCACTTTGGGGGATAATCCCCGCTGGGTGTGCAGCGGCGTGCTGGAGCGTACCAAGGGGACGGCAGGAACGAGGCCAGGTGAACCTCGGTCAGAGTCGCAGGCTGAAAACAAACGCCTGGCTCCATGTGTGTGATGCTCATCTATAAATAGAAGGGGCTGCATTGCTATAGCAGTCAGGTCACTGGCATCAACCACATCCAGTTTTATTTAAAGGAGAGGGTTGCTACTGTAAACAGCTGTGCTTGATCCATGCATTTTCCATAAACACTTATCCAGTGAAGAGTTCAGGTGAGCCTGGAGCTTATCCCTGGAAGCACAGGGTGGGCAGGGGACACCCTGTAACGGATGCCAGTCCATCACAGGACACATATAAACACATATATACTGAGGGCAATTTAAAGTCATCAGTCCAACAAACTGGAATCAAACCCCTAATCCTGTAGATTTGAGGACACCGTGCCTCCCTGGTGTCCTTCAACCTAATCTTAACATAAATGTACCAGCTGAAGTATCATAATGTGTTTTAATGACCCAGACAAACTATTCTGGGAGTATCCGGCCAAAGATTTATGGAATATCTACACTTAGTGGATGATATCAAATTTAGCAAGATGGTAACTAGGCCAAGGTCAGTGCTATTGTGAAATGTAGTATCTGGGTTTCTATCTTCACAATGTGTATCACAAAGGGAAGAGCAACGCCACCACTAAAGTAGGATAGCTAAGCCAGTACGTCCACATCCTAGTTCCTTTAGCTGTGCTAATTCATTGATGACAGTGCAAGAACATTATGAAGAAGACTAGATCCAGAATGTAACTGCAAAACCTTTTCTTCTGGGGATTTTGATCAGGTCTCGGATGTGTCACCTCAAAAGCTCCTCAGGTGAATGCGCTGGAGCACCTGCAGCATGACTAAGCAGCGACTGTCAGACAGGAGTGCAAGTTATAGGTGGAATACGGTTTGCTCTTGAAGGTTCCTTCCATAAATGGGGTGTCCTGGGGAATAGAAGCGAGTGGAAAAATTCAGCCTGAAAGCATAACGGTCACTCTTATTCATTTCCAAAGAATCATGGTTCTGTATCACTCTAACACACTTCATCCTAAATTCCTTACCGTGAAAAAGTACTTTCAGAAGAAAAGATCTGGAAAAGAACGGACACCTGCTGTTTCCCCAGCCTCATAAAAAGTCCCCCCATCCTTCTCTATTCATCTCTGCATGATCCCGGGAACCTGCTTCTGTCACAAATACTAGGTCCTTTCAGACAAAGCTGGCGGTGCAGAGTGCTCTGAGGACGCTGAAGAAGATCTGGGTCGTGCTGATGCCACGTCATGCAGAGGTGCTGTGGGCCTGAGGGTGTCATTAAACATCTCAGCGTGGAGCTCCGAGCACCCAGCAGAGCGTCAGCAAAGAACGTGACAGAGGGACACATCCAGCAAATTCACATCTCAGTTACTGATAAGTTTACCGATCAAACTCCTAGCTATTCAACACCCTGATGTTAACAAGCAAAGCACAGACAATTAAAGACTTTGCTTGTGTTCTGATTATATATATATATATATATATATATATACATACACACACACACACACACACACACACACTCACTGGCCACATGTTGACATGATAGCATCATGCAGTTGCTGTAGATAAGTCACATGCACATACAATTCTTAGAAGCTAGATTAAGATCAGGCTGTTTCTTACTGTACGGACATTTAAGCACAGGGTGTTAAAGTTTCTCTAAATGATTTTTACTCTGTCATAGGAAATCATCTTAGCTAGCTTCGCAATTTTAATGATTACTCAGTTTAATAAGTTCAAAGTGTACTGATGTTTCACCATGTTTTAGTGGTGGTTCCCGCACGGTTTACTTTGGTTTCACATGTACTATAAATTTCAGTCTTTGTGTCATCTTCACTCACTGAGAAGGCCTTCCACACTAACAATATTATTACAGCGGCATGTGGCTGTGAGTGTGTATTTGGCTGTGAGGCTACTGACTGTGCCGCTGTGTGTATGACATGTGGCGCATGTGTAAAATGGACCGGTTCGATATTGGAAATACCTGAGACTGCTCTCTGATCTAGGTTGACCATGCTGAAAATCGGCCGATTCTGGTCCCTGGCTGGTCGATTGGTGCATCTCTAGTGAAAATCCCAGTAGATCAACAGTTTCTGAAATACTCATACCAGCCCATCTGTCACCAACAACCATGCCATATTCAAAGTCACTTAAATCACCTCTCTCCCCCATTTTAGTGTGTGATGTGAACATTAATTAAAGCTGTATGCCATATCCACCTGACCCTCCTGTCTCCTCCCTAGAGTAACCCTAACAAGCCCCGCCTGATATTCATTTGTCTTACCTCTTGTTCCTAAACCTCGTGTTAATCACTCCCAGCTGCCTCTCATCAGCTCCCTTGTTAGTCTCATACTGTATATATATATATATGATTCCCAGCCCTGTGTTTCCAAGTCCAGTCATTAATGTTGTGTCTCCTGTCAGCCTGTGTCCAGTCCTGGGGCATGTTTCAGGAAGCAGGATTTCTTACTTAGCTGGATTACTTGTTGGATTTAAGGTAGTCTGGGCTAATTAAACTGGAGTACCATACATCCAACAAGTTATCCTCCTAAGCAAGAAATCCTGCTTCCTGAAACAGGTCCCTGGTCTAGGCCTCTCATTTTGAGCTCTTGTGATCTTGTTAATTTCCAGTCCCTGTTTGTTTATGTAAGGTAACACCCCTTTTGTTTTGCCGCACACCTGCATATCGTGACACATCTGAGTGGCTGATTAGATATTTGCTTCCACGAGCAGTTGACCAGGTGGACCTGTAACTCAGCCTTTGAGTGCATACATATACTTTATTTCATTATTGATGGCACCCACTCAGCCATCTCACCATACAGGCCCCTGAGGGACCCACAGCACAGATGTGCTTCTGGAGGAGCAGATGGACCTAGCAGGGGTCACCTTGGAGGTCAGCACAGTCTCCATTTCCTGTCTGCGCTCTCACACCGACTCTCGATGCAGGACACTGTAGCCTGTGTTCCTACCCGCCAGACAATGGCAAACACAGAGCCCTCTGTGCCTTGGCTAAACGCTAGTGCTCTCCTTGTTTTTTTGCCCCTTGTTTTCACCCTGACATAGGGTTTTCTGTTGCAGGCTGTGGTGTGTTTTCTGGAGAAGCTCGATAAAACTGCCTTGTGTTGTATTCTGAAGTCACACTATGAAGATGTCACGTTAGGATCCCAATTGCACACAACACAGGACAGAAGTTCGTATGTCAAAAAAAGAACTTCCAAAAATGGAAACACAGTTTTCTCCAAGCTTGACTTCACTTTCATGTTTAATTAAACTTGTTAAGTATGGCGGCAGATAAGTCACATATCCAAACCTTGAAAGTTAATATAACTCCAAGAAAACATGAATAGATTTCACTATTCAGCCGTGAAACATTCTAATGCATGAAAACCCATGAAGTGCCAAGCTAATGCTGCGTTCATTTAACTTGTCATAAAGCTCTCTTTCACAGTCTGGTACCATTTCAGAAACTGGATGCTTGTTACTAATGATGAGACATATTTGCATGAAAGGGGAGATTAATTTGTACACTCGCTCACACGCAGACACACACCGAGTGCTTCATAACGACTGCTGTGATCCACAGAGTTATTTAGCAAATGAGAAGCACCCCCCCACACACACCAACAGTTGAGTCATCCTGGGCCAGGGACATAGCAAGAAATTCTGGGCCCCAGAATTAACAGAGAAGGGAGCAGAATCTCCCGAGAATATAAATTTGACTTTTAGTATCCAGGGACCCCTATACAGTGCTGGGCCCCGTGAATCTGCCTGGATTTTCATGCCCTCTGACACCCCTGATCCTGGGTGTCCTAAAATCAGACACCACCATTACTGCATCGATAGGCTTGTTCTGCACACTCCAGAGCAGCGGGGGGAGGGGGGGCATTACACCCCCAATCACAGATTTCAGATGGCTAGCCTCACAGCACAGAGATCACAGAACATGCCCCAAAAAATCCACACCACACACAGATCTGAACTTTTAAGGGCCATAACCAACAACCATCCATCTTGCACAACCACTCCATCCTACTGCATCTCTGTGCGCCTGGAGTCTGTTCCAGGATGCCAGTCCATCATGCTATGGGCAATTTAGAGACCCCAGTACACATAAACCACATGACTATGGGAGGACACCAGAGAAGCCAGAGGAATCCTGTGTAGACACAAGAGGGATGGGCACATGCAAGTTTCCCTGTCCATGCCCTTCCACACTCTGCAATTGTACGCCAGCTGCAGGAACGGCAGAAGGTTGTCTGGGTAGCTGCCTACAGAAGTCTATAGACAAAACTTTTAATGTAAAAAAAATGTCTGCCTTCAGTAGCAGTTATGAAGGCGTTTAAGGGATTATAAACGGCTGGTGTTCATCATAAGCCTGTCCACCCAAGCTGCAGGTTAGTGTGCAGTCAATGGTTTAAAGCTTGGGTGCACATTGCCACTCCTGAATGTCTTTGGCCGCATATCCCAACATCCTCAGTTCCTGGTGCACAAAACTGGTCAAATGTCTCTATTGATCTTCCCCGATTGCTTCAACAAGTTAACTGCAAAAATTTGGATAACGATTAGGAAGCAAATGTTGGGTAAACGTCAGTAGTTTATTGCCAATGATCTTATGCAAAGGGTAGCCCGAACCTTTACGTAACAGTATTTCTATTAATATTTACATATAGAAATGGGTAGTTCTTCAAACACAGAGCATGGAATTTTCACATTCTTGTAATTACATAGAATTCAATTACATCCATTTTCTGTAGTCAATATCTTCATCTAGGCACACCAAGCTAAGCACTCACCTCCACAACCTTCCACCACAACAGCATCAGAATTAACTCCATATCTTGCAAAACTGTACTTTAACACAACCTTGACTGGGGGGGGAGAGGGGGCAGGCAGTACTTCATGCCACCTAGAGCTTTCAAAGCACAGACATGCATACATGCTTCTTCAAACTCAGATACACAAACATAACGAATACGTAACAATACATACGGGCTCTCTTCATGGAATGATACAGGCATGTCAACAGGCATAACGAATATGATGGATTTCCTCTGGTATTTACATACTGGGTGTTTCATTAAACACTTTTGTTTCATGCAAGAGCTGGGAGGTATATCGATTGTTTACGGTATGTCGAAATATTTTCAAAACAAGATATAGGACAATGCAATACCCTTTATATCGATATACTTTAACTATAATTATTTAATTATAATAATAGGGCTCTAAAAGATTTTTATAGAAACCAAAAGTATTCCTTTCTGGTTGTAAACAATGCAAGAGCAGCAGTCAAGACGTCGCACAGAATCCACAGCTAAAATCAAATCAGCATCTCACAGGGATTTTGATGAAGGTTCATTTTAAAACATTGAAAAAGGCTCACAGTTTAAAAATATTGTAATTTGCAATATTTGTTTTATTTTGTTTAACAGTTGTAACTTGAAATGAGGGTCTTTCCAGTTATTAAGCAAACTGTAAATGGTTGTGAAGCTTCTGTTTTTAGAGCCATTTGCCAAATAGGTTTTGCATTTAGATTATAGTTGTTTTTGTTCATAAACATTCACCTTCTGTTTTAAGAGCAATGTTTGCAATAATGCAAATGGTTATACTCAATAGTTATAGTCGTACATTTGCAAACTGAGAAGGAAATGATGTATTTGCATTTTGTTTCGAATACAGACGCTCCTCTACCAACGAATGAGATACGTTCCAAATGGCCGTTCGTAACTTGAAATGTTCATAAGTCGTTATTCACCATCATTTTAAGGGCATACACAAGTACAAAGAATTAGGATGCTGGGGTACATATGCTACGCTGCTGTGCAGTGGGAGTAGTGGCCAAGAAGTCGTACTAAGCGGAACTGGCACGCAGAAGAAAAAAATTGATGTTGCGGACAGGAAACGGGAGCCCAATGAACGCAATTTGGACTTAAAGATCATCTTCATTTGTATGTCTGAAAGTTCGTGAGTTGAACGTTCGTAAGTGGAGGAGCATCTGTACACTGTTTTATAAAGGTATTTGTGACAATAATATCGAGATGGCTTTTGGTCCATTTCGCCTTGCCCTATTTCACACTCATAATTTCTCTGCTCTTCAGCAACACGACAGGAGGCTGATATAAGAAAAAAAAGTGGGAAATAACAGAAATGTTTGGTATTTGGATGTGAAATAAAGTTCGGTATTAGATTTCTGGTCATTCCCCTTGTAATTACAGTTCAGAATACACAGTGCCACAAAGTTACAGGAAGAGCGTCAACTATGACATTCATCTCACTAATTTTATTACAGAGAAATAGTGACAAGCATGATTAGAGTTTGTGTTGGTCAAAATTAATATCCTTGACCTTTTCTGTGGTATGTTAAGAGAGTCTCCAATCCCAACACGGTCAGTTTAACTGAGCAAACTATAAAAACTATACAAACTACTAAACAAAAAGTATGACTATTGCTTCTGAAACTGAGATAAAATGTATAAAGTCAAATGCTTTCTGTTACCTTTTTAAATCCTGTTTAGCTAAAGTAAGGATTTATCTTTAGTCACCACTGATAATACTTGGAACATATTTTTCCCATTTTGAGGACAATACTACATAATGTACACTGTGTATTCATGTGGGATTCTAGACACGTACAATAACTCTCCGACTTTGGTCTTTCCTAAGAGAGAAAGTTACTAAAACTTAAATTGATACTAGAATATAAAAGAAATATATTTTTAAAATAAAACCTAATACAACCACACTAAAAACTAAAACTAAACTAGATTTCAAACTGAAAGTGAAAATAAAAACTATAATATTGATATGTACAGCAAGAACAAGAGTCTAATAAGAATAGGGTGAAAATGAAATATATTGCAGGAAGATCCTTGATTATCTATGTCAGAGAAAGCAGAGGGGCTGTCGGGAAGGTTATAACATTGCGACGTGTCTGTTGAACGCACCAGTGATGTCAGAGTGTGACTTAGATTGACCTACGTGCTCAGTGATGGCTGCAACTTGGGAACACGATTGGCGGGTAGGACGCAGCGTTTGGAAGATCGCCGGGTTGAGCCTCTGCAGGACAGTCACACATGCGTGGGTCCTGGAGCGAGGGGTGCTGCATGTTGGCTGACCCAATGCTGTGAGCCCAAGCCAGCTCTCATCTGTCTGCGTGTCATGGAGAGCAAGATGATGTAGGCAAATGAGAGCTGCCCCATGGGGTACAATTAAGTATCTCTATTGTATTCTATTTACTTCAAGTAACTAACAACAAGTCTCACTACAAGTAACTAACATGCGATAGTGGCTGTGAGCCATGATCCAACCAAGAAAGTGATGATAGGTTAAAGTGTTTTCCTCCAATGGCACAGCGCAATGCACCATGGGAAATAAGACCAATAAGTGGTGACAAAACCAAACCGATCATGTGATGCTGTGGAGACCCCTCCTCTGCCTGATTCATCACCTACCCTTTGGTCTACTTCTGAATGGAACAGATGGTATCCACACCTCAAGGAGCCTCGGGACCCACGTTGAACCCCCCCCCCACAGCCATCCTGCACTCGTGGGATGGCTGTATGGTAAATTAACTGGAGGGGGAATGCAATCTGCCCCACACAGCAGACAGCATACATCCTAAGGCAAGGATCTAAACACAAAAAAACATCCCAGACTACCACTGACAGAAAAATGACTAAAAGCCAGCACTTCTTAAACCCGTTCTTACTTAACAATTCACGCCTTCAGCTCATAAGTAAACATTTGTACTTTGGTTGATTAAAATCACACTAGATAGTGGTTCCCTAAAGCAAAACCCATTACTTTATGGAACTGCCTTTAAAAGGGGCGCAGGAAGAGTAATCAGGGAGTCAGGGCCACAGCGAGCCATAAGGCCAGTGTTACCGTCAGCCTGAGGAAAGCTCCAATATCAGCACTTTATACAAAGACAGATTGAGGAAATGGATAGTATCATCTACAGTGGACTGCATCTCCTCCACGGTGCCCCCTGCCCTGTGCCCTCCAGGCCCCCATGACCCTCCCCAGCATAGGTGCTTAAATGAATGCTTATATGGTTGGACTGCATTAACCAAGAACGCCAAATAACTGTCTCATTTATAAAACTCTTCTTCTATAATACTATGTTTTGGATGTGTAAAAAAATGTTACAAGTGAAACATGAGCAACTCAAAACAAGCCTAAATGCCACAGTATTAGTGAAATGCCCAGGCCTCACAGCACAGAAGAAAAACTATAGTACAACCAAAAAGAAACGCAGGCAGTCAAGCGCAGGAATTAAATTCTGCATATTTCCCGTACAGAATGTAGCGCTCGTGTAAAGCTATATATTTTAATTACTCAAGCTCTTTGTTGTTATACATTAATCTGTAGCACAAGCTCAGCATAACTGCCTATGTATAAACACATTTTTAAATACTGCTTACAAGAGGAAATGGTACTTATATTGCACATAGTGGGCCTTGTGTTGGACTGACATCCCATCCACAGTGTACCTGTATAACTAATATCCTACTGTGTCTGGAACAGGGTATTCTGGGTAAGTAGTTAGACGATGGCAATAACTAATGCTACCAACTGTAACTAGTATTAGTGGAAAATGTCCTGCCCTGCTCGTCCCGCCCCCTCGTCGACCACGCCCGCTTGTTACCCTCGTGTGGATTCCCCATGTTCACCAGCTGTTTCCTGTTGCTGTCATTAGTTCCTTGTATTTAAGTCCACGTTACGGTCGTTTCCCCAGTCCGGTCATTGTATTGTTACGTCGTCGTTTGCTGCCTTTCTTCGTGTTATCCCCGTAAATAAACCCTGCATTTCCCCGATCCCCGGTTCTCTGCTCCTGCTTCCCCGTTTGGCCGTGACAGAAAATATCAAACAGCAGGGGTCAGAGGTATTTATGGGGGGGCTTCCACTGAGCGGGCAGGCGACACGGTTCTGCTGTGACTCTGCCTCGTTTGGGGTTTGAAATGTAGATGGGGGAGGCATGCAGGCTGCTAGTCTAGCTCTTAATGCAGACACTACTGGCTCGTACCAGCAAGGTCCAGGGGGCCGTGGGGGGGTGCGGAGCAAGGGGGGCGGGGAGGAACATCACAGTTGGCACCATGAAGGCTGTTTATAGGTACATTGACAACTCTAGGAATTTTAAGACACATTATTTTTGTGGAAACTCTTTGAAAGCATCCACTCTGCCCTTCAGGAAAAGATAAAAGCTTTTGAGTGGTAATTCTGCATTTTCATATGGATTCTAATTATTGTAGCACATTCCAAATATGAAACAGGCATATGCAAGGACAAAAGAAACGGCACTCAAAACGAGTACAAATTGCTGAGTGATGTTTCTTAGGGCCTGTAAGAACTGCATTTAGGTAAGAGTTTTTTTTTTTTTTTTTTTTTAAAAGAATATGACGTGAATAAAGATTATTTAAAAAGTAAATCATAATAGTATATTTTGAGTCATTTCCCTCCACATATTTAGCAGGGACATAGTGAAGGGTACAGCCTCTACCAGGATGCATGAGGGCAGAATTCGCCGACCTCAAAGGCGAATCAGAGGTGCTGACAGATCTGTGCTCTGATGGACCCTCTGATTTCCAGATCATTTCCTGGGAATCAGGGAGCAAACAGATGGCAAGCTAGCTGTGCCCTAGCTAGAGGGCTCACTGTGAGGGGTGAGCAAACCTCATTAAAATAACAGGACATCTACAACCTTCTGCTTTCCCAGGGATTTGTCGTAAAACAAGCAGATATGAATGCAATATTCGCAAACTCCACGTTGCAAGAGGACATGAGCGCAAAGGAGCAGCATCACACAAAGGAATGCAGCCAATGTAAAATCATTCAGACTTGTGGGCAGTGCAGCTACACACAGACACACATAGTTCTTTTACTTACTGATAAATCATCACTTTATGCTCAATCCCAACGCCATCCATCAACATGAAAACTAATTTTAACTTTGATGGAATCCAAGGGGTTTCCCATCTTTCATGGATCGGTGGAGTTACAATTGTTATTTATCATTAAAGTACAAAAGCATACGACGCCGCCCAGAAGAGTCTGAGGACATCTTCAGGTTGTCGCTTTATGTTCAGTCCTAGGGCACGCATGACACACGCAGGGTCCGGCCCATAGACGACAGGAGGGCATGCAGGTCCGTGTTCCTTGCCTCTGTGGATTCAGGCCTTTTACAGAAGGCACTAAGAGCCCTGTAGCAGTAACCCAGAACATTCATCCTGGTCCAGTGCTATGGCTGCCCTGCTCTCGTTTCAAAGATTTTATTGAGCCCTTCAAAGACTCTTTTTACATCATGTACCAGGCATGTAAAAATTCTGCCGATTCACGATTCGTTTTGATTCACGATACTCGGTTCACGACTGACCAAGTTATTGCGCCTTCTGCTGTCTATGCAATGCAATTACAGCTAGGGAAAAGTAAGATTACGCAGCTTAATAAAAATGTGAGCTATTCTGTGGATCATTTTTTCATGTCCATGATTCCAATTGTCATTAATTTGTACTGTGATTTATCATCGCACGATATATGATTACGTGCCTACATTGCCTACATTGTTGGAAGCATTTTTGTTTGCTGTGCATAATGCAGGATGTCTAGTGCTTGCGGACCTTATCTGAAAATATGCTGGACTGAAGACGAAAGACTTGGACGCTGCATTATCGTTTCTCAGCCATTACTGAGCTTCCTGTAAGGCTCTCAGTCTGGTGGGGAGGCTTCAAGTCATTTTTCTGAAAGCTTTACTGTATCCTACTGATATATAGAAAATACCAGCTTTTCCCCCAACATCTGTCTCTCATCTGTCTCATGAACTGCCATAAAGAAATCCCTCTACTATTAAGCCAACAATGAAAGAATGAAAAAACGGTGTCAAATGCACACCCAGTGTGCAATTGAGAAAGAATACCTTTTTCTAATTCGTCAGTATTTTGTGGTGATTTCCCTGAAGGCTGGCAACTCCATCGATGAACCAGTGACAATTCGAATGTACTTTATGGTCCCCTGAAATCCCAATGCCACTCCATCAGGAATAATTCACCCCGCCCCAAAGCCATCTATCCTTGCACAGCTTGCCCCCCCCCCCCACGGAGCCATTCTTAAGGCTTCTTGCTGTTGACTGCCTAATAAGCTAGCCATTTTCATTTACCTCATTTTAAATCTCCCCCAGCGCTTACTGTAGTTCTAAAAACTAAAATCAAAGAAGCGTACAGTTTTTAGAAAATGGATTTACTCTGACTCTGCAAGCCTTTGCCTTTAAGTGCCAGGAAGAACTTGACTTGGAAAATGCCCAATAATTTCTGCAATTTTTCACCTCGAGAACTTTTCTTTCAAAGTAGAGCAACTCAAGTTAAATGTCCATCATCCAATTAAGTGCATCAGTTTGCTGTGGCTGTAGCACCAGGGCACAGTGATGTTGCGAGATATAATCACAATTATACATTATTAGTCGTTTGAAAAAACAGACTGGAAATACTTTTATAATCTATGTTAACAGTGAGTAGTTAAAAGTGGTGACTGTAATAATGAATGTGTGTGGGGGGGGGTTCCTTTGGGTAGAAGTGAAACAGTCCATTTTAGATACTAGATGATAGGGGTGACACACTGAACACCTCCAGCAGCATCTACTGTACAGCAAAAGTGGCAGTGAGTTGCAGGCTACAATTAGAACATCAATCAATACCGGCAAGCCCTCCTTAACGGGACAGTTCGGTCTAGAATTCGAGTCGAAAGTTATCCTAACCATGACCCTTTCTCAAACAAACCAAGATACATGTTGCAAGAGTGTTTGAAGAAAATGCATAAACAATTAGTGCAAGAAAACCAATAAACTCACTAAATGGAAAAAAAAATATGAAAATATTACTGTGACATGTTGAACATGTCCCAAAACACGAATCACAAACTTATTTGGTATTGCTTTACGTTGACTGCATAAAATACGATAAACATTATAGTCATATAATCCTATAATGTTTGTTATTAATGTATTTCACGGATGTTAAGGTGTGTTAGGGTGTTAAGGTATACTCACTTGCTGCTTATGCATGTTCTATGAATGTCCTAAGAATGCAGTACTAAGGTGCACTGAATGTGCTATGACTGCATTACAAAGGTATTATGAACGTGCACTAAATGTAGTGTTCAAGCATTAGGTTGACACTGAGGAAATTGCTGATCATTATAAGTATCATTTTAGAGGTACGGGCTGAGATTAAAATGTCCGCGGACTCGCTGATGGTGTTTCTATTGCCGCCTGCTCAAATGAAAAACAACATTCACTGCTTCACTTAATTCCCCCTGAAAGTGTGACACTCCACCATTTGGTGTGTCCACACATCGCAGAACTGGTCATGGGAGACTAAATCAAAGCAGTTTGCTCAGTGAATATTTTTACACTCATACAATACTCAAATAAGAAGTGATTCAAGAACTGAGCATAGGAAGAGTATCTAGGCTGTCATAATACTAATTATTACATAACTATTTCACTGATGAACACATACAGCATTATGGAAACTTGTACTTTACTCATTAAATTTAAAATTCAGTCACACAGCACTGTAAACACTAAGAATATCAGACACATACTATTTGTCTGGTGTTACTATGGACCCAACCTGCTCCATCATCGGCAGCCAAACTCACAGCACGCAGGGCTTTGTGAATGAGACAGATGTGTGTCCATCCTTATAATACTCTGGTCCCCTCCGATTAATGGCAATTAGCTCTGTATCTACAGAACAGGTTACTGAGGATCCGAGATTTACTTCCAGACACGACAACTTTACTGCCAATTTGCTCCTAATTGAATTCAGCAATTCAATTAAAGAGCCCCCATGATTTGTGATTATGCTTGGCATTGAAATAAACTCTCTGTGTTATAGAGTTCATTAAGGGGGGGGGGTGTTTGGAGATGGACCATATCTCAGTGTAAGTTGTGTCAGGGGACAATGCACTCCACTCTCCTGTCTGATACTAAATGTAGCGCAGCATCCCCGCTACGGAGGATGCACACACAGGACATCCGCCTGCAATGGGCATTTCGAAGATGCATCTCTTTGTCTCAGCAGGAAAACAAATTATCTTCAAATAGTTTCCCGAGAAGTGGACCAGAGGCGAGTGGTGTAAGACTCGCTGCGCAGAGCTGATTAATACGACACTTGACTCGGCATCGACGTCGAGGGACCGTGTGCTCTCCCGGCTCCCTGCCGCTTCCCGGCTGTTTGTCAGTTTTCCGCCGTACTTAGCCCGACTCCCGCATTAGCTCCTTTCTTTGGAGCACGGTGCGGTGACAGCACACTGGCGGACACCCGCTCCATGCTGCCCAGGTCAAACGCTTGCACTCAGAGCGGGCCTCTCATGTCCAGTGCAGTAACAAGTCAGACATTTATCTGCCGTCTTCCAACACTTGGGTTTTGGATTTCTGGATTAACGTAATGGTATGACATTACATAAGACCATGACGGTGCCCCTGGTAACTTAAACCATTGCTAAACACTTTGTGGCCATTTTGGAAAAGATGCATAAAATAAAATCAATGAATAGAACACAAACTGAATTTGCTGTGTTTGATTAATGCAGTCACATCCTCATCCAATAAAATGGATCAATGATGATTTACAACTTTGTCAAGCACAACACCACACTTTCCCTTCCAAACCAGTTAGAAGGTGTTACACTTTACTAACTAGTATTAACATCACCTCTCATATGATGAAACCCAAACTACCCCTTATCAGTAACAAATCATTAAAGTTACAGCGCTTACCATTCCATATGAAGCACTGCATTGGTCACACTGGAAAAAAAGCAGCCAGGGTTTTATTGGCTGTTCTTGGAGCCATGGTAACAGTGGATTCTGTGGATGGAATCCTTAAAGCACTGCAGAAATAGACACAGTGACCTTATGCTCACTTGTAGCAGGCCAAGATTACCCAGCTTCATAATCAAAAAGGTTCCTCAAAATGGCATTGAATATCAAAGCGCCTTGGCCCACCATTCAGGGTGAACCGCACCCCTTGGAGAGCTTCTGATAGCCCTGAAGGGGCACGGATTTCAAAATCCATGCAAGTGCCACCCAAACTCAGCCGAAACATTAAAAATACCCAGACTTACATTTAAAAAGGACATTCCACACTGGAAATTTCCGATTTTCCCAAAAATGCCACTCTGTCCTCTGTCAAAGGAGGATGGCTCTCCCTGTAATTTTTTTAATTCATTTATTTTTGTTGGGGCTTTGTCTCCATTTTACTTATCTGTCTTTTGTTATATGTGAGGGTTATTACACCTTCCTATCTAAGCAAAGTCAAACAGATGCCATATCAACACGCTCGATTCACCTGCCTAAAATTCAGACAGTCGGGATAAATGCCTGCACTGACTCTTTCCAGGTTTACAGTCTGCTTTTTGTCAAATGGATTACTAATGAAATATTAATTGATTTTGTTTTCTCTTTTTTTGTTTGAAGAGCCTACCAAAGCACTAAACGCTAAGTGCTAACGTAGCAGTTATACATATTATGCAGTTCTCATGTTAATGGATGAAGTGATGAAGTGCAAGCAGATTGGCCCCTCTGCAGAAAACCGTCAAAATCCACCTTTATACTTCTGTAGACTGAAATGTCAATGAAAGGCCCTTATTAAACCACTCTACTGTGGGACTGCTTAGCAAAAGGGATTGTTTTTTCTACCTTCATTGTCTCTTAAAATATGATTGAAATATCCCAGTAGCCAACATTACTACTGTTTAATGGGAATCCCTACAATGCATTCAATCAGCAATGTCATACTTAGAAACAAGTAAAGCTTTTGTTTTTGTCTTATTGTTTAGAGTGACAATCAAAGGGAAATAAAATTTTACATGCACAATCCAGCTTTTTAAATTTAACTGTATACAGTAAAATCCCATTATAGTGGATATAACGGAATATCACCTATAACTGACGAGGTCCGCTGGTCCCAGCCGTACGCCTTTACGAACATGCAGAAAAAGCATCGGATATAGCGGATTTGCATATAAAGGAATTTCGCTTATGACGGACAAACAATTTGGTCCCCAGGAGCTGTAGTTTTGTTCGGCTATAACGGACATGCGGGCTCCGCCTACAAGGCGCGTGGCGTGCCGATGATATCCAGTGCGGATACGTATTCGGGATTATTAATAGTCACGCTCTATAAAAAGGCATGGTGTAACAGCAGGCAACACTGATTGGTCTGTGCGGCTGTCCATCACCAGGCACGCCGTGCGTCGGCAGACGGCGCTCGCAGCTGGAGGGATGCAGTAAGCAATGAGGTCAAGGTTACTACTGTACCATACATGTATAACCACTTATACGCCGTATATACTTCCAAGTCAGGTAAAGTTGGACTACTACATGTACAATATAATAATCTATACCACAAGTGTGCCTGCTGGGGTGTGGCATGAGTAAATGGTGTCCTGTAGTTGCGTTCTGGGCATACAACAACTCTGGATATAATGGACTGTTTTACCAGGTCCCTTGAAGTCTGTTATAACAGGATTTGACTGTATACATATTAAATTCAGACATCTTCATCAAAAGTGACTTGGGAAAATAGGGTCAGCCAGTCCAAGGTAAAAATGCAGTTAAAGGCCTTGCTCAAAGGCCCAATGACGAAGCCACAGGATCTGAACCAGTAACCTTCTGACCACAGGCACCGAGTCGTAACCTGCAGAGCCACATCACCCATATCAACCCACTCCCTTTCCCACTGTAAGAGATACAGACAATTCCCAGCTTACGACTGGGTTCCATTCTGACAGACAGCAAGATTATTTAATATGTTATTACAGCTTATTAGATGGTGTCCACCATCCTGCATTTTCCACCATCGATGACATAGTTGAACTACACAACTTAACGACAGTGTTTGCGAACATTCATTCGAACCATGGTTTCAGGAAACACCTGCGTTGTACTTGCATGGTTCCAAATTGCACGTTGCGTGCATGTGACTATGCTTTTGGAAAATGCACCCCAGGACAGTACTTTCCCATGGCAACTATACTATGTGCGCACTAGGTAGCACTGTACTGCCTCACAAAATTTATTTTTACATACAGTTAATTTTTTTAAATTTAATTTGGGTTGTATGTGCAAGTTGTCGTAAGTCGCATAGGTTGTAAGTCAGGGACAGTGTATTTAAACCATTAAGACACTGTGGCTCCACCCACTGTGTTCCTAAAGCACCTTGATAATGTTGTTATGCTGATGTGCATTAGCGGCATACAGTAACATGCTGGTCCTGGTGACTCAATATGTGTTGATTTCTGCTCCAGCTGAGCTCTTAATTAGCCATGGCTGAACCATTGATTGCATGAATCAATCCATGCTCATCATTTGCAGATTTGATTACTTCATCCTCTTATAAGCCTAGTAGCCTTTTACCCTTTGCATCAAACACATAATATAACATTAATGAGGTATACTGCAGGGATTTTTGGGAAGTCTAAAGGCATGTATCATTAGGGCTTTCCTTCAGTGCTGCTTAACGCTGCTTGACAGCATCGCTTAGCTATCGTCATCATCGCTATTACGCCTTATTTTCATAATAACAACATATATGAATATTTTACATAATTTTTGAAATTTCACAATAAATCCACCCATTTATTTTCTAACCACTTGTCCAGTACAGGACTGCATCATAAATATTTATTGAAGAATCCTAGATTTTTGGAGAAAACCTTCCACTTACTTTGTATGCAGTATAAATGTATTTACTGTAACAAGACAAGTGCAGCTCCCCAGCAAACGGTAGAGATGATGACTTCAGGTATTTAGCTTCTAAAGCTTCCTAGAAAATGGCCCATTAGCCATCTAAAACACATTTTTAAAGGTATATTCATTTTCTTAATAATATAATGGATGATATTCTGAAATCATACATCTACTGCCATATATTGGGCAGAATCTTGGGGGCTGGGGCAGAAGCCCCTCCCAGGCAGCAGATACACACAATCATTCACTACAGGCAATTTGGAAATACTAATTAGCCTAATGGCATATATTTGGACTGCAAGAAGAAACTGGGGTACCATGAGGAAATCCACTCTCCATGGGGAGAACAAGCAAACTGCACATGTGTAGAGGAAGGAATCAAACCTCAAACCCTGGAGGTGTGTGGTAGCAGCAATATCCACCCAGCCACCATGCCACCATGCCACCCCCCGCAGCATTTCAGCCTGCTAGTTTTACTATTTTCACAACAGATCACGGGGTTCTCTTATTGTTGTACCAAAAGATGAGGGATACATTTCAGTTATACCTCTGATCATCATAATGCAATTTCACTACCAACACAAACATAACAGTACTCACAAAAGCATTCATAACTGTAACACTCAAAATGGTTACTAGGAAAAGCTGAAGTGATGCATTATTATTCGGAAAATAAATTTAAAACAATGCCCTTGTATTGCAGGAAAACCCTTTGATTTCACAATTTGATAGAATATATCAGTCAGGCCTGCATCCCAGCTAGTTCCCGCCCTACTACCCCTGAATTCTGGGATCATCCACCTGGTTATTTGGTGTAGATTTACAGCAGTTTCTTAGTTTCTCCTTGCATGAGGCCAAGTATTTGCCCCTGAGTACTTGTTTTGTGACCAGCCTGCCCCTCTGTATGGCCACTGCCTCACCCACCACTTTCTCAGCTCGTCATCTTGTATTGCAGATTAGGTTATTTTCTCTGTGTTCTTCAATTTAACTTTAGCATTCAGACAGTCATTAGACTACAGCTTTTGGAACATGATTTCGATTCGGTTTTCTTCTTGTGCTATTATTGACTTGTCTATCCATCGCCTGTGCTTTGGAATACAAGTTTTTGGAGTGCATATATAAACCAGGTACCTCAGTACTCCAATATTTAAGAAAAATAATTTGTAGGTTCTGATGAACCTGAAAAATGTGTTTCTCATATGGCAACCACACAACAAAGAGGAACTTCTGCTCTAGAAAATAAATACTTCATGATGTGGTGTTGGTGGTCTAGTGGTTAGGATGCTTCCCTCTGAACCAAAAGATCGTGGGTTTGAGTCCCACCTCTAGCACTACCATCATTGGGTCTCTGAGTAAGACCCTTAACCCCACCTTGCCCCAGGGTGAATTTAGAGAAATGTAAGACACTCTGGATAAGAGCGTCTGCTAAATGCTGTAAATGTAAATGATGTGAGAAAAACAGAGTTAAATTAAACAACTGCCATTTGTACTTCTAATTGTACATACCCTTAGCACCAAACACCACCCACGGTGGAGGCAGGAAAAGAAGGTGATGACCCACCGGTGGCTCACAAGACAAAGGAGTTTATTAGGGAACGGAACACTGGGTAAGGCACAAAATAAAGGACTGCGAGGGGTCAAAGGCATATGGGGGAAAACAAGCACTAACGACAAAAACATCTAACAAGGGGGAAAAAGAGCAACACGGAGAACAGAACTAGAAAGCCCAAACAGAGCATCAATACATTCTGACACAAACTAACACAATGACCAACTGGGAAAATGAACTAAGGCAAAAACATACTATAAATACAAAAACCAGACTGAGCTAACGAGGACACAGGAAAGAAGTATTAACTTAACAACCAATCAGACAGAACACAATATGAGCAGCAGGTGAAACTAATGAACTGGGAGAAAGATTAAACTAAACAACACTGGAAATACAAGACTGATACAAAAGACAAGTACAAAAAAAAACAAATCCTAACACAGGGAGGGTGGACCATGGATGGGAGAACTGACAGAAAACACTAGGAAACCCAAAATTACAAACACTGGGGAACAAAAGTCAAACAGAACACAGAAGAGTGGGATGTGCCAGCCTCAAACCCACGACCCCCAGATTTGCAGAATGAGGCACACACTCAGCTCACTACGCTGTGTGGCAGTCTAGGAACCAAGAAAAACACATTAGGGAAGACTAGGAACTAAGACAGAGAGGGGGAAAGGCAGAACAGCCAGCAATGCCTGCTGCTCAAATGGGATAGAGTCACAGAGGGGGCGAGGTGGGACGCTACAGACCCTTACATTCCCATATGAATTAAATAAAACGGTCAAGGCCGCATAAAAACATTATACACAACTTACTTTTTTTTTACCTACAGGGGTTACAACATTAACGGCATGTATCATTTGTTTGTAAAAAAAAAAAAAAACTTTCCTCTCAAAGACTAATATCAATACGTAGTCCCTTAAAACTTTGTATGATAATTATGTTTGTGACAACCTTAAATTATCTATATCTGCAGGCTTAATATCATCGCGATTCTATTTCTATTCTGCTAATACCAGACCGATCTGCAGGCCCAAATGCTAAACTTCGCTGTTAACAAGACTTCTGTGGTTTTTGTAAAGATCCCAAACACAGCAACTAATATTATAGAAACGTTATTCGTGCAAGACAGCTATGTCTTTGTTTTGTTTAAAAACGTCGGAATAGCAGCAAATCGAACTTTACTCACTCAGCACATAATTTAATTCCAGAAAGCTTGCTAAATATCAAGCAACGACTATTAATCTTTTCAGTACTCCCTAAGAAGCAAACAGCGCTCTTAGTCCTACACGAAGCTCCCTACAAGCGCAGTGTTATAGCCGTTCAAAAAAAACGGTTATCAATATAGCCAAACTAAAACTGGGACAATAATACTGAGAATCTTTACACATTTTAAATATATTCATATCCAGATATGCCAAACACACAGGGAGGAATTATAATGAATAGGCCTAATTTCTTACACGTGTTTGAACTGCTCTTTATTCTTATTAGGATAGCGCAACATCCGAAGTTAAACCGGTACATATATATATGAATTCCGTTATTCATTATTTTCAGACTTTATTAATTGAATGATCAACTTCTCAAGGTGGGCAGATGTGTCTACTGGTGCCCGGTGTTGTCATAATTCAGAAAAGGAGTATTTTTTGAAGACTATGTTAAGTTCACAACTGTTAACTGATCTACAATATAAGGGTGTTAAATGCATCAACCGAACTTTCCTACAGCAGCCCAAGGTGAAGAAAGTTTAATTCAGTTTGCACACGCGTTTAATCCACAACATCAGGTCAAACATAACTTCATGTCAGCAAATGCACTAATTAGACCTGCCTGTTTATGAATGTAGGGAATGACTAAGCTTATAGGAGAAATCTCTATGGAGGAGACAGCACCATGCAGACAGTCTTTCAATGAATCCATCCTTTTGTTCAACCCGAAAAAAATACATTTGGTCTTCAAACTGAATGCAAACGATTGAGACCTGGCCACGGCTGGAATAGTTAAAACTGAAACGCTGACTATACTAATGTTTGAGGACATCTTACATGGCGCTTACCTGCTCCGGTTGGATTCCGAGTCTGTCCCTGGCTGTCCTTCCCCATTTTACTGGCATCCTACTGAGGAAAGTGAACCGCGCCGCCGCCCCTTCGCCTGTATAAGAGCGAATGAGGAGCTTCCCACTCGGCAGACGGGAACGCGATTTATAATGAACGCAGATACGCTTCACCTCATGCAAAAGTGTAAAATACAGCTTCTACACACGTGTCGCTAAAAAATGGTAACTCGTAAAGTTGGAAAAGTATCACTTATTATCTGTCCCGGTAAAATACATTAGTAACAGTTCAATAGGCGCCCAGCATAGACCTATACGTTTGGCGTATTAAGGGGGCATGAATAGATTCCCACAGCTGCTGTTCCAACCATACCTACATTTTCCACCCACTTATTCTGGGGTTCGTTTCCAAAAAGCGTCGTTGCTAATAACGTTAGAAACGTGCATAGTTGGAACTCTTCAACTGAACGGTTCCAACTATATAAGTTGCAGGACAGGTCAAAGGGAGCCCTTCAGCACAGGGGAGAACATTCAGACACCACACTCATGCACACACATGCACACATACAGGGCAGAGTCGGGATGTGAACTCCAAACCCTGAAGATATGAGGCAATATGTCACTAGGGCACTTTCACAGCTTTCACATTTAAAATGATGCAAGTGGGGTTTAATTAACACAGTATATTTTGAATAATATTTAATAAGCTAATATGCATCAGTTTTTACAGAATCAGTGTAACAACAATTGTAGTAGCGGTAATCCATCCATCCATCCATCCATCCATCCATCTATCCATCTTCTGTACTGCTTGATTACATAAAATTTATGACGTAGACAATATCCTTGCAAATGGTTTTCATTCCATCCCCATTTTATTTTTGTTTTGTTTTGGTGGAGTGTGACTTCTGATTGGGCTGTAGGTACCTCAAAGTCAGTATTCCACCATTGGTCACTTGCGTACTGGAGCCAGCTGACAGCCTATCAATGATGGGTGCACGTCAGAAGCACCCTGAGCATACTTGGATGTCACCCTGGCCTGCCGACGCTTTGGCACCCAGCTCCACCAACGAGGGGCCCTCCTATAAATACACGCTGACGGGACAAGGAGCTCACAAAGTGACACTGCTCATCTGCAGGCCGTCCACCTGGAAACGGTGCCCCTCCGCTTACTGACTGCTGGTCTTTTCGACTTAGCACTGGGGCTTAGGGACAAACTAGCCCCAAAACGACACAGAAGAGACTGATGTTGGTTTAATCTGCTTTTTTTCACACTTCTGTCACTGCATTGAAATGGTCACTGCTGCGAGTGCGTAAAAATCTTTGAATGAAAGCCAGTGCATATGTTTGACCAATATCTGAGCAAACTACATCAGTCCTGTCCTGGGTGTCCTCACCCTGGCACCATGTACTTCCTGGGATGAGCACCAGGCCCCCCTGTGACCCAGACCAGCATTAGCAGTAGGAAGATGACTGGATGGATGATTAAAACCAGACTCTGCTATTTATTAGACTTAAACAGCATAGAAAATCCAGCCATGTGTAGAAAAGTTGGTCCTTTTAAAATCCCCTTATCGGGTCATGGTCATAATAACCGTGAAGCTTACCTACAGTATGGATATGGGGGGTCCACTATGATAAGGTTCTGTTCCACACCCCTTGGAGAAAAACCAGGACAGAAACAGAAGAATATGCAAACGTGTTGCAAAGGGAGCTGTGGTCAGATCCCATTAGCCGGGAGCTGTGAACTAACAATACTCTGCTTGTATAAATGTGTAAATTTCCAGCCAGCCGACATTTTCAATAACCTCTTTGAATGAGAACCGTTACAGGAAGTGTGGGGCACACGGCTGTGCATCCCCTCGGGGAGCCAGGCGGGACACATGATAAATCAGGTGTGCCCAAATATAAAGGGGGTTTGTAAGAAAACTTAAGAGGTTTGTGGGAAAAACCAGAATGAACAGCAGTGCCACATAGGCAGAGGTTGGGTGACATCCTGGAGCTTGGAAAAGACACTGCTGCCTCCAAACTTTGCAGACAACAAGTGAAATATTACATGCCAAAGATAAATGGGAATTTGTATACTGTAACAAGTACTATTTGGGAATGTGAGCAAGATAGTTATGCATACTGTCAGTAACACTGGGAAGCTTTTAAGCAGGTATATAATTAGAAATCATATTTGTTTAAATCCTTAAAAAATACACTGCGCACTTGAAGGATGTTGAAACCTGGTAAGTTGTCTGTATTAGGACAAACAACCGGAAACAATGAGTTGAAGTTCATGACCACAGCAATTCCATTTACATCGTTTAGCAGATGGTAATATTCAGTGTGACAAACAATCAAGAAAGCAGGGTGAGACAGTTCCTGGAGCAACTGGGGTTAAGGGCCTTGCTCAAGGATCCAAAGGTGCAATCACTCAGCCAGCCCTGGGATTTGACCTGGCGACCTTTAATCACAGGCACAGCATCTAAACCCACTGATATTCCAGGGTATGACTCCATTACGCCACACAAATCGTTATCATAATCATGCTATCATTGACGCGCTGACCTCTATTGGGGTGAAAATCGCTGAGATGCTCTCAGGCTGTGTTGATGAACATAACCACATGTCAAGGGGGTGGGCATTGATGGAAAGTCTGACAAGAAGGGGGCTCCTCTCCAGGACTGTCAGGGGATGGGTAGGAAAGGGAGGAAGTGAAAGCAAGTGACATACATGAAAAACAAAAGCCCATTTGGACAATGGGAAAAAATTAAATAACTCAAGCATGCATCTCACAGAAAGGAAAATGAGCTACACACTTGCACAATTCTATTTAACATTTTCACAGTTAATCTATCATAATTCAAAGTACTTTTTATTTCTAAAAAAACTCCTGTTCATTTACCTGGTTCCTAGCACACTTAGCCCCTTTCAGCTGAAACCTTAATTAGACCCACTGTTACCCTTAAAGCCCATCTCTACTCATTTAAAGGATGTCGAGAGATGAGAAATGAGAAAGAGAAGAAGAAACCAATTAAACTTTGGGCGGCCGATTAAATTCAGAGTGAAGGCAAAATAAATGGAGAAAAGAGTCTTATGTTAAAAGCCAAGATGAGAAATGACAGCTGAAGTTTTTCCCTGCCCCTGTTTAGTATTATTAGTCCAATGCTCTTAGCTGGACTTTCTCATCAGTGGCTAAAAAATTTGGCAAGCAGGTGGTTAGATAAACCATGCCCGGCTGTGCTCAGATTAGGCTGCATTGCAAAGACAGCCTTCACTCTAACTGAGAGTGTCATGGTGATCTGTGCACCTTATGGCTTGGAGACAAACTGGTAAAATATGAAACAGATCACAACCATTTCTCTTTAAATTTTAGATCATAAAAGACGCTTTGAAGGAGTCGTTATCTGAAAATGATCACTTCTTGCTGGGGGGATTGCATCCCACTGCTGCGGCGTGTGTGTGGATTTTGTGTGTGGATTTTGTGTGTGGATTTTCTTCCCTGGGTACTCTGATTGCCCCCAGAAAGTCCAAGCACATGCAGCTAGGCTAACTGGCATCTGTAAATTGCTGGCAGTGTATGATTTTGGGGAACATGCAATTCAGATCCCTTCAGTAACACAACAATATGTATATGTGTAATTTTAGCTCTTGAGTATTATCCACTAAAATAATAACCTTATGGATCTTAAAAAGACTGTACGATNNNNCTAATGTTTGTCAGTACATTACAGGAAATAATGAACTTTATCACAATATGCTAATTTTTTGAGAAGGACCTGTATATGTGTAATTTTAGCTCTTGAGTATTATCCACTAAAATAATAACCTTATGGATCTTAAAAAGACTGTACGATGACAGTCGTTAAGTCTCATTGTCTTAAAGCTAAAGTAAAGCAATCTGCATGATGCACTTGGTCCGGTGAGGAAGTAAACAAAAAGGTGGAGGTAATGGACTCCAGAATGCTTCATAAAACATGATCACATCTTTTCGTGTGATCAAAGCCAATCTCATGATTCTCATTTAAGTACATGCAAAACCCCCAACTTTACAGATTAATTCAGTGACTTTAAAAACCAGTGTGTTCCAGTCCGGTCCTCAGATACCTACAGTCGGTCCATGTTTTGGCTCCCTCCGAGCTCTCTACCAGACAGTCCACATTTTTGCTCCCTCCCAGCTCCCAGCAAAAATGTAGACTATCTGTGGGTCTCTGAGGACCGGATCAGGAAACACTGGCTCATTTTTAGCTTTTCTTTTAAAATATTGTATCATAAAACCCTATATTGTTACTTTTTGCACTACAGTTGTGCTCAGATTTATTGATGGCCCAGCAATGTTTTTCTCCCTGTCATCTAAAATAAATTGAAAGTGAAAAAAAGAAATGTTTGGTTTTCACACTTTTATTAGCCCGATTTACAGCTGAGAAAGCAGAGAGGGAAAAAAATCCAGAATTTTTGCCAATAAATTTGGCCGCAGCTATAAATGTCTGCAGAATGATATGCAATGAAATGGCTAATATGTGTTGTAGAGTATACTGATTAGATTCACTATATGAAATACTCATAAAACACTCACATACAAATCTTAGTGGGTTCAAATTGATGGCTGCAACAAAACTGCTTGTCCCATTTATTTCAGGAAAAAGTAAATACATAATCGTGCAATCAAGACTTAAAGGTTAATCCAAGCATTTTGGACTTTACCTCTGATTGGTGAAGAATTGTTGTGCAAGTAAATTAAGCCATTTGGGTGAATTGCATGCATGGTAGTTCAATGGATATTACTGTGGTTTCACACAATCACAGTTGTGGGTTTGATTGTGTGTCTGGGGCTGGTATGTTCTCCCTCTCTGCTTCCAATGTCCAACGGCTGTAAGGGTTTCGGTGATTTTTAATACCCTTATTTAACACTCAGATCTATGCATTGACACAATCATATCTTGAAGAGCTCACCGGCCTTCATAGCATTGCTGGCCAACTCTTTACGGATCCGGAACCATGTAGTTTCTTTAGATTCTCTCTGGACTGTGAAATAACTGTGGTGCCATCAGACTCTTCATAGGGACAATAAGATGCTGTAATACATCAACCTCCCTGAGTAAATTCCATAGTTTGACACAGTAAGCACAATCAAATAACTTGCAGATGTTGTAATATTGTCTTTCCGGATACTTTTCTGGAATTTGCAGTTTATTACTTTTAAGAATTTTTCAGTAAAACTGGCTTCTGCTTTCTTTCTTTAAAATTTCCCTTGTACCTGCTGTCATCTAGTTTTGATTTCTTTGGCTTTTATATTTTGACTAATCTATTCTTAGCTTAAATTCCATCCACAGTTCCTCTGGAGCTCCTGCCAGGAGACCCAGCACCTTAAAGCAGTTTCTGATCTTTTCCAGTGGATATATTCTCCAAGTAATTAATTGAAAATCAGCTGGTGTGTTGTTCTTTTTCAGCTTCAGTGGGAACACAAGCAATTTAGACTACATAAGTAGCTTATGATCTCATCCACAATCAGCTACAGGCCGCGTCTTTGCTACAGTGCCATGACAAAGTAGTTGCCCCCTTCCTGACTCCCTCTGTTTTTCCATATTCATAACACTTAATCGTTTCTGATCTCCAAACAGATTTAGGATAATACAAAGGACAGCATGAGTAAACATAATACACAGTTTGTTTTTTTTATTAAACAATTTATTCACTGAAAGAAAAAAAATCACCAACATCCATACCACCCATGTGATCATGACTGTCCTCTTAGTCACTCAATCAACCAATGAACCAAATCTAAATGATAATGGGTTACATTAAACTAGACACACCCAAGCTTGATTGCTGTTGATTGCTGCCAGCCCAGCTGAAGCTACACATCACTTAAATAGAAGCATTACCTCATGCCTTGATCAAAAGAACTTACTGAAGAGCCGAGAATGAAAGTTATTGAAATAGTCAGAAATGGGGTACTGTACAAAGCATTCTCTAAAACCCTTAGTCCCTAGCAAACCACCATAAGAGTCATCATCTCCAAAGTGAAAAAAACTTGGAACAGTAGAAAATCTGCCCAGGGGTGGCCTGTCTGGCAGATTTACTAATAAAAATATAAAACTCATCAGGCTTCTCTCAGGTCAGTAACTGCCTGTGTTCATGATTCCACGATTAGAAGGACATTTGGCAAAAATAGTGTCCATGGGAGAGGTGCAAGGCAAAAACCACTGCTGAATAAGAGGAACATGAAGGTCATCTAACATTTGCCATAAAAACACCTTGATTACCCAGCACTTTTGGGAGAATATTCTGTGGACTGATGAGTCAAACGTAGAACTATCTGGAAGACATGGTTCCTGCTACAGTACATGTGGCATAAATCTTTCACAACTTTCCGTACAAAGAATGCATTAGCAATGCAAACGTCACTGATTTTGCAGAAGCTGAGGAATCACACTCCAGCTTCATTTTTGTTTCCAAGTCCATACTGGCCAACTGTGTTTCCCACCTTCTTGCTACTGCCTTTGACATTGTAATTTCCATTGCCCAACAGTATGCATTTCAGTTCTGTATCCAGTTATAGTCTTTTTAAAGTCCTTCCATGAAAACCACACCATGTTTTCTTTGCATGTTTTATTCACCTAAGTAAATATACCCTAGTCCAGTGCATTTAAGTTCACTAATGCCTAAGACATCTGCTCATCAGGGCCCCATTTCCATCTTCACCACATCCAGCGTTCCTCAGTTTATGGTCTGTACACTCCATGTTCCATGGCACCATCAGCAACTGGATGTCCAAAAGGCTTTGATCCACCAAGCTGCTATGAGCTCTCAGCTCTTCCTCAGGGTATATTTAGGCTTTCTAACCCGATGGTCCAATTTACAGCACTATGTCTTATTCATTTTGCTGTGTCCATCCATTTGATTTCTTAATATGTTGTTTACCATTACTTCTCCCATTCTGTTTTAAATTGTATCACTGCCATAGTCACTACTGCGAATTTCTGCTACAGATGTAGTCCTATATTGCTGCTACCCAGAATAGGTGGTAAGCTTGTTGTGGTAGGAAACACAACTGTAAGCTTCCTTGAAGCGTCCTTGTCCCGATGAAACACCATACCATGTGGAGATTCGTAAAACACTTGCATTTCTTTATTCAGCAAATGCTTTGTCCAAAGCAAAACACAAGCAAGGGAAGTTTTTGGGTCAGCAAGCAGAATCAGCCAGTACCCCTTGAGTGGCTGGAGTTAAGGGCCCATGGCTGATTTGATTACTCTGCTAGATGTGGGATGTGCACCTGAAACCTTCTGGACATGAGCAGAGATCGTTAACCCGCCGGGCTATGAAATGGTTGATTCTCTTTTTAAGCATCCGCTACTTTTGTCAACATAATTAAGAAACTAGGGATTTGGATCAAGTTAACAAGAAAAAGAAAATCCCCTGATATGGAGTAATTGAGTTACTTTCCTTAAAAACTCTTCTTGTTAGCAAGAGCATGAATTTACACCCCAAAATTTGCTTTTAGGTTTATTAAATTGACAGGAAAGTCAAAATATAAGTAAAATATAACATAATTCCATCAATTCTGCATGAACCGTTTAAGAGAGAAAACATCAAGAAAATTAAATAGTTGCAATTCAGGCCAGAGATGTAATTCTTTAAAAGCAGTGACTGCTACAGCCCAAGTTTTCAGTGCTTTGAAAGCCTCTAATGCTCTGGAGGAAGCTTGCATCTTGTTTTCTGATGCCCTTATTCACTGGTCGCATCAATTCAGAAACTATCCAGACGAAACTGCTAATATAATCAATGCACCCTCTGCAGTCAACATGGTTTTTTGATTAATTCCTACAGCTGATGACCTGCTGCAGGCATTAAGTAGGCAGTTAAACATAAATCTTTTTGACAAGTTGTTGTGCATGTTGTGAGGGTTTGGTGGTTTCATCCAGCGCCAAATCCAATAAATGCGCTTCACTTTCGCTTGTTCGAAAAGCACAACCTGGCATTTCATTAACATTATACTCCATAGTTCTGCCCATCCATCACCCAACCCCCTAATCCGGTACTGTTTGTCCAACTCTATACTGTATGTCTTGGGACTGCAGGTGGAAACCCTGGCGAACACTGGGGCAATGTGTAAACGTCACATAGAGAGAGCAGGAGCAAATTGCAGCCCTGGAGGTGTGAGGCTGGAGAGGACCACTGCCCATCGCAGTGGTGGTGACGTCAGGGCCTTCAGGGTATTCCCTGGATGGACTGGAGAAGTCAATGCATTTTCATAATAAAAAAATTATAGTTATTTTCTGTCTCAAATACTATTTTCTTACATTTTTTGCATGAGCTGTTTAACTAAGAGTGATGCCCCTGTCTTTTGATGGAAAATGCATTATGTGAGGGGTGGGTGCTTCACAAGGTATTCTTGATATTTTGTAGAAGGCTCTACGATAATGTTTTTTAGTGACCAATCAGAGGCTTGCCTGGCCTCACGTGATGTTGCATTAGCATGGCAGCAGCAATATTAGCAAATCTGGAAAAATGGCAATGGGCGGAGATACGGAGGCAGAGACTGATGTCGTAAGTGATTTATTAAGCAAGCTATTTATTCCTAGAAATTGGTGAAATAATGGACAGAGGAAGACCAAAACCAAGGCTGGGACTTCGACAACCTGGTACAGGTGAGGAAAATTATGATCACTTCAAACAGCTAACAGCTACACATTTTTTTGTGAAGTCATTTTTTTCTCGACCAGGGTGTACATGTTGGGGGGGCAGGGGTGGAATTGAATGCCCACCAAGAAAGGGCACGGTTCGCCGCTGCCCCAACATGCCTCATTAGTCCACAGCTGTCGACTGAAAAACACGAGCAAACAACTTTAGAGGACCCGAATTCTTGTTAATTTTGCAGGAATAATGCCTCTCCTTTTTCAATTTACTCTTCCATTTATTTTGACTGTTTTTTAAATGTCTTCCCAGAGTCAATCCTCACACCTGTGGCACCAACACGGATTCAGCCGCCAAGCTCACCCATGCCTGACAACTTGCAGACAAGCTAAATAATCACCTGTCACAGGCCGGTCTCACTCAGTGAGGACAAAGACAGCATGGGTGAGCCCTTAGAGCAGGCCCGCCACAGTGGTACATATGAAGAGTGTGTTGTCCGTGTTTGCTGTAAAGGACAGTCGTTTATCTTCCCGCTTATTCAGTCTGGAAGCTGGGAAGGCAGGATACTGTATAAAGGTGCATTTTCACATTGAAAACTGCTAGACAAGGCATGTCAGCAATGGCTTGAGGGTGATGCATGTTCAGATCCTGCAGCAAGGCGACCCAGTTCACACACACCAGAGACTTACGGTGCTAGAACACCTGGCAAGACAGAAATGCTCCCAAAAAGTGGGCTGTCAATTTAATATACACCTTTAAAATAGACAGTGAACAAAGTGCCTAAGGGCAGTTTTCGAAGTGGAGCCGCTGCTCCTCCACATTGAAAGGAGCCAGTTGAAGCGGTTTGGGTGTCTGTCTAGGATGCCTGCTGGACGCCTCCCTGGGGAGGTGTTTCGGGCATGTCCAACCAAAAGGAGTCCCTGGGGCAGACCCAGGACACGCTGGAGAGATTATATCTCTCGGCTGGCCAGGGAACGCCTTGGTGTCCCCCTGGAGGTGCTGGAGGAGGAAGCTAGGAAGAGGGAGATCTGGGCATCCAAGTGGCAGAAAATGGATGGATGGAAGATCACAGTTTATGAAGAGGTTAGGAGACCAAGCAGTTCTGTTAAGGACAAATATAAAATCTATGACATGTATTACAAAAAATGGAAATTAGCCTGGCGGGGGAAAAAAAAAACACATTTTATAGGTCATACTTAGCTGGACAATCTATTGAAAGTTATTTCAAAGGGAAACTTACTTCAATCCAAACACCAGGTTCAAGAGTGTGCAGTGGGAACATTTTCTGGCCTAAATTTAATTCCATGGGTCATTACTCCTGAATTCATTAAAATAATTATAGACTTGTTAGAAAACATTTCATAAAACTCGTGTTGCTTTCAATACAGCTTGTAGAAGTCAAACTGGCAGTCAGAGGCAGATGAAAGACACATTTCATGCTGATGTAGGATCAGTTGACACGCAAAGATGTGCTGTCCTGCAACGCTTTTATTCTGCACCTTCAGTCAATTTGGTTTTAAATCAAAATCTCTTTCCTTATACTATATCATAGGCTACAGGAAAACTATTTGTTCTGTAACTTATTCTGCATGGTGCATAAGCCAGATCAACATAGCAACACTCAGTGGCCTTAACTGCAATACAGGATAGTTCTCAGTACTGAATTGTACTTGGCAAACATTCAGGACTGTATTAAAACTCAAAATAGGGAAGGACGCATACCATATGTAGATGGCACTCTAATTATACAGAAAACACTATGATAATAATCAGGGTCAGCCTTGGGTGTTCTGCCGCCCTAAGTGAGATTCTGCTGAGCACCTACCCTGCAGAGCAGCATAAAACAAAAATTTTGTCAATTCATTTACATTAAAAACATTTCAGTAGCACAGTGTATCTGGCTGCTAACCAGCTAGCTCGCATCGGTTTCACAGGAAAAGTAGAGAAGTATTAAAACTAGGGGAAAATGGCTGTATAATAATGTAACAAAATGCAGCAAGAGGTATTTCTTGTAATGTTTTTCACTCGCTCTTTTGCGCCCCCAAATCAAATGGGGCCCTAGACGATCGCCTATGTTGCCTATTGAGAGGGCCAGCCCTGATTTTAATCCCCTCTACATAGTAGAAATAAATCCACCATTTCCAAACTATCCTGAGTCAGGTATAGCAAAGCACACAAGCAGTCACAAGTCACACAGAGGCTCTCCTGCAAGGGAAATGTTTGGGAACCTGGCAAAGAATGAATGTTGAGACGCAAGTCAATTGCAGAGAAGACTCGTGCTTCCATAGTGCACTGTACAAAGAGCCGTGTCTCATGCAGGCTGATCCATTTCCTTTGGAGAGACGGCCCGTCTGTGTTGCACAACAGAGTCTTTGAAAAGAAATGTATAAACTATATTTATGAGTGTGTCTCTTTCTTTGGTCAAGCCAACAGGGAGGGTATACATTGTGGAAATGGCTGTGGAGCGTTTATTACGGTGAAGCCAAGTGAATGCATATGATTGATAATGGTGAAATAGAAAAGATAAACATGAGGCACCTACAGTAATACTGGTTCATCGCCCAAGGAATACTCCATTTCATGTCCGACAACCTGCCAGTCTGTACGGCCAGACTACAGACGAGAAAATCACAGGGTGAGAAGTCCAGGGGCTGGCGCTGACTGGGGAGGGAAAGAAGGGTGATTGGGTTTGCCTGTGCTGATTCACCCCCCCTGTCTCTGATTCATGGCTGCTGCTATACACTGATGCTAAACCTGTCCTTGCCCATCTCACCCTCCCATTTTGCTTACGTTTCACCAACCCTTTTGCCTGAATGCAATTCTCATTTATTTTTTGTCTCGGCAATAGTTCTCCTTTTTTTTTTAATTTCTATTTTACGATTCCCTCTCTATGTTGACCTGATCCCGACACAGTTTCTGTAAACACTGAAACAGAAGAGGCACCTGTAATACTCCTGCTCTCCTTCCCTGTAACACGTCCGCATGTCATGCAGTTTTGCTCCCAGCAGTGAGCACAGTCATTCTCAATACGCATAATGATCAAATACTGGAGATATTCAAGCAATCTGTTTTGTTGGAGTGACTTTAATAGGATAATATAACCCAAAAATACATTAATGAATTCTTTAAGAATTAGGACAGTGGACATAGCAGTAACTGGACATCGTTCAGCACATGTACAACAGGAACGTATAGTTTAAGTAAAATCATAAACAATTTATTCATACCCATTTACCAGGGGATGTAGAGGCTTACTGATGTTAATGTTGAAGTACTGACATTGATACTGATGATGGTGTCTAGAGCTCAATTTTATTCATTAAAATAGGTAAAAAGGTTAACCATTGTACCAAATTTACAGTTCAGTACAAATTTTCAATTCATACAGGTTTAGGCCCATTTTTCAAAGCTGGGACTTGAACCAGCAGCCTTCAGGTTAAGATAACTGCCCACTGATCCTTTGCTGCCTACCTCATCTTTCAGGAAAGGATCGTATTAAGAGAACCAACCGGTAGTTAAATTTGCCTTTCAATAATTCATCTGCTCTGTTAATTATTCATCACTCCTTGTTGAATGGGGAATAACATAAAATAAAGACATTTAACCATAAATGAAAGATAATGAAAATGAAATCTTTTTCAAAATTTATATTCATGCTGTCATACAGTAAAAAAGATCAAATTCCACAGATGGCGGTCCATTTTCATTTGTACTCATAAGGGACATTCAGCACGCAACAAAACTGCAGCAGACACCATCTGTATGACACAGTGTGGTTTAGAAATTAAATCCCTGCTCTCCCCCTACACAGGTCATCAAAATAACCCAAGGCACTTATTAATAACGTTGACTTATTAATGGGCTTCTCAATTAAACTGCCTACAGGCACAGAAGCCGGCTGTAAAGGTGCCTTTGAAATGCAAGGATATGTATTTGATCTCCTTCCATCCAGGAAAGTGCCATATTGCCCTCAACAAGGCTGCCATTAGACCAGGGAAGGGGAACGTTCCAGAAGCGTGAGCCTCCCCATGCATACACATGCACAGACAATCATGCTCACTGTTCTGCTGTCGTGGCTTTGGGACAGGCAATTAATTGACGGCAGAGTTAATTTCACTGCTGGCTGTTTTTCTAGATGTGCTTCTCCCAGAAACGTGATTAAGCTCTAGAATTAATCAGGGCCAAAAGCAGGGGCTGTGGGCCACTGCAGCCAGATGTTGCTGATCAAAAAAGCTACGTACATCAGCATCAGCCGGGAACTGAGTGTGCTTCACGTCTCCAGCACAGCATCTCCATTTCCGGCGGCAGGAGAAGGCAGCCGAGCTCATTAGGAAATGGGTCCCCAGATACACCAGCTATTGCTTATTGATTGGCCCGCTGTGTTGCACAATTGTACCTGAAATCATCTCTCTCCAGACCGCTCAGTCAACACCTGTCCTCGGTAATTTTGGTCTGCCCCAGTCAGCCAGTGCAGACAGATGTAACGCCATCTGCAAAAGCCACGAATATAAATTACTTGCTGTGCTTAACCTATGCTTACCTACATGCATTTATTACCCAGGCAAAAAGGTTAGTTTGTTACTTAGTTTAGAACTTAAATTCTATAAACATTCAGAAGGAATTAAAAGGCATTTCTGTTACAATATCATTTTATTAAATTTTTCTTTCCTATATTTAAATGTACCCATATTGTTTTCTATGCATAGAAGGCATGACATGGTTGGTAGCATGACTTAAATCAACCATAAATATATAATGAAAGGGCAATGCAAGGGCAATAACTTTGGGTTGAGCGTTGGGGGGTTAACACCCATTTAAGGGGGTCCAAGGGGTTGCATTGGCTGGCTTTGATTATTGGGGGGGTTACACCCCCCCCCCCCATCATCCCCATAATTTACCCCCATGGGGTAACATCAATGAAACATGCTTCTCCTGCTCGTGTCCAGAGCTATAACCTGGACTTGGACCGATGTGCAGTTTTGATGGATAGTTGCAGGCTCAGTGCCTAGAAGGACCTCAGCTTTGCAAACATGAATAAGGAACTGACCCTGAATGGCATCGGAGTGTAATATCCGGCTGAATAAATGAGTACAGTTTCACGCACCGTAAGTCATTCCAGATAATGGCTTGGCAACTAAATTATATATAAATATATATAACCTCCTTTCACTCTCATCCTGCTTACTTCCGTCAGTTATGAGGTTGTGAAAGCTCAGTTATATACCCTAAGTGGAAAAAAAACAAACGAATGCAGCCCCAGCTGCTCAGCCCTCGTCTTACACAACAGTGTTATTGATTTTCTTTACCTGCTTTCCTGTTTCTTTCCCTTCATTCCGTTCAGTGAAAAGTGAATCTGCGACAAGACGAACTGAACCGTGCCTCACGGCCTGAGGTTCTTCCATTAGCATCAACCTTACTCTTATTATTTGTAATGAAAATATTACTTGACTGGGGCATCTGGGGCAGCTCAGCTGTTGTCTGTGGATAAAAACATTATGTTTGGCTGCAGAAAAACAAGGGAGCACAACTTACGAGCGAACGACACAGCTTGGATGGGCTACCATCTGTCACGTTGGCTTTGTCTCTATTAATGGTTTAGAGCATGAATTGGGAACATAAAAGACTTCAAAGGCAACAGCACATGGTCCATTTTGATCCAATTCACCTCTTAATTGTGGAGGTCACCAATCACATCGTGCCATGTGATAAAGTGGCTTTGCTTCAAAGGTGTCTTCTGCCTTGTGTCCTATGCTGCGTGAGATAAGCTTCAGGCTCACTGCAACACTGTACTGCAGACGTGGCTGGATCATGGATGGATGCATTATTCACACTGGAACTAATTTCAAATCAGTTGTTAATTGAAAAGTAATTCCAAAGCCTGCATAAACTGTAGCCATCTGGAGTTCTCCGTTCCTGGTTTGTAGAGCCTTGTTTATACCACAGATGTGGTTCCCATTTAGAAGGAGGGAGTAAGTGTTCAGTAGTGTTTATACTGCACTTACAGTACTCTATAGCAGGCTGTGAGTGCTTGAGTGATCACTTTCGCATCAAACTTACTGACTTTCACACGGCGATGACGCAGCAGAACTTCCCCAGGGACATCGACGTTTTCTGAAGGACGGGCAAGAGGAAAGGGTCAGAGGATGCGATAATATGCCCGGTGGAGTTTGTAACAGCTGCGTCATGGACATAACGTACTTGTTTGTTCAGGAAAAAGTGTATATTTCACAGAAACTTATCTCCTTGTGAAGCAAGGACAATTCTGCAAAGCACTCTTCATCACGATTGTACCCAGAGATGCCTTGCCTGTTCAACATCAGGAGAAAAATACACCTCAACATATCTGTCTAGTATAAAAAGGTCAGTGCTAAAATAGTGTTCGTATTTTCTTCAATCGGCAGTTTCTTCATTTATAGCAGAACAAAGTTCCTTTATTCATGGTATTTATTGCCTACCATTCCAGTGCTAATTTAAAATGTAGCTATAATCATAGAATTCAAATATTAAAATTAGATGATGAAAGCGAATCAAGCTTATTTAATGCAGCCATACATTTCGTGCAGCCTAGTATATGAGAAACATATACTAGCCTTATGAAGAATTTGACATGGACATTTGTGCTAAAAATAAGAGGATCAGAAAGTCATGAAGCTGTGCTCAGCTGGCACCACAATGATCAAAAATGGGTGGACAAGTCCTTTTAGATGAAGATGTTTAAAACAAAGCTCGTCCATTCGTTGTGCATTGCTGAGTAAAGTGCCGATGTCCAATTGTGATCTAACTTTAATTCTAGGGTTTGCTAACATCTTCAGGGTAATCACAGAAAACTCATGGCCGTGTTATTTAATCAGATGTAGACTACCAAAATTTCTTGTTATGGTTACATAAACCATAGTATATTTATCTACTGAGGAAGCATCTTATTTATCAAATTAAAATGAAGTGATAATGTTCACTGCTTTGCTGTAGATTCATACATAGCATTAACATTCATTTTAATAGCTGTAGTGGTGTTATATTATCAACCAGGCTAGCTTGTTTAGCCAACAAACTGAATGCATTAATGAAGCTTAGACTGTATTCGGCCAGAAACCCTTCTTCTGCTGCTTCTTGAGCAGGAAATTACATCATTTGAATCCTTCAAGGAAAGGTGATAATTTATGCAAAATCATGCAAGCTTAAGTTGTCATTTTGGTTGCTGTATAACTTAGTGGGGCACATTTTTATCTTGATTCACTGAATAAAAAAATGCTGACTTTTTCCATCAAGTTTTAAAAAAGTAGCCCCTGAATGTTGAATAATTCTTTCTACTGCATGTCTTCAATGGAGCCAAAATTAAACTCAACAAAACCTAAAGTACAAGTGTCGCTGAAGCATCATATGTATAAGTGTGTTTATTTCCGCGAAGTTGAGTGTTTACAGATATTATACGAACTTTCTAAACTAACTCACCCTTGGTATTGTCACAAAGCTTGAAAACAGGCAAGACTCATGGTCTGAATTCATGAAAGATGAGGACATACATGCCTTGAGAGAGCATACAATCATATTACATGTATAAGAAATCATATGCATAATTTTACACTTCATAGATCAATATTCTCTCTTTGGGGCCGCCAGCAGCCATCATGAAAAATCTTCATCTTAGTTGGACCATAAACAAGCCACTCAGCTAAACGCTAACTGTGCTGCATGGATTCTTTGTTAGCCTGTTAGCCTAGATGACCTTATTGTTATCAATACCATTATTTCAAAATCCTACAAATACCATCTTATAAATCCAAGATGAAATGTCAGTCTCCGCAATTATCCATCCTCCAAAGTAAAGAAGTTTGCATAACCAGTGTACTCAGTGCTCAGGAATGGCTATTAGACATTTTGAAAAACTTTTCAGTTTCCATCCCAACGAAAAAGGAAACAGATGTTTTAAACAGGGCCCCCTCTTACATTTTTTAAAAGTTGTAGAAGATACGAATAAAAATTCTGTATATGGTACTGAGATTAAAAATTTGAATGTTCAAGAACTGCATCCTATTGCTGGTTCTTGGAGCAATGTTGTTAGTGTCAACAGAAGGTTACAGACCACTATAAAATAAAGCGTGGGCTGTCTGTGGACCTCCGCAGAGCAGATTGGGTAACAGCGGCCTAATGAGTTAGAACTTGGGTCAGTGTTTTGTTTATTGTAAAAACACCTTTATTGTTTCTGTTCTGTTCTCACTGACCACACTGTCTCATCTTATCTTTTTCAATTCTAGATTACAACCCTAACCCTAACCCTAAACCAAAGACTGAAACACTACACTGCACACATGCAAACATATAGTTTTGTACACTATTTATATGTATCTTGTATTGTATTGCATTGTATTGTGTTGTGAATGGCATACATGTATTTATTGTATTTGTAGTTATGTGTAGCAGCATAGGGGGCCCAAGGGAAACAATATTTCAACGCAGTGTGTATTTATACATGCATGTGTTGACAATAAAGACCTCTTGAGTCTTGAATAATATCAACCCTAACCCTTAAGACAGCCCTAACCCTAACCCTAAGCCTAACCCTTAAGGCAGCCCTAAGCCTAAGCCTAACCCTTAAGGCAGCCCTAACCCTAACCCTTAAGGCAGCCCAAACCCTAAGCCTAAGCCTAACCCTAACCCTTAGGGCAGCCCTAATCCTAAACCTACCACGAGCTTCCAGATTAAATGAAAACGTAAGACTACTTCGACATTATGACATGCACAACAATCTGGAAAACACTGTAACAAGCAAAGATGTCTTCTTACACTTAATATGATACTAGTTTTTACAGAATTAATCTTTGTTTTAGCAATTGTCTGTGGTATGTTTAGTGGTTCCTATAGTTCACTGTACAATTATTTTAGTGATCACAATTGAATATGTTAATGTACTACAGTATTATTATGACTATAATGTATAATTAGTAATATAATATCACAATTTAATACTGACAGCCATAATTTCTAAATAACAACAGTGTTGCTACACTTCATTATGTTATAGTTTAACATCATAATTACCAAAAATGTAAACAAAACATTTTTTTAAATTCAGCAAAAAAAAACATTATCGTGAACAATTGGTAATGATTTCTCTTGTGCCCTGAAAAGCCAGAGGAGCTCATAAGCAATTCAAAACACCTTTGTGGGCGCTATGTAACCAAAAATCAGTACACATAGTCAGCCTAGCATCATGTGGGCTGTCTTGCCACATTTTTCTATATGCAGACCCACATAACAATTTGCATGTGTGTGTGTTTGTGTTCCCATTTAGAATTCTGTAACATTATATCACATACCCAGCACTGATCTAGTGGTGTTCCAAGGGTATCGCATATGTGTATTTGTACGCTGATCGTACTTTCTGTGTACTTCTGGCAGATTTATCATTCGTGAAAAGTTATTGTTGGTGAGATGCACAGTACATCAGGGCAATTTTTCTCTAGTAGTAGTAACTTTTTAGCATTGCTAAAGGCCTTGTGGCCAGAGATATTTGTGGAATAAATTAGCACATAAAATAGTTTTTAATACTTCACTTATGTAACAACAGCAGTGTTGCTGAATCAGACACAGCTGCACACACACGCATGCAAAAGTGCTATCTGCTAAGCTACAATTCCAGTTCATAACACATGTGATTATCTGTTGCTGTCAAAAGCAACACTGGACTATAATTATATAACTGAATTAGCAATTTATGCCATTGTCAACTGATTTCTCTAACAATGCTTCATATGAATTACAATGAAGTTAGAAATCTTTATGTTTAACAACAAGGTAATATACATGGTAATATACAGACATGGTATCTAGACATTCATCAGTCTTCCAAAGATTCATTCAGGTCAGGTGGAACGACGGCTTGGAGCGTTTCCCAGGCAGCACAGGGTATAAAGCAGGGGTACAAGCTGAGTGGAGGATCGTCCTTAGCTCAGGGCACCCAGCCAACGCAGGCAATTTAGAGACACCAATTAACCTAACTGCATGCCTTCAACCTGTCAGAAGAAAGCAACACAATACGGGGAACAAAAAAAAACTGTAAAACTTAAATCCTGTAGTTAAAAAGAAAATATCATTATTCGCTATGGTATATAGTATATATAGTGTATGATTATCATGCTTTTTCAGCTGAGAGATTAATAGGCAAATAAAGGCTGTGTAGAGACATCATTGTAAAGCCTAAATATATAAATAAAATGGAGCAAAGAGCCTTCAAGGGTAAGTGTGGCAACACATCTTTTTGATAGCTGCACATTAACTGTGAAAGGGTTTTGACAGATCCAATTATAAAGGCCTGTCTTCCCCTGCTTTCCCAAGACAAGCACCCTCCCACATCTCATCGGCATTTTCATCTTAACATTCTGATTTCTCTCCCTCTCTCCATCACTTGCCTTGTTGGTAAATGCACTAGGAAAGAGTGTGCAGCTGCAGTATATTAACCCAAGGCTCTCGGTTTTTAAACTTGTCCTGGATTACTGATGGACCTTTGAAGTTTACGATTCTCGTCGCCCGGCGTCGCAAAGTGAGTGCTGAAAAGACGGTATTCTTACGAGACACTCTATCAGCAAGCGCGTAGATACATGTTCAGCGTTTCCACAAACCTCAGGACGGATGTATTTCAGCAAACGTGACTACGGAAGTCGGTGATGACAGAGTTTCAGGTTGAAACGTCCGATTGCGTCGGTTCTCGATTCGACACGGGCTTCCAGCTTAGTGACGAACCAAAAAGATGTAATTTGGCAGAACTCACAGCATCTGTCTACTGCTTCCTGGCGGTGGGATAGTTTTTTGAGGACAGCACAGTCTCACATTGTAGATTACTTGTACACTGACGAGGCAGAACATTATGACCACCCCCCGCATGAAGTGAATAGTGTTAACTAAGGCATTGATCTCTTCTGGGTGTGGGACTATGTAGCACAGATCGGACTTGTCGGTCCAACTCATCCCACAGATGTTTGACATCATATGATACAATAAATGGGATTCATAGGACCAGGTGACCTTCTTCTATTGCTCCGAGGTCCAGTTCCAGTGCTTTTGATAGTAGGCAGGGATTAGCAGGGGCACTCTGACTGGCCTCTGGCTACACAGCCCAATATACAGCGGGGCTGCTTGCGCTGTGTGTCGTGATACGTCACTCTCATGACAATCAACAAAATGACCTGCCACTTGCGTCACAATTCTGTTGGTTTGCATCACACGGGATAGAGCCTTCGTTTACATGTCAGTGCCACGTGGTTCTTCCCTCCGCAGCCCACTCTCAGCAGGCACTCGCCACGGCTGACCATGAGCGCCCTAAAAGGCCTTGCCGTTTCCGAGATGCTCTGATGCCGTCATCTGGCCATAATGATTTGGCCCAAAGCCAAAGTCACTCGGATCTTTATCCCTGGCCATTTGTTCTGCATTCAGAATGTCGAATACCAGTACCGAATGTTAGCTTACCGTCTAATATATTACAGACCTTGACACACACCAGTTTTACAAGATAGATAACATCATGTCGGGGTAAGCGTAATGTTCAGTTACAGAACATCAACAGCAAAAGTACAATGCCAGACTTTTACTCTGTATGTGTCTGTATTACATGCACCTATAAATATTTCTACAACATGTAACTTTAGTCCACCGCAGCAACAGGTCAATTCTCTGTGCTTGGTATATATATCAGAAGAATATACCTTGGATAAACTTTGTCAACCCAAATATTAAAATAAAATTACTTCCTTAACACCACTCTAATGTAAAAATAATATGAAGTTGGTTTTATAGAAAATAAAATTATTTCTGTGAGTTAGAATACTTCAGAGAACACTGCTGAACTACTGAATACCTATTTGGAGGGACCAGATATGCTAAAAATTAATATTTTGAAGCACTAACATAACATGATTCCATTGCATTTGGCATTTTTTTAACTGGAAATAAAACTAAGCAATAGACAATGAAATCAAACTATGAATGTTGCAATATGAATTCCAGGTAATATAAACCTTGAGATTTGTTAAGCACTAGGGGCAACCAAGGACGAACCATGTCCAACTCAAAGTCCAGAAAAAAAACTTTCTAAAAATGACTGGAAATGTAAAACAAGCATGCACTTATTTAAGTGTGTAAAGTCTAATTTTTATTTTTTATTTTAATACCTAGTCACCTACCCCAATCTTTCCTAAAGATCTCACCTTCACCTGCTTCTATATACCTGCTTTAATTGACCTACTGTTTAGACTGTTGGCCCCCATTATGTCTCCTTTGTGTCCATCTTGTGAAATCAGCCCTCTAGTACATGACCATTGAGCTACTGGCCCGTAACACTTCCTGGCACATTAATTGTTGCATTGACAAATTCTACGTAACATGCCCTGTAAAATCAGTGCTGACTGGATAAGTGATCCATCTGTGACTGTTGGCAAAAAGCTACAGAAAGGCACCTGACAGATCTGTAGATCAAATACAGTTACTATAGCTGACATGGGACATTCCCATTGCCTTATGTAGCCATAGCAACTGCACAAGTCATTAATTTTTAGAATCCATCCTTCGTAAAAAAAAAAGAGTTTTATTCATTCACACATACTCAACATGCCTTTTGACTGCGGTTTGGAGCCATATGACACTGCCTTATTGTCCGCAGTTAAGTCGGGTTAATTTGGTGGGGATGAATGAAAACCATAGGGAGGTGGCTGGGAAACATAGGTCTGACATTATTGTCAAGCAGACAGAAAAGTAAGCAAAAACCTAATGCTGTTTTATAATGATTCTTTTTGCAATTTGTCGTAGAAGAAAGGAAATGATAACTGAACCAGTTTCAACAAGGTTTTGTCCTCAAGTGATCCCTTTAATATATAATCTGCCTGGAAAGCTTCGGTTTACTTTTGCCCAAACAAACCCATTATGTGTCAGTAATAAGAAGCATAAATTAACCAATCAAAGGCCCATGACTTTCTGAGGTTTTTCCCGTTTTTTGGTGGTGATAATGCGTACATTAGGGTAAGGCTGTAATTATATTATTTATTAGCAGGACACTTCCCCATCACTATTCATATGCGCTCACAATGGGGGGGGGGGCGGGGGCCGCG
>JAODLD010000101.1:16073425-16087888 GCA_026781065.1 Mormyrops boulengeri | reverse complement strand
GAAAAATTGGTATTTGTCTTAACCAGTTGTTAAAAGGCTTTAAAAGGCTGGCCCAAAATACATTATAATTACGGTCTAGATCCCTCCAATGTTGACTCCATGGCTACAGCCTTGTATTAGGAGCATTCTATACCAAATCACGTACAACATTCCAGGTCACCCGCTCAGATTCCTCTAAAAAATTCACAGGTGCTCCTACACCACATCTACGGCAATATCCTAAGTATTAGGTATGTACCTCTAACAGTTTTGAAACTGCAGTCCTTAGATATTCTACTGAATTTTATGCATTTTGTCGAATGAGCCTTTCCATCAAACTTCCATAGCTCATTTGATATGACATGTGCAGCTTTGAAACTCTGTGACTAGGGCCCACTTCTTCTGTAGAATTCAAAAATGTTATCAGATCTTATGTACCTTATGTATTTTTCTTCCTACAAGGCACTGAATATGGCCGAAAATCCAAAACAACGCCCCCTTTGAGAGCTTCTCACTCAAACGGTATGCTAGATAAAACACTCTAGACTTTTTTTCCTGTGATTTATGACACTTTAGGCCAAGTCTCTGCAGTAAACATATGTATTACTCTTACAGCAGCACCAGAATAATGTTTTGAATGTGCTCGATTTTCAAAATTGCCTATTTCATGTCCTCATTTGACCCATTATTTTCATATTTTTTCCATATATTCTTCTATGTTGTTGCTGAGCTTCCTTCTGAGAGTTATAATTTTTTATAGCATGAACTGTCATACTCTTGTTGCCATACAAATTCAACCAAAACAGGAATATTTCATAGTTCACAGTTTAAAAATTTGATTTGAAATGGATGGAAGAGCCAGCAGTGTGTCTTCTGGTAACACCACACGCTGCACTAATGTCCATGGTGGACGTAAATCCAGGCAGTCTGTGGAACAAACTTTAGTAGCATGAAGGAGAATGAGCATGGTGAAGAAGGTCATAGCTGGGGACATGAGGATGTGTCCTCCTGCTGTCCGCCTGTCGTCCCGAGTGGCCAGTGGAGGTGTTCTGGGGAGCTTATTCTTTTCTCTGCCCCCCTCAAGCTGCTCATGCTCTACTTCCCACTAGCAGAAACCACCAAAATTCCAGCTCCCAGCAGAAGAGTCTAACTGACATGCGGTCATCCTAGCGGAAGCGCTCAGCCCTGTGATAGGCCCTCACAAACTGCACATGTGACCCAGAAGGCAGGCTACCGTGCAGATATGAAGGTGTTCATTTCTTGCTTCTTTACTCTGTCATTTTAGACTGGTGCAGAAAACTTTATGCTGCACTGAAAGGGTTGTCAAAATGCAGCAATTTAAAAAAGAGGTGCCAGTGTGCCCTCACACCACTGGGGTTGTGGGTTTCATTCCTGCTTTCACTTTGTGTGGAGTTTGCATGTTGCTCCTGCAGTCCAAAGGCATGCAGTTAGGTGAGTTGGAATCTCTAAATTGTGTGATTGTGTGTCCTGTGATGCACTGGCATCCCATCCAGGGTGTCCCCTGCCCTGTGCCCTGTGATGCACTGGCATCCTGTCCAGGGTGTCCCCCGCCCTGTGCCCTGTGATGCACTGGCATCCCATCCAGGGTGTCCCCTGCCCTGTGCCCTGTTACGGACTGGCATCCCATCCAGGGTGTCCCCTGCCCTGTGCCCTGTGATGCACTGGCATCCTGTCCAGGGTGTCCCCTGCCCTTGCCCTGTTATGGACTGGCATCCCGTCCAGGGTGTCCCCTGCCCTGTGCCCTGTGATGCACTGGCATCCTGTCCAGGGTGTCCCCTGCCCTGTGCCCTGTTACCAACTGGCATCCCGTCCAGGGTGTCCCCTGCCCTGTGCCCTGTGATGGATTGGCATCCCATTCAGGGTGTCCCCTGCCCTGTGCCCTGTTATGGGCTGGCATCCCGTCCAGGGTGTCCTCTGCCCTGTGCCCTGTGATGCACTGGCATCCTGTCCAGGGTGTCCCCTGCCCTGTGCCCTGTTACCAATTGGCATCCCGTCCAGGGTGTCCCCTGCCCTGTGCCCTGTGATGCACTGGCATCCTGTCCAGGGTGTCCCATGCCCTGTGCCCTGTTACCGACTGGCATCCCGTCCAGGGTGTCCCCTGCCCTGTGCCCTGTGATGCACTGGCATCCTGTCCAGGGTGTCCCCTGCCCTGTGCCCTGTTACGGACTGGCATCCCATCCAGGGAGCTCCCTGCCCTGTGCCCTGCTACGGACTGGCATCCCGTCCAGGGTGTCCCCTGCCCTGTGCCCTGTGATGCACTGGCATCCCATCCAGGGTGTCCCCTGCCCTGTGCCTTCAGATGCCCTTGCACAGCAGTAAGATGGATGGGTGGCATTTATAAAGGAACTTTGGTTTTGAGGTCCTTCAAATTATTTTTTTTTCTATGAAATTTAAATATTTGGATTTGTATTGTTTTCACTTTATTCCCAACACAGAAAAATAACACTATTATAACTAATTATCACTAATTAAAGTATTTAACAATATGTTTTATGCATCAGTGTCATCAAATTGTTGATGAAGTCAAAGAGCCATTTCTCCCTGTTTGTGGAATGCACTAAATGCAAATGAACTGAAGTACGGAAAATACAATGTCACACTGGGAGTGAACTGAGAGCTGAGTAACACCTCACACTCCACACTGCAGTTATCAGTTAAAGCGACTCTCCACACCTCTCCTGCTGTGCACCAGCCCACTCAGGTAGCTGCTGAAAGTGCAGACCCCAAATTTAAATGATGCTGTTTAGAGCTTAATCTCCCTTTGTCCCGTGAGAGCGATTGATTGTCTGGGAAGTGTAGATAAAAAAACTGAGAAATGCCTTTATCTTTCTGAGGGATAAGTGTGTTAGTGTGTGTGAGTGTGTGTGTGTGTGGGGGGGGAGGGGGCATGTCATTATTTCCCACATATAGCAGTCTGCCCACACTTTTCATCAGAAGTCTCTAAAACTGCTCACTCATACAATCACAGATTGTAACGCACATGTGTACGAATATAAAAATGCCCACCCACAAGGATGCAAGTGCACTTAAATCTTAATGATCTTAATATTAAAGCTAAAGCCTTTTGAGTTTGAGATGGCAGATGACCACACTCTCTTCCATCCGAAATGGGAGGGCAGTGCACTGGGTTAGGCCTGTGTCTGTGAATGAATGGCCGGTGGTTTGAATCCTTGGACCGGCAGGCTGATGCTGCTGTTCGGGACTCTTGAACAAAATCCTTAACCTCACCCCAATTACTCCAGGGCTGCTGATGTTTTGGTAGGACTAAGGGAGAGGTGAAAAGACTACTTCAGTTTTATTCTGATTGCACCTCTTCTATTTGGCAGATCACCACCAAGGTTCCATGTTTATTAATTCCTCTATATCTATCTCTTCACTAAGGGATTGACCAAGTTGCCCAGACTGGCCCATCCAGGAGGACTCCAGAAAAGAATGGAGAAGCTGGATGATCATTTGGTTACATTTTCCTCTTCACACAGCTGGAATGAAGCCACTGCACAGATAAATGTCATTGCAATCTGACAGAGAGTAGCCATATCTGGCTGTGCCAGGTTGTCAATGGGAAGGGAACCTTAGCGTAGCACCTAGTTTAAAGATTCACACTCAAATATCAAGGTGAACCCGATACTGGCGTAAGAACCCCTCACACAGATTCTGCCTTTGACCAGAACCCTCAGCTGATCCAAGATGGAATGTGGCAACCTGTTAAACTCCAATAACAGAGTGTATTTGAGACACCTGAGCCAGAAAATGCCCTATTGATGGTGGCCCCATCCAGCATGGGATGAGGTGGCTGCATTCTTTTTTCTTGCCCCTGCTCATTTCCACATGAAAATTTGTCTCCTTCTTGTGAGCCTCTGGTAAGGGACCGCTTCATAAAAAAAATCAAGACTACTTTTCCAAATTTACTGTCACCTGACGTGTCTTGGAAGAGCAGTGACAAGATGACCAGAACATCAAAACATACCTTGGTTCCAACATACCCGCACATAACCGAGAGGAGGGAAGTCTGGCACTGAAAGAGAATCAAATGAAAGTGATTAAGAAAACTTGTTCGAACTTAATGTTTAATTCCGATTCGGGTGCTAATCTGCTGTATGGTCTCCCTGTGAGCATGGGAATGCGTTCTGCAGAACAAAGCTTCACATCAGCTGGGGGAAAACACATTTGCCTTTATCTGTATGATATTGGACCATGAAATAGCCTTTTAAATTTGCTAATTTTTCCCTTTGTAGATATGCCGGCATGGCTTTGTCACATGGCAACAACGGCTTTTCTTAGCTCCGAAGAAGTGGGGCATGTGCTTAAAAGAATTCTTTTTGCTCCCTTCGAACATTGACACTTGGACAAATGAAGTCGGTGCATTTGCCCACGTTTCCTTTACTTCTAACAGCAAGAAAAGAAAAATCCATACAGTCATTTACACACCCTGCTCCCAAGCTCTAAACCATATCAAAAATAAAAAAAATTTAAAAACACAAGTTGCATTAGATGAAGAGGGTGATTAAATTAACCTTTTAATGCTGGATTTACTGGGCTGATTTGTGGGATGGAGAAAATCCGTATGTGATTTAATCCCTTGAGAAAACATGAAAATGATGCCATGACAGGGAATTTTAATACTCTGGGACCTACTGAAATGTCCTGCCTGGTTGATTCATGCAATGTGCAGCTTGCTAAATTGATCCCCGAAAATGCTAGCAAGACAAAAACACTGTGCAGAAATCCCTGCTTGCAGCGATCTGAAAGTCACGGCTCTGTTTAATATTGTGCTGAAGTCACCTGCAGTTCTGGATATTACAGAAATGGATGCAGTAGCCAGGTAACACAAGTGTTTTGCCTAAGTTGCTGATGGGCCTGGTCAGTTGTGGGTTTTGCTATTGAAATTTAATAAGGTTGGATGTGTAACTGAAACTATACACTCCCATAGTCTCTGTTCCGCCCCTAACCTTGACACTATACACTCCCATCTGAAGCCCCATCAGGGGACATTGAGCCTGAATGGGTAATGTTCCGGGACTCCATTGCTGAGCTGCGGTGTAGAGCTGCGGCCATTAGGTTGTTGGTGCCTGTCATGGTGGCAATCCCCAAACCCAAAGGTAACACCAGCGGTAAAGGGAGCTGTCAGGCTGAAGAAGGAGGCCTTCTGAGCTTGGTTACCTTGTGGGTCTCCTGAAGTAGCTGACAGATACTGGCAGGCCAGGATGAAGGCAGCTTTGGAAGTTAGTGAAGCAAAAACTTGGGTGTGGGAGGAGTTTGGTGAGGCTATGGATAAGTTAAGATAAGATAAGATAAGATATGTAAGAAGGATGTTTAGTCAGCCTCGAGAAGATTCTGGCAAACTGTCAGACGACTCAGGAGGGGGAAGCAAAGCTTTTCTCATGCTGTTTATACCGGGGATGGAGAACTGTTGACCTCAAATGGGGATATAGTCAGGCAGTGGAAGGAGTATTCCGAGGACCTCCTGAATCCCACTGATACGCCTTCCTTGGAAGAAGTAAAGCTAGAAGACACAGAGCAGGACTTGGGGGCTGAGGTCACTGAAGTAGTCAAAAAACTCATTGGTGGATGAGAATTGCCCTGAGTCCCTGAAAGCTCTTTATGTTGTTGGGCTGTCTTGGCTGACATGCCTCTTCTACATTGCATGGAGGATGAGGACAGTGCCTTTGGATTGGCAGACTGGGGTGGTGGTCCTGATTTTTAAGAAAGGGGACTGGAGGATGTGTTCTAACTTCAGAGGGATCACACTCCTCAGCCTCCCTGGGAAGGTCTATCCCAGGGTACTGGAGAGGAGGGTTCACTCATTGGTTAAACCTCGGATCCAGGAGGAGTAATGCAGATTCCGTACTGGCCATGGAACACTGGACCAGCTCTTCACTCTCACAAGAACACTGGAGGGTTCATGGGAGTTTGCCCAACCAGTCTACAGTACATGTGTTTTGTGGAATTGGAAAAGGCATATGATCATGTCCCTCGGGGGGTCCTGTGGGGTGTGCTTCGGGAGTATGGGGTGTGGGGTCCACTGTTGCAGGCCAACAGGTCCCTGTATAAACGGAGCTAGAGATTGGTTTGCATCGCCAGTAGTATGTCAGACTCTTTCCGGGTGGTTGTTGGACCCTTTGTCACCGATTATATTCATAACATTTATGGACAGAAGACAGTAGCCAAGGGGTGGAGGGGGTTCAGTACAGTGACATCAGGATTGCATCTTCGTGATCCTGAGGTCACGTTGCTTTTTGCAGATGATGCGGTCCTATTGGCTTCACTGTGCTGTGGCCTGCAGCATGCACTGTTGCCGTTTGCAACTGAGTGTGAGGCAGCTGACATGAGGATCAGCACCTTCAAATCTGAGGCCATGACTCTCTACTGGAAAAGGGTGGATTGCTCCCTGCTGGTGGGGGATGAAATACTGCCTCAGGCAGAGGAGTTTAATGGATCTTGCTCACAAGTGAGGGAAGAAGGGAGCAGGAGATCGACAGGCAGATCGGTGCAGCATCGGCATGCGGATGCTGTACTGTTCGGTTTTGGTGAAGAGGGAGTTGAGCCAGACGGCAAACCTCTCAGTTTACTTGGTTGTTCTATGTTCCTACCCTCACCTATGGTCATGAGCTCTAGGTACAGTAGGGACCAAAATAATGAGATCGCAGATATAAGTGGCCGAAATGGGTTTCCTTCGGAGGGTGTCTGAGCTCAGACCTAGAGATAGGGTGAGGAGCTCGGTCATTCAAGAGGAGCTCAAAGTGGAGCCACTGCTCCTCTATATCGAAAGGAGCCAGTTGAGGTGGTTCAGGCATCTAGGTAGGATGCCTCCTGGTGAGGTGTTTTGGGCATGTGCCCCACGGCAGACCCAGGAGATGCTACACGTAACTAGCCTTGGTATTACCTTGGAAGAGTTAGAGGAGGGGACTAGGGAGAGAGAGATCTGGTCATCCCTGCATAGAATGCTGGCCCCGCGACCCGACACTGGATAAGCAGCAGAAAACGTATTGATGGATGGATGGACTCCCATAATCCACTACAAATCTACCGAGTAGAGTCTGGTGTGCAGGGATCCTGACTGGATGTTATCAGGCAGGAGGTTTGATTCATATTGATTTGATAATGTCTTTCGAGCTCAGTAAGAAATCAGAGCTCTCAGTTAAACATCATGGGTCAAACTCATTCTGTGACATACAGAGCATTTAAGGTAAGTTAAAGGTAATCAACATGTCTACATTTGAGGTTTCCTGAGAAAAGCACGTAGCCCCTGATTCTAGTCAACAACCATTTCCCTATACATCACATACAGTAGCAAAGCCACCTAAAGGGCATGTTCCAGACAGTCCGCAGCTCTGAACCACGGCTGAGTGCAGCCACTGGAAGCTCTCCACTGCTAATCTATGCAGTAATTGGGACAAAGGGGCTAATTGTAATTACTGCATGCAGAATAATCTTAAGTCTTCCCATATGAGGGAATTAATTACAGGAGCAATTATGAGGCTGAACCTCTGTCAGCCTTCATCCCTCAGTTTGGGTAAGTGTTTGTGACAGTGCATGGCCTGGAAGTATCAGAGTAACCAGCAGTGGGCTGTACTGATGAACTGCGACAGAATGCAGACACATCCAGGGAACTATGTACAGGTCCTAGCTCTAAGAAATACTAGGAAGATGGAGTTATTAAAAAACCTGCTCTATGGTCCAGACAAGAAGGAGGAAAGAAGAGAGCTGGGCTGCATAGAGCAGGAGTAAATGGTTGGGAAGGGGCCATGGGATGAAAAGAGGTGGAAGGTCTTCAGGAAGGTAAGGGTGGGAGCGACGGCTCTTACTGCCCACATATGGCATCGGATTTAAGTGATGCAACTTTAAAAAAGCAGAAAGACGTGGTGGCCATGAGCATCGTTAAAGAAATAATGCTGAATGTTGTATGAATAATCTGTATGCAGAAGCACTGGAAAACAAAAGGAAAACATCTGCTCCAGTAAAGTATAAGGAAACGCCAAGTGTCTCAAGCAGGCACCGTTTGCTGGTTTCCTCTCTCGCCCACTCACTAGGCTGGGCTTGCTGCGTCTTATCAAAGGCAGAGCCTCCAAGACTGTGTCTGCTAGACTAGGTTTGTCCTTAACCCAAACATTACAAGTTGAAAAAAAACTCACTACCTGCACTGTCAATGTTGAACACAATTCACTATGCTTACTGTGGACTCCATATATCTTGGGCTCTTTTAAAAGGCACATTTTCTTGGTCTGTTTGCATAGCAAGACATCACAATTCAACAATATGGCTAAATATGAGGTATCTTAAGTGTTTAAGGGTGAAGGATAGAATGATAAAGGATAGAAGGATAAATGAAATACTGCTCATCACTAGGCATGCAGAAAAGATAAACATTTCTTACTTTATTAGTATTTAGATTTGCAGTTGATATTCCCATTTTACACAGGTGTGAGTGAAGTCCCATCTTACACAACGCAGGTACAGTATCCTATCAGGGCCCAAAATGAGGTCAAGCTCAACACATCAAAGAGATGAAGTGACAGATGTTGAGGCTAATTTCTCCACACCGGGTTTTCCAGGAAAATATTTATGAGGCAATCCTTTCTGAATGACCTAGGATGAAAGGCCAGTACAACCACCAACATATTAATAATAAATTACATTAAAACAAATAAGGGCCCTTCATGGCATCATCCACATTGCTGTACACCAGACAGAATATTTCAACAAAGCCAGTAAACATTACATACATACATTTCAATTTAGTAAGTAATATATTGAAAATTTATATATTTAAATTTAGTAAGTTGCTCTGGGGTACGACAGGCAATAGAACCATGTGAAAACAGGTTTTAAGGAGAAAATAGGCACTTTATGTCACGGTTGCGTTCCAGGGAAGCAGCACAGAAGCCGTGAGGTCAGGTAAACGGGGGTTTATTTGGGGAAAAAAAAACGAAAAACACAGGACACATGCAAGACCGACGTCAATGACCGGACAGGGGTAAGACTGACTTGGAAGCACTTAATACACAAGACTAATTAACAACAACTAGACACAGCTGGGAACACTGGGATTCCACACGAGGTAAATGAGGGGCGTGGCACACGGGAGGATCGGACGAGCGGGGCATGATACTTTATTTGGTGACAGGACAGGAGATACGGTTATAAAAAGGTGGGATGAAGGTATGAGGATGAAAGATAGACATTCTGACATCAACACAAAGACAAGCGAGAAAACAGTCATTGGTTCATGGAATGGACATGACTGGGTTAGGGGCCAGGCATCAAGATACTCAAGGCAAGAGCAAACAATACTCAGTATTACATAGTGACTAGTAATGCAGCACAGACATAATGAGTCAGTCTCTACCATGAATTTGCTTGGCCCTGAATGACAAGCATCTCCCTAAGTTATGAACAAAGAATAGGGAAGATGATGTAAGAACCTGAGGAACACCTTGATCCCCACTCAGCCATTACTCAGTTGCCTCTCCATATTCATACATTCGGATTTGTGGAGGATTCAGTCTGAACACACAATGTAAGCCTTAGTGATAGTAACATTACAGCAATGACAGCTGTCATGAAAGATTACAACGGAAGAATATCTAGTATAAATCACAGAAGTATTTTTGTTTTCAATCTTAAAACTGTAATGGTGGTTTAAATTGGTTATTGATCTAAGCATGCTGATTCATCAGAAAGGGCAGCAGACTGTAAGGCTTCTGCTTGTAATGCCTGCCAGTATTTAAGGGAGTTCTGGAGTCAGGTGGACAAGGAGACACTCCTGCCAGGACATCATTCCTCGATACTCAGTTGCACCTCTTTGAGGTGAGGTGGCCCTAGGTGTGGTCGCTGCAGACATTAATTACAAAGGTGCATCGCCCCTGTCATTTGGTCATCCACAGGTCCTTCCCTGATAAAGTTCAACTCAGCCCACAGCTCCTGTGCTAATTAGCGTCTCTTCTCGTCATGTACCATCAAGTCAATTAAACACATAAACATAAAAATGCACAAATAACCAGAAATGTTACAAAGCATCATAGCTGATACTACGGATCACATACACTGAGAAAAGCTCACAAAGGCCCTCAAACCATGTAGCGATCTTCGAACGATCTTCGTTGTGCCCTTAAACAAACCAGGTACGTTATACATTACAAACACCTAGCCACTCCCACCTAAACAGAGATTTGAGACCCAATGCGTCAAAATAAGACTGTGGACCTGAGACTTTGCCTGACATGCCCCTACATATCAATCCCACTGACAGTTGATACAGTGACATCCACTACACGACCCCAGAGGCTCACCCAGCAACTAGAAAGTTCCACATTCAGATCTCTTACACACAGGTCGCACAACCCAGGTGGTCAAGGTGGTACTCAGACCGTCATATGGTAAAGAAAACTCAGCCACCTCTCTTAAATCCTGCCATTCTCCTACACGTCACTCTCATTTCACATCCTTTGTTTGTGCCAGTAACCACTGAGCAGTTAAAGTCTGTCACAGTTCATTCGAACTGACTGCACCGAGCTGGGCACTTAATACATGGCTCTTGCAAACCCTGAGCACCAGAAGAGAATTAGTGCCACCTAGTGGTTTTTTAAAATGCACACATTGGTAACTACTGTAATAGACGGGGTGCTTTTTCTGATAGAATGTACATTGTAATGGCTACACATTTGACATTCAGCACTTTTGCTTAACTACCTGTCTAGCACAGGACCACAGTGTCTGAAGCCTACACCAGGAAGCCCATAACACACACTGACCAGAATTCCAGTCCATCACCGGACACTTATTCACGCAAAGGAAATATATGTAAGTCACCGGACCCAGTCAAACCAGTTTTAGAGTCAAATCTAAAACCTTGCAGGTATGAAGTCATTATGTTGACCACCTATGACATTAGAGGATAAAAAACAGTGCTTATTAAGTGGAGGAAAATTAATTTTCAATAGAAAATGGCAATAAAATTCCATGTAACTAAATACACTCTAATATGCATTATTTATGCAGATTACATTAATAATGCATGCTGCTAACAATACAGCAGAAATAACCTCAGTGTAACTGATTTCTCCATCTGAAGTAGAGATGGATTAAGTAAATAGTATAGGATACAATACACCAAAAATGTGAGGATTGATCATGCAAGTGTAGCCGGTAAAGGGAATTTTTGAAGTAAACTGACATTTGAATAACCATGAAAAAGCCCCCAATTTCCATACATATATTGTACTGGAATTAGATTCAGAGTGGTAGACATCATTTTATGGAGACTGCAAGCATTGACATGAATAACATTATTTCTGCAGCCACATATCAGTAGGGATACCACTTTAAATGCGAACATTTCCTGTCAACCTGTATCTTTGCTCTGCATCTGTAAACAGCTCCGCGGAGCAGCGCACCCGGCAGAAATTATGCAAGTTAATATGCTTAGCATGCTTGGCTGCCATTGTGCAGAAGAAAGGCGAGAGAGGACCTTAGGCATAAACAAAGCTGACATTCTAATTTTACCCAGGTCACTGTGTTATGCGGCGTCGCACCCAACCCTGCCTCTGCCCGATATGTGCCCCTACCAGAGTGCCATTCAACCCCTCTTGGATTTAACAAGCTAATGAGTGCGACTAACTCGTTTTTCGTGACAAGCACCAGCGAGAAAATGGGTCACACTTGAACTCCAGCAGCTGCTCGTCCTCCATAAACCAGCGCATTAACTCCCCATTAATAAACATGACTTTTATGTCTCCCTTAAATCGGAACGTTTGACAGGTTTAAGTCACGCTTTTATTTATGTGGTCAGCTGTTTGTCAGATACTTCCTTCCAGTTCGAAAGAAGTCCAGGAAATCTGTCGTTTGCTGCCTCGGGTTTCAAGGACTGCTTGTTGTGGGAAGAGCTGTCAGTTGTTAGGAGCCACGTAGTGTTGAGATGATTAACGAAAGCAAACTGTGGAGGCCAGCAAGTCAAGGGCACATGATCAAAAGTCACCCTGCATTAAAACAAGGTTACAGTCACACTTGCCTAGCAATAAGAATTGTCAGTGCAATAGCAATTGAGGAGCAACTTTATACTGCATGGACTGCATGGGGGTTCTCAATTCCAGAATCACTCAGCTAGGAATGTTGAACTTCCTTTCCAATGTCCCTATGACAAGGGGTGGGGCTAGTGTATGTAGCACAGCACTGGGTGGCTTAGCTTACCTGATGACACCTTTCAAAACTGATCTTCCATGCTGCCTTTCAGACCAAGTTAGGGAGCTCTCTGGCAGCACACATACATTGATGTCTAGTTCATGTCTAGAATTTTATCCGAAAATCTTCTGTGGACTATTCTAGGAACAGCCGATGACAACTTGAAAAGGTTTCCTTCCTTATTTTAGTACATGTCTTTTATTGACATTAACATGAGAATCCTTTGAGGGAAGCCTTCTGGAGGAAACAGCAATCTTTAAAGCGAGCGGAAAAACTCACCAAGGAGATCACAAGGGAATCCATAATGGCCAAACAAATGTTAGTGTTGTGGTCTCTTTGTCTAACGCAGTGCTTCTCAATCCTGTTCCTGGTGCCCCCCCCCCTCCCTTGCCAGAATGTTTCCATTCTAACCCTACCTTAATCAGGCTTATATGGCCCTTAATAAGCTAATAATGAATGTGGCACGTTGACAGCAGTGTGGGCTGGAATGAAAACATTCTGGAAGGGGGGCGCCAGGAACAGGATTGAGAAGCACTGGTTTATCTGAGCATTGGTGTTTAGCTCAATCCATTCAATACTTTCCCACAGTATTGGTGAAGTCCACCCGGTTAATGACACCCACACTTGAACTTTGATCCTAGTCAAGTAATGAGAAACTGTCCCTAGTATTAAGTGAAGCCGCCCTCATTCCCCACCGTTAAAAATGTAGAATCTCACGTACCTTCAATGAGATCATAATGAAGCTGTCGTTTAACAGACCTGCATCTATCTTCTAACCGCTTACCATGGTTAGAGTCATGGTGGCCCTGGAGGCCTGATGCCATGCAGCAGAGGGCACAAGGCTGGCATACACCCAGAGAAGCCCAACCTTAGCAGAGCACATACACACAATCACACTCTGTGGGTTATTGAAAAACACCACTCAGCATAACAAGACATCAGAACATACCCAGTTCCACACAGACAGAGCGAAAACAGGAGTCAGACCTCCGACGCCGCCCGTCCCCCAGTCACAGCAATGAACCACGTGCTACCCACCATCACATATTATGGACAGCATAATCATTCCGAAGATGCCTTTCACTGTGCCTTTGACTCAGAACATCACCACTTAGGTCTTAAACTTGTATTTCCAGTAAGCATGGCAAAAAATGCCATTTAAAACACTATGCTAAAGGCCTAATTAACATACGCAGAAGAATTTTCCCCAACATTTGACAAATAAGCATGAAGTCTCCACCAGTTAGGCTTCCATCCTTCTTCTGAAGTCTATAGTTCCTGCACCAATTAAATATCATCTCTATGCTGTAGATAGTTTGTGTCCATATTTAATTAGATTTTTACAGAACTGTTAGAACCATAATAGAAACTTGAGGCATTCAGTTACTATCGTACACATTATCCGTACACTATGGCTGGCTATTACCGTAACGGGATATATCCGCAGCCATCCATCCCCTAGAGACACATCCATCCACAGTCATGTAATGTTAGTCAGCATAGCTGGTTTGCTATTGGATTTCCATGTTAAGGAAAAACATAAATGAAATGTAATGTCATTTATTAGTAAGACTTTCATTTTGCACCTCAGGCAATATTTTACAGAATTTCTATTTATGTGTATGTCACGTAAATTATGGCGAAACAGCAGTTTACACACGGTGGTCTTCACTAAATGGAAAGACTCGTGAGTTTCCACCAGAAACTCGTGTCAGCCATAGATTAGTGTCTTCCGACAACACAAGACAGAAGAATTTAGTGATTAAGCTTGGGGGCGGTATCTTGCTCAGGGTACCACAGGGGCACCTTGCTGGTTGAGGATTCGAGCCTGCAAACTTTCAATTACAAGTGCACATCCCTAACCATTAAGTCACCACTGCCCACTACCCAAGTATTGAATTCTTTTTAGGGACCAACTCTTTCGTGTCATCCATGTCACTACATTCCTAAAGGGAAAGAGGAAGAAATCCAAGAACTATACTCATCTCATCTTATTCTTTTTTGGGGAAATGAACATAATTCTTGCACTATGAATCGATGACAGAAAATCAAACTGGTTGTCTTTATATTAGGGGTGGGCGATATGGGAAAAAATATCATATCACAATTTTTTTTCAGGCAGGATCGCGATCCAGTATTGCCATGATTCTTTGTATGTTGATGTTTGTATTTAAGGACATTTTGCAACTTGCTTAACAGTACAACTAAACTACACTGCTCAAAAAAATTAAAGGAACACTTTTAAATCAGAGTATAGCATCAATTCAGTTAAACTTCTGGGATATT
>JAODLD010000101.1:16030983-16073325 GCA_026781065.1 Mormyrops boulengeri | reverse complement strand
CACATTATTTTTTCACTTTAATTTTTGGGGTGTCTTTGAGTTCAGCTCTCTGTAGGTTGATAACTTTCATTTCCATCGAGCAATGTTGCATCCTTTCATTCCTAACACATTACTCAGTCCATATCAGTATGGATATCCAATATGATTTTTTCCCCATTGCGATCTGATGTGTTTTCAAAGTGTTCCTTTAATTTTTTTGAGCAGTATATTTCCATTACTTTAACAATATAGCCCTTTATGGTAATAAAACCTAATATCATACAGAGCACTCTCATTCCTGTGACCTGAGGTGATGAAAAAGGTTCGCTGTCCTGCCATCTTTGCAAATGCAGAAAATAACTCTTGCTTGCACCATGTTGGTTTTGGAAAATCCAAACAAGTTCCATATTACCAATGTCGAATTCTTTTTAGGGACCAACTCCTTTGTGTCATCCATGTCACTACATTTCCAAAGGGAGAAAGGAAGAAATCCAAGGCACTGGATCCAAGGCACAAGGCCCACTGTTTGATGTTACCGGTTTATTGTTGTGTCGACACGGATTTGCCTAACAAAAGAACTTTAGATGCATGTATGAGCCATAGAACTGAAACTGATAAACTGTGCACTGCAGGATACTAACAATGTCTCTGTAAAGGCAGATTGTGAAGACATTTTAACCGTTCATGACCTCATGGAATCACATACCCCTTCTTCATGTTATATGAAGACTGATCACAGAGGTGTCAAAATACTCACGGAGATACTGAATTTTGGATAGGTGTAATGACACATTATCGTGTATATAAAATGTATATATGCACATGCACACACACATGCTCCCTGGGATAAGATGGGGTTATCCCCCCCGGGACGAACCTATCGTAAGGCGAAAATATACAGTACACCTAATCCACCAAACATCATATCCTAGCCTAGTCTAGCCTAGCCTAAACATTCTTAGAAGAGTTACATTTGCCTACAGTTGGGCAAAATCATTACATGATAATGTGTAATTATAATACACATTATTTGCAATTATAATATGAAAAGTGGAAAAACAGAATGAAATTGGAATACGCATCCTAAAGTCGAAATGTCGTAACAGGGAGCATAAACTGGGGAGCGTCTGTGTATGTGTGTGCGTTCCGAACCTTATTAGCACTCCTTTAAAAATGTCTAGGATTTTTTTTAGATATATGATTTAATCAGAACGGTATGAAAGTGTATGAAACTGATTTTGTTTTTGCTAAAATGCAAACAAATCATCGACTTCACATAACTGCAAAAAGTTAAAAGTGAATTATATGCCGACTAGCAGAAATTCTACCCAAGCATTCCATAACCTTTTCACATTTGTTCTGTCAAAATGAACAGTAAATAGCAAGGCATTTACAAAGGCCAAGCAAGGGAAATCATACTATTTTTATTTTCTACACAAACTACCCACAGCCATTTTTGCACGTCTGACAAACACACATTCACATAAAGATTTTAATATTAGTACAGTTCATATACGCATAGATAACCAGTTAATGCTCCTGCACATACACACCAAATCACAATCAAACCGTTGTAAACACAAGACGCACAATGGTTTTGCACCAGTGTAAACTTCACAATGGAGATGGGGAGTTTATTGCAATTATTTTCCACCCATCCATTATCAGTAACAGCTTTTCTAATTAAGCTTGTGGTAGCTGGAGCCTGTCCAGGGAAGCACAGCATCCTAGATAATATGCCAGTCCGTCATCACATATATACACGTCTCATATAGAAGCCCATACAAATTTGCATTCTTATCTGGATCACTAGTCTTTGGATTGTAGGGAGAGCAACTCACTGCTAACATGCAAACAAAATGAAAGAATAATCACCCAGACAGTGCCAACGAGCAACACTGCAGAGGAACACAGGACGTGAACATGTGCTTCTGTGCTCAGACTGTGGTAAAAAATGTGACTATACAGGGATCATGGTTCAGCTTCAATGGGTTACATCCTGCCAAAATAAGGAAAACACTCTTCCACATAAATGATGTAACAAGTATCATTATTGCAATTTTTAATTGTTCCATTTCATCTGATAATAGAAGAAAATCATCATATAAAATACACTTAAACAAAAAAACAACATAAACCCACATTATCTAAAACAAAACTGTTACAATCCATAAGGTCTGAAACTAGGATACGGGGAGGGGGGAGGAAATAAAAAATCACCACAGTGGAGGAAAATTTCCATAGTAATACATTGACCAGCCTTTCTGAAAGCCATATCATCAACAGTAAAACATTTTCCCATATAGATTTCCAGGCAACCAAACACTTACTACGTGTTTGAATTTTGCAAGGCAGCACTGGCTATTGTTTGTAAATCTATGATGCGGGTGCTTACTGAAAAAGCAGTGATTTACCTTATTCTATACTTCAGTTTTGCAAGTGCATGTGGGGGTATTTCCTCAGAAAAATTGGGTTTTGAAAAATAGCACTCAGACTAAAAGTGAGAAGAAAAAAAAAAAAACTGCGAAAGTACAGGCAGAAGGAGGTGGATCCTTCACATTCTTCTCCTAGTCTAGGGGCTGACTGAATGTGAAAAATTCTGAAGGAGCATCCCACCAGCCCTTCGTTTTAGTTACTTAAGTGATCACGCATTTGTATTAGGAGGGAGCAAAAACATGGACTGGGTTGGGAAACGCTGTGCTAGAACCATGGGATTAAAAAAAAAAGGATTAGCGCTGCATAAGATTCAATTACTTGATATGTTGTTTTGGGTGGAAGCACCCGTTAATGGGCCTTTGCTTGCAACTGGCTGCAGAGCACTTACAATACCCAGTAAGAACGCAATGAAGCCTATTTAAAATGGGGGGGGGGGGGTGTTCCGCAAAAGCAAGATTTCTCAGTTATCTGAGGTAGCTTCAGCTAGAAGTCATGATTGTCCAATAGGTATGCTCGTTACTTAAACTCTTATTGGACAATCTTGACTTCCAGCTTAAGTTAACCCAGCTAATTTGCTTTGTGGACCACCCCACAGGTCCTGATACACAGTAGTTCCTTGGAGTCATCAATGGCATTTCAGCTAAGACAAGTTAGAGGATGTTAGCTTTAAAGCCCCACTACACCAACATAACCATGTATGCATCTCTCTACTGATACATTTGCTTGCAAGCAGAGCAACGCAGTGTGAGGAAACACAACATGCCAATTTTACAATCACTTCACTTTTCCATGAAAATCAATGTAGAATCTGCCCCACTGCAGATTTCTTATAGCAACACCACTGAAAATAAAGAATACCATATAAAAGCACTTTATTTGCACGTACAGTGAAAGAAGGGAGTTAAGTTTAAGAAGTGACCGAAAACCGAATGCTTGACATTGAAGCCTTACATGGATAAACTGGAAATTTGGCTTTGAATGACGCGAAGGACCTGGATATCAGTCCCAGTAGATTTTGACTCCCATTATGGTTAGTACGAACAAGACTCTCAGGCACAAAAGGCGCAAAGACAAGCATAAAAACATCACACACACGAAAAGAAAAAAAAAAAACAATACATAATGCCCTTCATGTAATACGCAACAATTCTTTTTGTTAAAACTCAAGCAATAGAAACAAATGAGCAACAAATAACATGGAGTGTAGCCTTCGTGACACTTGTAGCTTACAGTACAGGGAATGCAAAACCGTGTCATTATCAGTGCTTATAGTACAGACCCCACTAGACAGGGTGACACCACTGCGGTCCACTAGAGGGGCAGCCAGTGGCACAAGAGCGAGTCAGGCCCAAATCAGACCCTCCCAATGGTAGTAGTTTGAAACCAAAAACAGGACCCTCAAGAGGCACACCAGAGGTTTAAACTTGCCACTGAACGTGTACTATGTAACCGACACATCATAAAGCCACTTAGCTTAATATTACATTGATTAACTGTATTAGTTTGTGACTGAGCCCGGTGACTGAGTTTTTTTTTTTCCCTTTTCTTTTAAAAAACACATCACTTCTGCACTTATAACTGATCAATGCTGTGTTTGCAGAGCCTTGGGTAAATGTTTGTGGGTTGTACACAAAACAGCTTCATGCGACCACTTCTTTCATAACAGGGACAAGTGTCCATTAAAAAAAGGCTAAATAATAATCCATAATGGAAACATCACAGAACCAAAAGGTTTCCACCGTCTTCACCTCATTTCAAACATAGTAACTTGGTGCTGGGAATAACACAAATCTGGAGGAGCTTTCAACTCTGGTCCTGGCTGGCTCTCGATTTGACCGTAATTTTACATTAGTCTCAGCTGAGTATTTGAGTTGTTGATTGAACAAACTGCATGAATTAATACTTGTTTGGTGGACATTTCTCCCATTTGTGGAAAACCCAATGTGTCTTATTGGAGCAATGCATGCAAAAGGAACAATATATTTGCCAGGATTTTTTGTTTTAATGGAGGCGCATTTAATTCAAATTACTTGATTACAACATTTACATAAAAGATCACTAAATGATTCAATAACAATAAATTAACAGTTTTTCACAAGTGACAAAAAAATATAGCAAACCCTTTAAACACATTCGCTCATAACATGACTGAAACCTGGCAATTATTTCAAACAGCTCAGTGCTTGCTAATTAAGAGCTCAGCCAGAACAAAGCTAAACCAAATGTGAGGCTCCGCAATCCAGAGCTGAAAGCGCCTGTGCAGGAAACACTCAATCCCTGCTGACTTTTGCCACAGTTACGCTTCACATTCCATTCTTTGTTCCATAGTTCATAAGCTTCATCTGTGGTGTTCTCTTGGACCCTGCCAACCCCCTCCCACACTACATTGCCTTTGAAGGTGGTACCTCATCCTCATTTGTCAATCAAGCCGCTCTCCTTTAGCTTGAAGTAGAAGAACTTCTCCAATGTGTTGGCACATTTGCAGTACTCGCTGTCGGGGGGGTTATACTCCCGGCAGTTGGTGATCACGCGCTGCAGGTCGGCGATGAACAACTTTTTCGTCACATAGTAACGATTCTTCAAGCGTTCTGTCATGGTCTTCAAATCTGGGGGGGGGAGTTTCCAGTGAACGCCGATCTAGCTTTCTAAGATCACAGGAACCAGAGAAACTTCCATCAGACTTACCGATGGGAAAGCGGATGATCTCGTAGTAATCTGGAGCTTCGGCTTTCTTCACCGGCTCCATGAAGGGCCAGGCGTCTGGGTGAGTCTACAGTTAAAAAAGGTTAAGGTTCAAGGTCTTGCAGAAACATTAATACAAATGTCTATAAATGAAGTGTTGGGTGATGTATTAGTCCAAGTGAAAAATATGAAAGAAATAAGCAAACAGAAACAGTAGTTCAACATCTAGTTGCTGAGTGTGAAACACGATGCTGGCATTAACAATGAGTGAATGAAGTGCATTTATGTCTTGGCATTGACCAAACCATCAGATACTTAAAGATATATTCTTACCTTAATCTGTGCCAGAAGGTTTTTCAGAATATTATACAAGAGATCAGGGTCTTTCAACTCCTTGCTACTACAGATGGGGAAAGAGAATTACGAGAACAAAGTCTTTATGCCAACCTCCACAACCTACTTAATACATTTGCTCCAGTTAAACATTGATCAGTCTCATTCTCCCGCTCAGCACCTTGCGCCATCTCAAAGCTAAAGGACGCCAACTGGAACGCTTCATCAAGAAAACTGGACTCACCATACAGAAAGAATTGTACAATAATCATCTTCGGTTTTATAAGAACTGCATTGCCTCGGCCAAAGCCACATACTACTCTGGTTTAATCTGCTCTAGTGAATGTAACCCTAAGTCTCTCTTTTCTCTGTTTAACAAAATTACTAGGCCTCCGGATTTTTTTCCCCTCCCATATGTATTCTGCTGATTTTTGCAACTCACTTATGTCTTTTTTTACATCCAAAATTTCTGATATCCACCAGCAACTTAACTTTAACGGAGCTGTAGCCCCTGAAGCAGACTCCCTTCTCCCTTTTTGTCCCTCCGTCAGTCATTTGCAAGCTTCACTCTCCCTTCCATAAATGACATATCTGTTATTATTCAAAAATCTAAATCGTCCACCGGTCAGCTCAACCCTCTTCCCACTACTCTAGTTAAAACCTGTCTCCCCTCCTTGGCCCCCCTCATTACTACCATTATCCACTCTTCCCTTAACACTGGAATTGTCCCTCCATCACTCAAAACTGCTTCCGTTATTCCAATTCTTAAAAAACCAGGTGCAGATCCCTATAACTTCAATAACCTTCGTCCTATATCAAACCTCCCTTTTATTTAAAAAATTCTTGAGAAAGTTGCCTCCCAGCTTCACACACACCTCAGTAACTATAACTTCTATGAACAATTCCAGTCTGGTTTTCGCCCCCTCCATAGTACAGAAAAAGCATTACTTAAAAATCACCAATGACCTCCTGATGGCAGCTGATTCTGGCCTTCTCACCATTCTCATCCTTCCGGATCTGAGCGCAGCCTTTGAAACTATTTCTCACAATACTCTTCTGAATAGATTATCATCCATTGGCATCAGTCATACTCCCCTTGCTTGGTTCACCTCATATCTCTATGGCCGCACTCAGTTTATCTAACTCAAATCCCATTCCTCAAGTTCATTTCCCGTTTCAGCCGGTGTTCCCCAGGGTTCAGTATTGGGGCCCCTTCTATTCATTATTTACATGGTACCTCTCGGCCACATATTTAGGAAATTTAATATCAATTTTCAGTTACACTGATGACACCCAACTCTATATCTCCTCCAAACCTAGCTGCTCCTTTCCACCTTCTTCCATCTCAGACTGTCTAATGGAGTATAAATCATGGTTCTCCTCTAACTTTCTCAAACTCAATAGCAATAAAACTGAAGTACTACTCATTGGTACAACTTCCACCCTAACTAAAATTCCACAGTTTCTCCATCAACATTGATAATTCCTCTATCCACCCCTCCACCCAGGTTCCAAGAGTCTGGATCACCCTTGATAGTACTCTTTCATTTCAGTCACACATTAATCATATCACCCGGTCCGCATACTTCCATCTATGCAACATAAACTGACTGTCTCTTCTTCACTCCCCATGCTGCTGCCATCCTTGTCCATAGCCTCGTCACTTCTAGGATTGATTAGTGTAACTCTCTTCTTTTTGGTCTCCCCAATAAGTCCCTCCATAAACTCCAACTCCTTCAGAACGCTGCAGCTTGAGTCGTAACTTGCACCCCCTTCTAGGGAACATATCACCCTATCAGTCCTTCAACAGCTTCACTGGTTGCCCATAAAAACTAGAATACAACAACAAATTTATTTTTGTATAGTGCATTTTCACAACATGACATTGTCTCAAAGCGTTTTACAGCATCCCCACCCAAAGCCCCCAGAGAGCAAGCCAGAGGCGACAGTGGCAAGGAAAAACTCCCCAGAAGGAAGAAACCTTGGGAGGGACCAGACTCAAAGGGGGAGCCCATTCTCCTGGGGCCGGCAGGGAAAGTCAAATCGGAGAGATGGCTAAGTGGCAAGTCACACAGGCTAAGTCGTAGAATACGAGTCACAGCCGGGGAGCAGTGAGGTGATGACAAGATGGAGCCAACGCTCCTTCAGAACACTGGGCAACCAGTAGTATGGCAGCCGAGCATACAATAGCATTCAAAATTTTGCTTCTCACTTTCAAATGCATTTACAATCTCGCCCCTCCCTATCTGTGTGGCCTGCTTTACATCGCCACTCCCTCCAGCTCTCTCAGATCTTCATCTGCCACCCATCTTATTGTTCCCTCTGCCTGCCTCATCACCATGGGAAACAGAGCTTTCAGTCGCTCTGCTCCCCAACTCACTTCTGCCCGTTATCAGAAATATTGACTCTTTCCATTATTTAAGTCAAAATTCAAAACCCATCTGTTTAAATTGGCTTACTCGCGTTAACCCAATTTTTGTCTAATTATGTACATAACTCCTTTTTTAATTATTTGTTTTTATTTTTTGTCTTGTGTGCTATGTAAGGTGACCTTGGGTTTTAGAAAGGTGCCCACAAATAAAATGTATTAAAATAAAATGTATTAATGTATTATGGATTAAGATTATTATATGAAAGGTTTTCAAAAACATAACTCAAAGTTTTGCTTCATCTGCCCGGTACCATGAACGTTATTCCTATTACTACTTCAACGAGACTCACCACTTATCCCTCCCGCTGGGCTTCCATCCAGCTTCGCCTGCAGAGAGACAAATGGCCCCTGTGAAACTTCATACCTGGCCTGCAGTCTACAGGCTGCAGAGACAGAGGAGCAGGAACATACGGATTCCAGGGATGCTCTCCACCGGGATCTGGCGCACGCCCTCCTTGAAGCACGTCAGGCCCGGGTAGACCTTCCTGATCTGACTCTGCTTCCTTTCAATGAGCTTCTTTATTATCTGAAAATGCGATATGGTGCCATCTCAGTGCTCAGACCCCACACCCTAGTCAAAGTGGCAACTCAGCCAACTTTGAAGGCTATACCATTTAGGACATTTAGATTCCTGATTGAAAATTCATGAAATGTGTTCGGCCACGATAGTGATATTCACCTCCTTTTGTCTCTTGATAATGTGAGAGAGTTCTGTGTAGGGGATTCTGGGATTGAGCTCGCACTCCATCAGAGTCGCCCCCTCATAATCCTTAATATAGCCCAGGTAGCGGCTCTTTGGCACCTTAATATCTTTGGAAAAGCCCTGTCAAAGCACAAGGTCAAGACAGAAGCTGTCACCAAGAGGCGGGAGTAGAAACAGAAAGTACGGGAGGTATTTCACTGCAGATGAGCCGGACTGCGTACTTGCTTCTTGAAGTAGCCAATGGCGTATTCGTCGGCGTATGTGAGGAAGTACAGTATGCCGTGTTTGATGTGATACTCCTTCAGATGGTTCATCAGGTGGGTGCCGTAACCCTGATACCACAGAAAAGCATGTTAATACAGAACCTCCCAGGCAGCCTAGAGGAAAATTCATCATTGATCTTTGTGACGGACCTCTTATTCTCCATGACTATTTAACCAAACGATAAAATTGGCAACTACAAACAGATATCGGAACATTTCTGGAATGTGGTCAGACAACTACGATTTGGGTTCCGTTTCATAGACAGCAGCATACCTTGACCTGCTCGTTAGATGTAACTGCACAGAAGACTATTTCAGTGAAACCTTGGGTGGGGAACATCCTAAAGCAGATCCCCCCGATAACACGTCCGTCCTTGATGAGGGCCAGCGTCTTGTGCTTCCTGAGTAAACGACATCGGTTTGCATTACAGGAACTGTGAAAGCCATAAACCTTTCCTTTTAATTAGCAGGCAAAGCACTTTGCTTAATATCTGGGAACCTGAGAGAGATCTTCAATACTTTAAGTGACTTGTACAATTGCCCTTGGCGCACGAAACAGACACTTCTTGGCATAAATAGCCAGGTTGCCGGTTTCCCAGCACAAATGCAGTTTCAGCGTCAGTCAAAGACTGGGCAGCTCTCGAGAAACAGGTGGGTTCTCGGGCCGAGTTACACTCACGGGTCAAACACCAGCCTGGTGATGTACTCCTTAGGCATGCGGGGAAGCTGGTGGGAGAAGACATTCTGCAGGCCCACCAGCCACATCAGGATCCTCTTATTGGATTTCTGGGAGAGCGAGTTGCCAATGACGTGGAACTCGATGATGCCGCGCCTCTCCTCCAGCCGGGCCGTCTCGTCCCGCGCCGCGTTTGCCGACAGCAGGCTCGTCTGGGTATGGTGGCAAGTTTGCAACAGATGCATCAGCACCCAGCCACCTCTGCAGGCACATTGCTGCCACTCTAATGCCATGTTCACGCACATTTAGAATGACGATGTCCCGTCACACCTACCTCCGGCCCCAGCATGGCAGCAGGGTCGGTGATGGTCATCATGACCTCGTTCACCAGCTCCATGGGGATATCTCCCATCACGCGGATTCTCTTGGCATCTTCTAGAGTCAGTGCCTCTGGAAGCCTCCTCTTCTCACCTGGAAGACATTGAGATGCTGGAGGCACCAACAATTGCACCACATTCAAAACCTCTTAGGTCACACATTAGCCGTGCTAATTCTTAGGGAACCTCTTCAACCATTTTCCTATTCATTGCCCACAGAAAAATCCTGGCATTAAACAGCACTTCACACAATTTCTTTTCAGAAAAAATCCAAGGGAGAAAGTGGAAAGCCCTGGTTAACTTCAACACACAGTAAAAGGAGCATTTCTCCAAAGCGACATGAGTTTTACCAGATGATTTCCGCTTACCTGGCATGGGCTCCGAGACACCAGTATCCAGGCTGGCGCTGCCCAAAGAACAGGTGTTGTTGCTGTTTTTGGTGAAGGATGGGGTGCCAGATACGGATGCGGGGCTGATCACTGCTATGCAGCAGAGACATGTACCACAACCAGCAGACACACAGATACACACACAAAGATAGAGCCCGTTAGCCACACTCAGACTATCTACTCAATGCTATACTAAACGATGCTTAAACAACCAAGCGGTCAGAGATTCAGATGCTTGAAATGAGCAAAGGGGACTGCAATAGGCTTTAAATTTTCTCCGTATTCCGATAATTTCCAGAGCAAGGAAAAATAATCCAATGCATTTAAACACTGGTTGCCAAGGTATTAAAAATGTGTAGAGGTGGTCATTTGGGGGTGTGACCTCACCCGTTTGGTGCCCAATCTGCCCCCCTTCTGAGGCGGGCATGGTGAAGTCTGCATCCCAGATGGGTGAATTCTCCCCATAGATTTCCTCCTCCAGCATGGAGAGAAACCTGCAGGACGGAGCCCACGCATCATCACCCCCCTGCCCTTTGTGGGTATGTCACTGACAGTGATGTAAGGAGACAGTGGAGTAACCAGGGTGGGGGCGTTAGATTTACTTGGGGAAATGTGTGAGGATGAGGGTACGCTTCTCGGGCAGCAGCTTGTCCTTCTCGGTGCGGAACTTCTCCAGCAGCTGGCGCCGCGTGACGGTGAAGATGGACTTGAGAAGGCTGCGGCCGAACACCTGCGTGGTCTCGTAGCGCGGCAGGCTGTCGTTGCACTGAGGGATGTGGCAGTAACACAGCCACCTGCGCACAGGCAAAAAGGATCGAGAGTGCCGTGGAAACACCGCGTCACTCGCCATACCGTCACCCCGAAGAAAGAAATGAAAACAGCATGGAAACAAAACAGCATCCAATACTACTATTAAAGTGCTACTTTGTGTTCATGAATGTGATGCCAAACAGAAAATCCTTTAGGGTGACGATACATAGGGCAACTTTTTGAGCATTGATGCCGGGCAATGTGGCTGACCAATGTTGCTTGGACACTTTCCCCATTGATATGGGGCAACAAAAATCTATTTGAAAATCTTTCATCGGCAGTGGGTAACAATTCGCGATCATTCAGATCCAGATGAGTAGCCCTTTGTCTCACCTGGTTGGCTGTTGCCCAGCAACACTGCTGAAAAAGTTGCTCCATGTGTCATCACCTTTACTTCCCCCGCCAAGACAGACACTGGCCTTCAGCAGTTTTGAACAGTCACACATACACGTGTATTGCAAACAGTCCTCCTTTAGCAACTGAGATATGGTCCAACGACCAGGTCGTTAAGCGAAATGGTCTCGAAGTGACAATCATGGGGTATGTGCTTACAACTTAGCCTCAGCCATCCATACTCAGTTTCTTTTATACTTCATCAAGTGGATATTTTTAACATTTACTACATTCTACTTCAAGTATCTCTCATCTCAGCGTGTTATTGTCAGGTGTATGACATTTGGTCATAAATGCACACTTTGGTCAGAATATTAATTTTTTTCTTACAGTCTTATTTGCAAATGTTCACTAACTGAGGTAATCACAAAGTAAGGAGTGGTTGTACTTAAAGTAGACGCGAATCAACATGCACGCGCTTGTTGTCCCACCAGCTAACAGGCATGGACACCAAAGCAATAAGCAAATGTTGTAAGCGACGCCCTACAGTGCAGCAGAGACATCACGTTACACCACGGACCTCACAGCCACACAGTACCTGGTGTAATTCACTTTATAGGCCGTGCTGTCATCTTTCTGGGAGCGCTGGCGGAACTGCGACGGCGTCTCCAGCTTCCAGTAGTTAAGGCACAGCAGGAACATCTTGGATAGCTCGACCATCGTCTGCCTCTCTTTGGGCGCCAGGTGGCTGAACTTGTACTGCACGAAGTTCAGCACTCCCTAAGAGATTACACGGCGGTGTCACCACGGCAACTATGACATCAGACCCGCTACCCCCGTGAACATCCGGGCTGCCACTTCACCTGCTCGATGTTGGGCTTCTCAAAGGGTGGGCTACCCAGGGACCCTTCCACTATAGGCTTACTCATCTGCAGGATGCACTTCCTGAGTAACTGGGAGTGTGAGGAAAGTATGAGTCAACAAAGTTAAAAATAATAGTAATAATAATAATAAATAAGATGAACTTTATCATGACTGCTTTGGATGCTTCAATAAAATTGCTGTATACTACTGTTCCTTATACTCTAAAATAGGCTGCAAAAACATGGAGAGACATCATCCCAAACATTAGAAAGACACATGAACAGAACTAAGTACTGGGAAATACAAGTCTGAGAGTCACATGACCTTAAACCATAAACGTGCAAAAACAAGGCAGCACAAACCTTGAAGAGGTAGAAGTACACCTGTTTGGTGTCAGTGTCTTCCTCTTTGTGGACAGACATAAACAGGTTCTCCACATCCACCACCATCCCCAGAAGCCGGTTGATCTCCTCCTCCGACACATTCTCCAGGTGCGACACGTGTTCCGCTGGGAACAGGGTAGTAAAAGGCGATGAGAGATTAGGTACTGAAACATAGTGTTCTAACATGAACCAACAGAGAAACTGTGGGCCCGGTCTGGTTCAAGTCAAAAGCTGTGGTGAGCTTGCAGGAGGATAAGCACTTTGAAAATGAAATAGCAATCATATGAAAACAGCAGCTCAAGTCCATCCATCTCCCAGCTACTTATCCAGTAGGGGGCAGTGGAGAGCATGGAGGCTATCCCAGGCAGGCTACCCCCAGGATGAGATGAAGGTCCACAGAAGGGCAAACACTCAAACACCATGGACAATTCAGAGACACCTTTTAGCCTAACAGGAAGTCTTTGGACTGTGGACATAATGTAATCTATGCTAATAACATAATTATTATTAGGGGTGTGAATTGCAAGCTTTGCCATGATACAAATCGATTTACCAATGCAGCAATTCAATACCTGATATTTGAAATCCTACTCTTGTACAATACGATTCCATAATACATTATCAATATTTTCAGCACTGTGAAACATAACCTGATGTATTTGACTTTAAAAAAAATCTTAACAATGAATTTTTTATTTTTCATTTTAATAATATCTCAAAAACACAAAAAATGTCTGCACAAGAAACTCTTGTATTTGTACTTTAACAACAAAGAACTTTTTGGATACCTATAGCTTACTCTCTGAAAACATAATACAGGTGCGAAAAATGACATACAACGTACTATAATGTATTGGTTTCTACTCTCTATTAAGTTGATTAAATAATATTGTGGCCATAACAATCAACATATTGATTAGAATCGATGAATTGTTATACTCCAAATTAATATCCTGGCTAAAATGTACATGGGGGTTAAGTTTCAAGATATATACATTCAAACTAATCCACCTGTTGTCCATAACCACTTAACTAGCAAAGGTTCTCAGTGAACCTGAAATCTATCCCCAGAAACACCCTAGTTCAGATGCCAGTCTACTACAAGGTGCACAATGCCACACAATCACATATTATCATACACTAATTGAGAAACACCAGGTAACCTAAAGTGCGTGTATTTTGCCTGTGGGAGTTCCTTACAGGACACCCACATGATCAAAGGAAGATCACGCAAACTCCGTATACTAACGGAGGGAAGGTCAAAGGTCATGGGAGGCAGGGTGGCCAGGCAGAGAAGACACTTCACAATATACAGTAATGGGCACATGCCTAATTTTAGGTAACGCTAAAAAATGAATTCACCCACATTTGATAAAACCATTACTGGGGGACTTTTACATGACTTAAAACAGGTGCAGACAAACTTACAACAGCTGCTGTAAAGCCTCTTATAATTAGCTATTTGTATGTACTGGATCCACAGTCCTTCACAGAGCATTTAAGAGCAGCATAAGTTAAATCAAAGAACCGCTACTCCAGGTTAACAGCTTGTATTATGAAACAGGGATCATAATACTGGGAGCATGACATTTTTGGGAATGTTGAAATATCCTTAACAATATCAGCAAGACAAATGGAACCCCAATCAAAGTCTTAAAAAAAATCTAAACCATCTCAAAATAATGACAGCGGCAGAGAATAAAGGGGCGTTTCCCAAAGCTGAAACGGAGCGCGCCCACACCTCCATCAGCACCACAAAGAGCCGCCATCACAACATTATTTAAGTACCCAGGGCATGTCCGCAGCTCCGGCAGGGCTCGCTCAGGCTGGCCGCCTGCTGCTGCAGGTCCAGCCGGGTGGCAGTCGGCGGGTGAGGGTTCTTCCACCCATTACACTTACAAGTATCATTGGCCTGAAATAGGAGAAAGAGGTTACTGCAGCTGCGAATTAACCATAGGGGAGACGCACACAAAACACACATCTTTTTGGACTGAAGCATACATTTAATTCCACAACCTGTGATCAATAACGGACTTATGACATATCCCTTTAGGAAAGCAGAAGATTATTTAAGAGCACAGTCGTCAACATGCAGTCGTGACAGAACTTCCATAAGACACCGAAGGAGCCGGTTGTCCAAAACAAACTATGGATGTTTGCCTATACACAAATATTAAAGCACACTTCTGAAAAACAAATAAACTATATTCTGCCTTCGGTAAGCGTTGCATATATGAGATGCCAATACGGAAATGGCGTTGTAATCTTGTATTGATTTATCATTTCATTTAACTGCGATTTAAGATTGGCAACCAAAAAAAGGATCTGAATTTCCTGCGATTTAAGACGTAAATATAAGATAGACAGATAAAAACACATCGTAACTATCCTCGAAACAGCCCCTACTGAATCTCTATTTATTTTGCATCCGCAGCTGCTGTACTTTTGTTTATAACCGAAGCTAGCTATTGGCACGTGTTTTCTCCGCTCAAAACCCCGCATGCATATTAATCAATTAGTTCGAATAACAGGCCAATAAATATATTTAAAAGTTAACATGCAGGTTTCTCTGCTGCATTCGCCGCGGCTGTGTCCCGCTCGTTTTCGGGTGGGGGCCGCTTTTTCCGGCTTCTCCCCTTGTGCCATTAAACGGGGCAGGTTACCTTGCAAGCAGAAAACACTCCCAGCTTCTCCAGCTTCTTGGCCCGCGGAAAAGCCCGGACCTGCGCTTTCTTCTGGCTGGCGCGTTGCTGCTGGCTCAGACCCGGCCTGGCTGGATCGCTATTGCCGGACCCGGATCCAGAGCCGGAGCCCGAGCTGGCATTCGAACCAGCCGTCATGCTGGCCTGGTTCTGCTGAAGCCGGGGCTGTGGGGAGGCCTGCGCCGCCGGGTCCGCCATGACGCCCGTCCGTAACTACTCCCCTTTTTTTTTTTTTGGAAGCGACGAAGTTTATTGATGTTTCAGCTTCGTCGCGCGGGGGAAGCCGGCGTGCCTGAAGAGGTGTCTTCTGGGTATTGTAGTTTTATACATTCAAATCATTTCGGAAGCCCAGAGAAATCTGTGTAGTTTCTTGTGAATGAAGAATTCATTATTTGATACTTTCAGTGCCCCATTTTTGGATAGCAATGTTTAGCTCGTCATTACACCGACTTCTCGCAAATGTACGCTTTCCCTCTTTGTTAAACATACGTGTTGTGCGCTGACTTGAGATTTTTGAAGCTTTCATACCAAAGTGGTTTACTCACTTTTTGGTTCAGCAGTGGAACTGAGATTCATAATAAGAATGACAAGTCTGTCATCTGTGGTTTTCGCCAGATATCGACAGGTGCTGCTAAAGGTGTAAGTGTGTGGGGGGGAAACTAACTTAGGCGATGTAATATTGGCATTACTGATATAAAGGGTTGTAGGAATCACACCCCCAATCCCTCTACTCCTTCCAGTTTCACGGACAAAATATTTAACACATTCGGAAATAATCACGGCTTAAATTACATGTTCACTATAAATGTATGCGGACGGATAAATACGCGCAAGCCATTTTAAAAACTCAACTCCAACCGATTTTTTCCCCGGAAGAATACAACTAGAGGGCGCAATGGAGCACACAGTTGTATTTATACCTCAATATTTATTGGTAAAATGTACATTGACATTTCCCACTTCCTCTTTCCTCTCTCTGTCATCCCGGCCCCAGTACACAGTACGGAACACCAGCCTTCTAGGCCAGGCAGGCATTGTCCCCACCTGTTCCCCAAAACATTTCAGACACCTTCTCGTTGTGCTAATCATTCGTGTCAACAGTGATGACCACAGCGCATAATGATCCCTTAAAGGAAGACGGAAACAAACATGGAAACGTTCTTAAAGGCTCAAGAGATGAAAGAATGAGCCGTTATTCAATACCAGATCGCCAAAACCAAATGTTAAAAAATAAAATAAAAATCAATATCAGACATAATATACATTATATAAGGAACTGTATTGACAATAATTACTGATTGGTTACATGTTTAAAGAAAAAAAAACATTACAAATACAGCAAAATTATTTATCAATACTTAGTGGTGATTTTGATCAACATCTACTGTTTGTTTAAATTTCATTTATTGACATTGTATATTACCAATTCATAGACAACGCTAAAAATGACTGGTATAGTAACTACTGTTAATGCTCTATTCATATAGATGGAAGCCTTGCACACATAAACCTGGAAACCAGAGAGAATTTACCTGTCTTAATATACTTCAAGGTTCTTGTGCCATAACAGTAGTAACAACAACAATACTAGTTATTACCTACGAGACAGTTAAATCTGGATGAAAATCACCAACTTCTTCCCCTACTGTTCCAGAGAATCAGTTGGTCAAAACGATCAGAACAGAATATAAAATGGCAATTTTAATATTCACCCACAACCTCACCAAAAAAAAAAAAGAGCACGTGTGGTACAATTTAGTCTTTCCTTTTAAAAGTGACTTAAACACATAACTGAATTAGTATTTGTATAGGACAAAAGATACAGAGTGTGTTTGTGTATGCAAGGGAGGACACCTCGTGGGATCTCCTTCAGCTTATTATAAAAAACAACAAAAAAAAAGCTCAAAACAGGAAAAAGAACAGTGAGCAAGTTAAGGCTCTGTTAAGTGATCTGATCTTTTCTCCTCCTTCAGGGATGATTGGACTCCGTGGTGTCGTCATTGCTCAGCTGGCCAGCTGCTCGCCTGCTCAGTACCCTACTTGCTGCAGCAGCCGCTGTCCCGACCCGCTGGTGCCGAGTCCCGAAGATCCACCCCTGTGATCCGGCCGCCCGTCCCGGTCCCACTCTGTGGCTCGCTTTTCGGCAGTTTCTTGGCTACAAGGATGGCGGGTGGATGGTAAAAACAAAAGTGAAAAGCCGTGTGAGACCACACCACAGCACTCACACAGAAGGCATACAGAAATACATATACAACGTGTATTATTCTGTTCAAATAGCACAACGACCTGTATGCAGGTCATGTAAGGGGCAGAAACCAGGTGAAGTGGGAAAAAGTGTAAAATATAAACAAATGAGGTGTTCTGCAACTAATTCAAAACAGTTTTAATACCAAAAACATTACACAAGAAAAACATGAGCTACCTAGGATCAAAGCCCAGGTCCATCAGACTTGGGAAAAAATTACCACTCTTCTGCAACAATTTTAATGCTTTTTTTGCCACAATGTGTCAACATAACTTTAAAAGGGGATGAGACCAGTTTGGACTGGCTCACAGTAACCCTCCTAAAAGGACAATATATACGCAAAGAATGAACAGAATGAATATGAACAGAAAAGACAGGAGAAAAATCTACAAATCTAGAAAAGCAGAAAAATACATTTGGAGATGCACTGTGCATAAAGGTTTTATTGGCTAAATAATGTACTTAAATAATGTACTTTTTTTTGTAAATATAAAAAAGTACATTTGCAAACGGGAATTAGGATCACTGACAGTAGGGTAAGCATAGGTAAATGTATCAGTAAATAAATAAACAAATAAACAAACAAACAAATGAATAAGCATAGGCAAATGTAAATCCTTAACACCATTTTTGGCAATAAGCTGATCTGGCTTGATCCAGAACACATTAAAAAGTCATAGCTTAAGGCTACAGGCAATATGGAGCAGCAAGTTACCTATGGCCAGAAAGATTTCATTGACGCTCATAGCGGTTTTGGCTGAGGTCTCCATGAAAAGTAAGCTGTTGTCATCAGCATACGCCTGTGCTTCCTGAGAAGGAGGTAGCAGATAGACACTTCAGCATCCCCGGAAAAAAATCAACACAGCAAACGACGCCCAAGTACCAGGAGCCATATTCTTTTTACGTATATCCGGCGTTCAGAACCCCATTAACGACAAGAGTTGATGTTCTCCATAAGAAGCGCGGCACCACAAGGCGCAGTACATTTTAGCACATGCAGCATCAGCACTGGAATGACGGCGAGCTCCGCAGTCCGGAGGCGCACCTGGAAGTCGACGGCTCTCTTATTGGCCAGGTCAGCCTTGTTCCCAGCCAGAGCAATCACGATGTTGGGGCTGGCTTGCCGTTGCAGCTCCTTCACCCAGTTCTTTGCACGTGCAAATGTATCCTGGAAAAGCAACAGTCCCAATGCGCAAAAAAAACAACAACGACGAACAAATCCTAAATAGAAATTTTATTATGTTTTTTTTCCTTTCCTTTATTACACTATATAAACTTGTGCCATTGATTGGTAATGGGATGACAGTTATGTTTAACTTAGTTACCCAGTTGGTCATATTCATTTCCACCGAACTGACCTGACCTGACATTATTGCTTGGGGTGGGGGCACAGGCCTCATTTACAAGTGAGCATGCTGTGTGGATTCTGGTATTTCTTGGCAAATTAGGAGAAAATCTCAATACTGAAATCTCTATATAGCTAGCATTTCAGCTTTCAACAAGTCTTGCCATATATATAACCTGATATTTTAATGAGAACCAGAATAGGTTATTTTAATTTTCTGATGGCAATAAATGCCATTTGTAAACAAATTTTAAAAATGTAAAAGATTGATTCCCAAACAGAGGTGAGAGCCTTAATATGCTAAGCCTGTTTCTCTCCCATCCCCAGCGTAAAATGTCCATATCAGTTTTGCATGTGCTGCCAGGCACTGGCTTCTGTGGGGGGGGGGGCGCGTACTGTGTTGGTGATGTCGTAGACCACGATGGCTGCCTGCGCTCCCCTGTAGTACATAGGAGCCAGGCTGTGATATCGCTCTTGGCCAGCTGTGTCCCAGATCTCAAACTTTACCGTTGTGTCGTCCAAACACACCGTCTGTGTGAGGAAGGCGGCTGGGGGGGGGGGAAGAAGAGGATCAGAATGTGATGTTGTTCTGTTCTGTTGTTAAATTCAACACTGCATACTCGTTTAGAGCAAGTCCAGAACGCAGTGGGTTCAAGCTTTCAGTTGTGGTTCCTCTCTGCCCTTTATCGCCAAGGTCCTCAGAGTACACTCATCTCACTACTGGGCTTTTTCAGTTCCCATAACAAAAATACTGCCAAATTCACATACAAAAAAAATACCTCAACAGCAAAAAAAAAAAATAAAAATCATTCTCTGAGGGAGATAACATGCCTGGTTTATGGTGACTGACTTAGCAAGACATGACGATGCCGCCCTGAAATGCAGTTACAGTTTTTTACAGTTACTGTAAAAAAAAAAACAAAACAAACAAATACAGGGGCACTATCATACTGAGCACTCTGACAAATTATGAAACCATTTTAGCTCAGATTGTACTTAAACTCAGTTGCATGAGTTACACAGGAATTAAAGGAGGTTGGCTAAGAGTGGTGTGGCGAGCAGTGATTAATGCTGTGGCCACTTATCAGGGTTGTGGGGTCGACTGCGCCCCCGCTGTGTGTGTGGCTTTCCTCCGGGTACCACAGTGTCTTATTGCAGTCCACAGATGTGTGATTTGGGTGAACTGGTCTCAAAATAGTTTTCAAGTAGACTGGATTGATAACCCAACCGACTAACATAACATTAATATCACAATGCAAATATAATATGTTTGACATTTACTTCATTTTCAGAGGGTGTAGCGGTCACAGCTGTATTTTTTTGGACAGAAATCATAGTGTTGGAAGCCATTTATGAAGCAAAGACATCCAGCAGGCAGGCCAGCAGACACAGAAGGGGCAATCAGAAGGTTGCTGGTTTGAATCCTATGAATGCCTGGAGTGATCCTACTCCATTGGGCCCTTGAGCAAGGGAAAAACTTGGGGGTTGGTGGCAGAATTGGCACTCCAGCCACTGGGGGTTGAAGAAGAGAAAAAAAAAGAAAACTCACACTGGTCCATTCGGGCTAGTGTGGTGCTGAGGTATCACCCACCACATGACTGCACTCAAGTTCTCATCCCTGAGGTGGTTTATCATGTGGTGGGTGTGGCAATGTGCTGCTCCTTACCACCTATTTAAAAATAACTGATCACTCGAAAAACTGACATCCTATTGGTTTAAAAAAAACAAAAACAATTTGAAAACTGCAGAAATTGAGTTCTGTCCAGATAAAAAGAAAAAGGACAGATCACGACAGTACAACTTTGTCAGGCGTGGCATGCAAGCCTTTTCTTCGTTTCAGAATGATGTCGTTTGGCATTTTCATGAGAAAAAAAAATCTGTGTGAAATGGCCTTTGGACTGACTGCTAACAGGCTACTCGGCACTCTTCACCGACATGGAGGGCAGACACTAGCTGCAGTGTCCTCTGAGAGCCAAGCAGCCATCCCCTGCTCTGGAGCAGTAGCTTGGCAACACGGTTATGTTGGCCAATCAGAGCTGCTCGTTTCACTTCTTTACCCATTTTCCACTGTCCTTGGATGCACATGTCCATCGGATATATAACGTAATAAAAAAAAACATCAATAAGGGAATGGACTGAATGCTGTGTCCTGCCCCTATGCCAAGCTGTTGATGCCAGATGTGAGAGAGTATTTGACTACTACTCTGATACAGACTGAACCTTAATTCATGGGGCGATAAGATAGTTTGAAAACTAACTCTAGATTCTTATATTCTTATTATTGCTGATTTAGTCCTAAGCATACATCAGGTGCAGAAAGGTTTATGCTGGTCTTCCGGTCCCCAGTAAGTGCAGCATAACCACCTCACCCTGAAGCATATCACTCTCTCTGGTTCTAGATATGATACACCAGGCTTGTCTTCTTCCTCACCACAGTGTGGTACAATCTGGTTTGTTCACCATCGTTCTTATTCATTTTTTCAAATTCACAAGAAATACCACCTGGTTTAGCCATCAAGAACACAAACTGAAGCCCCAAGCAGTTACACCAGTGCCTGACCCTGTTTTCACAGTTCTCCGGGAAGATGGGCCCTGGGGGCGCGTTCCTTCCTTCCTGCGTCCGGCATCTCGTAAAGCCGGACTCAGTTAGCAGCACTTCAGCAGAATGACACCTTAAGCCAGAGGCCCTTCTTAGGCCCTAAAGGTGCCATAAAGAAAGCATACCATCCGATTACAAAACACACACATCAAAGCTTTATGTTGTTTTTCTGCAACAACACATTTTCTTCTTTAAGGGAAATTATATCCAAAACAAAGCAAAACAAAAATAAATATTGACATCAATTTACCTGCCTGCCACTGCAACTGTACAGAGCATGTGACCAGCCCACTGTCAGATACACATTGCAGGATTTTTGTTTGCCCAGCCTGATCTTATTAAGCCTTACATTCCTTTAGCGTGACTAGTAGAAACATCCCTAGCATGCACCACAGCAATATCAACAAAACTGAATTACAACTACCAATAAAAACCAGTAATCAATGTTAAGTATTGTTGCTATGATCATATATCCACATTATGGGTGTAATGGTTCTCCAGACCCACAGTTCAGTTCAGACAGTTCTTCATTTATTTACTTATTAGGGGGGGGGTGTGAATAAGAATGGGGGAAAACTTCACATAAAATAACTATGCATAAATTAATTAAAAGCTGAAATACTTTATACTACAACCACGATGTTCCCACACTGCTGACCTGAATGTGACTGGGCATTTTGCAGTATCTGGTTAATTATCCATCTTTAGCCAATGAAACTAGACCAGCTTTTACAGCACCCATGATTGTTTGATCATGACTGGAGCAAAATAGTCACGTGACAGATGGGACTAGGTACTGGAACAGGTGACCGGATTCAATCCGATTCAATTAAATCCGATTCGATTCGATTCTGGTTTTACATCTATTCAATAGGAATGAGATATGAAATCCAATACAGCAGCTTTTCATATTTGGAGAGTTGTTTAAAGCTTTAAAGCTCTTAAAAGGATGACAAATTTAAAAATGCAGCGTCACTCAAAACAAATCGAGAAAACCACTAAAGTAATGGCCAAAGGTTTGTATACCGAGGGGGTATAGTTCCTTAAAAACAAAACCAAGCTGTGTTTCTAAGCACAAGAAAAAACCAAAAAGGGCAAGTCTAAAACTCGCATATGTTTCAGAAGGACTTTAACTTAGAGATGGGCCAAAACATAAATCAGACTGTGATTTTTTGCATGAAAAGACGCAAACTGCAGAAGCAAACTGGCAGAAGGGTTGGCACCAGCACATCCAGGTGATATCTTGTGAAATGGTTCCGCAGGTTTATCATGCTAACTATATAACTTAACACCTTACCCCTTGTGTACATGGGACTTTCAGTAAACACTATTACATACAGCCAGTCTTGCTACAACGCGTGATATCACAGTACAAATATGATCAAACGCAATTCAAATATTACTACCCAAGTCCAATACAACATGGATTCACATGTTTTTGCACGATTTTCAACTGATAGAAAAGACTATGCAAACTACAGTGCGATATGGTCTTAGCAAGAAACACTACATGCATGCAAAACCAGCTATCCAAGTGAATGACAGCGATGCCCAATTCGACTGTAGACTGTCTGTAGCCATTTTACCTTCGGTGCCCCTCTGCATACTGTAATCCATTGTATTTGTTTTGTGTGCATGAACAGCCATATGGTGGCTATGGCTCACTACTCCCAATGAATGATGGCCAAAACGACGCTTCATGGACCATTAGCTGTATTTTCTGACCTGACTAGACGGTGCTCTCTGTTCAAAAATGGGTTCAAAGCATGCCCTAAAGCCTGGTAACCAAGAGCAACAGTAACCAAGAGTTTGGCATGTTTTGGCTGAAGCAGTTGATAGGCAACTCCTGTGAAACTCATAAGACCTATAGGAGATATTCATGATATAATTTATTAATGTATTATTTCTTATTTAAAATGCCTATAATTACATTATTGGTTACCAGTACCACTGTTTTTGTCATTTAATTCATTTCATTTGCCGTTTTGGAGACACATTCCCCTAACGGTATGTTTCCCATTGGATATGTGTATTTTAGTACACGATTTTAGTGAACATGAGGTTGTTCAGGAACGCATCGGTCACGCTGTAGCAGGTCTGACAGTACCTATATAAAATTCAACCACAAATAATCATAAGTGTGCAAATTTTATTGAATACCTCTTGAATACTTTTCAACATGAAGAAGAGTTTCTAAACAAATTTAGCTTTTTACATCATTTAAAAATTAACATTATATTCATTTTAAATAATGTTCCAATTGAAATAACATACTAATAATAATATTATATAATGTTTCATAATGGCTGCATGACATAATATGCCTTCCTGTTTATTGACATGCGTAGCAAAGCACCCACCTGTCAAAAGATGCTGACTTCGATGTGTGCACCTCCGTAAGGGTCCATTGATCAGAATCCATTATCATTCATTATCCACAAAACAAGCTACAATGGGCAAACACTGCAAAAACTACCACCAGATGTGCCATTTACACCTGGAAATTTAGGGACAAAGGGTCTAACTCACACTAGGCCATCTGTATGTGCCTGAGCATGTCTGACCGCCAAGGTCCAGTTTGTGTGACTGGTGTGATCGCTCTGTACCGTGATCCAGATGCATACAGTGCCCAAGTCCGACTGACCAGGTCCACCTCTTCAAGAGACACGGTATACATCTAGTATGATCGCTAACTGTGCCTGGGCACGGAACACAGTCAGTGATGCAGCTGAACCCAGAAGGAATAGATTGGGTAGGGCTGTAGAGATTTCATCATTTTATTTGGGAGAACTGCGTCTGCAAAAAAAAGAAAAAAAAACAAAAAAAAACAAAAAAAAAAAAAACACACAGATCGGGTAGCGACAAACATTTCACAAAGATGGTGGCATCAGAGGTGCCATCAACACAGCAGTGGTGCAGTGTTTGCTGGAAATTTGGGTTGATGAAAAGGTTTTTGTTCAAGAGCAGCCGTTTGTTCTTTTTTTGGGCATTTTTGGGATGAAAGGCGTTGCTCAAGGGCCCAAAGGTAATGGGACTGTTCTGCCGACCACAGGATTCGAATCGGCGACCTTCCAATCACAAGCACAGAGGCATAACCACACCATAAGTGTGGATAAAATGCACTAAAACGAGAAACTAATGCTTCCTATCCCAAGCAGCTAAAGACAGGAGGCGGGGCAAGTCACGTTAAACATGAAACTCATACACATGTACAGTATGTGCTCATACAGAAATCACACATGAAGGGAGATTCCCCCATCGGCATTACTTTGGACCTCCAGAGGATATGGAAGTGCTTCACCGCAGGAACGGACAGGCAAAACAAAAAGTGAAACTAAAAACACACTCAGCCATCTTAATAGCGTCAAAGTGATACAAACAAAAACAATAGGTTTCGTTATTATCAGATGAGTGACGGCCGTATCCTATCCCTGCCTCTGTTATCAAGAACCACAGCAGCAGTGGTACAGGGCAGAGTGTGGCCCCCTGCTCGACATCCAGCCCCTTAATGATAGCAGCATACAGTGCAGGTCTGGGTCAGTAAGCAATGCCACTATTTAAGCAGTTCCAAAGAGGACAGCTGGAGCTCTAAGCTCTTTTTGGAGACTGACAAAGACTAAAGGCACCAATAATTATATATATTTGACAATATTTTCACTGCTGCACATTAAGCGATTATCTCCTTCCAGAAGCCTGTTTACATATAATCAAACAAACAAAACTAACCCTTCATTATCTGGAGGGCTGGTATCAACTAACAACAAGATGCTTAGTGGTATTTAAGCGTGTAATGGAATAGAAAACTGCTGCAGGGCCAGCTGAAGCAAGCTAGGACTGCCATCTACCACAATTAATACACCATGTCACAGCGTAACAATAATGATACAATAGTCTATTTGGCCATTGTACAAGTAGGAGTACAAGTACATAACTAGGGGTCAGAGCACAGGGTGAGCCATTTATCTGGTTATGGGTCCAATGATAATATTATCCTGTTGACCGCAGAATATGAACCAGTGACCTTCCAAACACAGGCCTCCAAACCCAGAGCCACACACAAAACTCTGCAAGAGAGTTGAATGCCCTCCCTAGCTTGAAGAGGGCTACAGAACCATTTCAAATTCTCAGTCAACCAAATGACCACTGGCATACAAATGGAGTATCAGACCACAGTAACTCTAGCTACATGAGGACTTCCACCAAATTTATCCCTGTGAGCGGCAATGAAAAAAAATGCACGATTTCCAAAAGAAAAATAGGACGACATTCCATTATCTGCACAATTTTGTTTTCTGTAGCTGATGTTCATGTTCAAAAGTCAACAGCAGCATAGATGGTTAACCAGGAAGAAAACGCCTCATCTCTGGTCTACAGAAGACCACCCTAGACATGGTAAACACAAATGACTGGAGTTTTATTTTGGAAGAGTTCCATTCTGAGAGGCAGACAAGACAGGAAATGGATCAGGACGACAGAAACCAAGAAAAGCAAAGCGTGTGATGTGGACATTAAGGCTGGACAATGTGAATGCTATCAAGAGAATACACCACCATGTTAAGCAGGGCCGGGCAACTCATTTTCAAAAGGCATGCAAATTTTTGTAATAGATTTATCATCTGAAGAATTTTGAATATCAATTATACAACTACACTACACTAGGGGCTAGGCCTGGGTGGTCTTAAGGTAACACGGTATACTGTGGTAATACAGCAGCATTTTAAAATCTTGGCAATAAGAAACAAAATTTGCTGAGCTTCTCTGTCTTTCCCCTACCCTTCCAACAGCCTCATTCTAAACTAGGCCCAGTACCAAGGCCGGGTTCAGGCGGGCCACCCAATCATAAGTTTCCAGTGCCCCTGGAAACAATTCGGGTTAAGGGTCTTGCTCAAGGGCCGAAAAGTGCTATCACTCTACCAGCCATGGGATTGCTGGTGACCTTCCAATCACGGGCAATCAAACGCCACCCAGAGGTCAGATATAGATTTTATGAGTATTTGTCTAAAATGCATGCTAGAACATTTTGCTTTGCAAAAGAGCTAAGCCTTGTGGTATGTCCGGAACAGACACACTACCTCCAAACAAAATTGTTCTGTATTGTTCTAAACAGAAAGGCACATGTTCTCGGAGACAAATCCCCTGTGGGTCACTCACAGGTTCTCACACAGGCCACATTATTAACTTCACTGCACACATTCACATTTAGTACTCATAATACCTAGGAAGCAAGCTTTAGAAGACATGAATGCACTTTCACAGTAGCAAAATGACTCACAAACATTACAGTGAAAAATAATGGGGTGGAGTCCATCAATGTGGAAATATATTAACTTGGCTCAGCAATTCAAATCTAACAATATCCGTCTATTTTCTATACGACTTATTCAATACAGGGTGACAGTGAACCTGGAGTTGCAGAAAACACAGGGTACAAGGTTGGATCACTCTGAATGGAAAGAAAGAAACTAGTACTCCCTGGGGCTATTTAGTTATAGTAGCCCACCCAATCACAAGCGTTTGGATTAGAGGAGAAAAGCTGTGTGGATATGAGGAGAACCAGCCACTCTCAAAGGGCAGAAGTCAAACCCACAAACCTTGGGAGTGAGAGGCTACAGTGTTAATTATCGAGCCACTGCATCATCCCATTGAAAACCATGCTTTACTGCTACACATAGCAGCCCACTCACCTCCAATGGTGCTCTCCTGGTACTCGTGGAACTGGCCCTTGACAAAGCGGAGCACCAGACTGGACTTGCCGACCGCCGACTCGCCGAGCAGCACCAGTTTGAACTGGCAGATCTTGTTGCCCGCAGCTGGGCCATTGGATCGCGCCGGTCCTCCGCGAGCCGCCATGGAGCTTGCCGAGGGCTACGCCGGGCGAGAAGGTTAACGCAGGGAGGCAATGGGACGAGAGGGACTGGGGTTGGGAGGGGAATAGGCACACGCTCGAGCAAGCTGGGCTGAGCTGGGAAGCCGAGGCCGGGCCAAGCTGCTCCGAGGGGGTGGCAAGCTTCTCCGAGGAGTCTGAAATGAACACAGATAAATTCTCAGCTCATGTTCTAGGATAGCTTCTGGACATCACATGGATTTAGGTAGCTTCCGAAATGGCTGAACAGGAAAGCTAACAAACATTCCATTACCACTTTCCTGGATATGCCTACTAGTAGCCCACTTTTCATCAGATCCAATAAACAGTTCTGTGTTCAGAGATGCCTTTCTGCACACTGCCGTTTTAGCTGTTATTTTGTACTTGGGACCTTCCTGTTAGTTTTAATAAGTCTGGCCATTCCCCTCTGACCTCTCTCACTACTATAGTGTTTTCAGCAATGTAACTGCCCCTGTTCGGACGTTTCTTTGTTTATCGTACCATTCTCTGTGAACTCTAGGCCAGGAGTCTCCAACCTTGTGTATAGTGAGAGCTACTTTCACAAACTGACATGACAGTAATTCATTATCCTTGCATGTCCACTCTCATCATCTGAGACAAAGTTAAATACACGTTTATGTGCAAAATACAGTATGACCATAATAAATGTTATAATCAATGTTTGGCAGAGTACTCGGACTACTGAGAGCTCGCGGTCAATGCATTGCTGACCACTGCTGTAGACACTATGTGAAAGCCGCAGGAGGACGGCCGCTTTGGAGAGGCTGGAATCCCCACTAACAATAATCATGTTCAAAATTGCTTAGATCAGGCATCTTAGTCATATGAATGCTTAGTCAAACAGTAACCGAACCTCCTGACTCATTCTGTGTGCTGAACACGATTCACTGCTTGGAGGAGCAGGCTGTTTGCGCTGACAAGTGTAGCGTATAGACTGGCGAGGATTTCGTCTACGGCTATGACTTCTCACTATTAAAATACCAACCATACAGTTTGAAACTAGAAATATGAGATTGTAGGAAATAATATTAAAATACCAGACAGGCTACAGATTTTAGTCATACATGCTTCTGAGTAGGTTCCTGCTTAAAAGTAAATCCCTGGACACATTAGCATTTACAAAGACTCCCTGTTCTGAGAGCGATACACAGCTCTGTGTGCTGAAGGTAACACATGAAAACCTGCATTAAACTGAGACATCAAGGAACAATAACTGACTGCTCTTAAAGAAAGAAAACCATGTGGTCTGCAGCCGTGTCAGACCCTGAGGACACAGATGCTGGATGTCTGATGCCATATGTGGGTGCGGCCCAGAGCTGCAGATCCCCTCACAGAGGAACCAGCTTCTGCTGGGGGCTCCTCACATGATCCGCTGGGCTAATCCTACAGCACTGCTGATTCAGCAACAACGTCTTCCCTTCCCATAATAACGGTTTCAAAAAACAGTAACATATCAGCAATATTGGAGGCACTAAGAGCTAACGGCGGTTATCAGCAGTGACCCGATGCGGGCAGAGAGGAGCAGAGGCCGGGACGAAATCACAAATGAGCACCGATTAACCGGACGCGTTTCCGCTGTGCCTGAGAAAAGCCCCCTGAGGTACAAAGTGAGCGCTGCCAATAAACACGCTGCACTCACTGCCCTGGAACAACAGTGCCTGCGACATTTTCATTAACCCTGGGGAGAGCAGGATTCAAACACACAGCAAAGTCTTGGATGCCTGTCATCAGTCTGCAGATAAACCAGCCACAAACAGCTCACATTCATGTTTCTGCAACAGCTGTACGAAGCCAAAGAGAAATCTTTCATGTATTCCATTAAGAGGGTAACAATTTATGGGAATCACAGATACCGTCATCATAAACATCAACTTGAATTCTTATGAAACAACCACAACGATGTTTAACTTTACGTGCTTCACTATCTGATCTAGGTGGAAAACGCTTTTTCATATCAAAACATTGCAGTTAATGTGTGCAAAGCTATATAAAAAAATGAACAAAGTGAAACCGAGTACTGCCCTTCCAGTTTACCCCAAATCCCCCAAACTACAGAAAGCAATGCATATCACAATCTATATAAAATTAGTAGATTTCAGCAGAATGCCGGTAACACTTAAAGCTTTACTTAAAGCTGTCATCAACAATACATTATCGATACATTCATAATGCATCATAATAACTGGTATAAGAATTAATAAAGCATTACTGAATTTTCTACTGACAGTCATACAGCATTATAGTGAGAGACTGAAAACTCAAGAGATCTTCCCTCAGAAAGCGAGCAATGAGATCAAAATGAAATTTATTCTGACCTATGTCAAACAAACAAATAAATAAATAAAACCATACAAAAATGACACCATGCGGTCATAGGTAAGGTCACAGGCTGAACACATTCTTTTACAAACTGCTTTAACTATTCATGGAATCTGGTCTTAAGAGGCTTTATGACCAATTCGGGTCAAGGTGAAGCTTTTCACCACCAACAAATAATTAACAAATAAATAAATAAACATTTAGATAGACGTCCTCACCAGAGGCCATACTGAGGACAGACATACTTGCTGCCTGCATTCAGACTCTTTATGTTGGTTTTTCCAAGCCTCTATTGGCATATATTTTGTGTGTGTGTCTGTGTGTGTATATTCCTAGCCTGTAACAGATTGTCTACCAGGAAAAATCCTGTCATTCTCTTTAATGTTTTGTACTTGAACAACTATTTTAACAAGCAAGCTGCTGCCTTAGCTGTTCAATAATGTATAATGTATCTGACCAGCAATAAACATAATCATAACATATTCTCAACAAATCATAACATGATTGAAAATGTGATTAATTGCCTAGTCTAAGCGATTAACTGAGATTAAGAAAATCAATCAACTGACAGCCATACTATATAGCAGCTTTCCATATTGGGAGAGATGTTTAAAAAGCTCTAAATGGATCACAAATTCACAAAGGCACAGTCACGGCAAATTGTGAAAACCGCTAAAGAAAAGGCCAAAGGCTTGCCTACAAAATCTTTTTATTTGATGAACATAGGGGTATACTTCCATAAAAACAAAACCAACCAGTCTCTTTCAAAGCACAAAAAAATATACTAAAAAGAATAGCTGAAAATAAAAATGGGCAAGTCTAAAACTCACGTGCCATGTTTCAGAAGGACTTTAACTTAAAGATGTCCCAAAATATAAATTGGAGATTGAGCATTTTTTTTTTTTTTTATATAAAGAGAAGGTCCACATAAATGCTATGGCAGAAGAGTTGGCACCAGCACATATGAGTGATTGTGAAATAGTCGCTTAAGCCTGGTCTACTTTCAGAAATCACTATTACATACCAATATAACATTCAAGCCACAAACAGCCGTAACTGTGCAAACTTTTACTAAATATCTCTTCCCTGATCACTAAGAGCATTTTCTAAAAAAATGCAACTTTTTACCTTGTTTAAAAATAATTATAGCATTATAAAAATAGAAAAGTTTACATCCATTTAAAAATCATTTTCCAATCAAAAAGACATACAAAATAATAATATTGTATCATGTTTCTTAATGGCTGCAGGGCTAAATATGCCTTCATGTTTATTTACATGTATAGCAAAGTACACACCTCTCAAAAACTTGAAATGTTTTTTCTTGATTTCAGTGATATTTTAATTCTGAATCAGGGAGGTAAAATAATGGAGGAAAAAAGGACATGTTTTTGTTTGACCGCTGTTTTCAAATGCAGCACCTTAAAAGCAAACGTAAAAATATAGACAGCTTACTGTGTTTGGGTCGCTTGTGGCCCAGCACTTTTTTTGGAAAATAAATTGCCATAAACCAATAATTTTAAGCTATTTTGGTGTAAATTTGTTAATGTTGTTGTGAATGAAAAGTGCATGGCATGCACTGGGAACAGCCCAGGAGAGCTGAAAACATGACATGTGGGATGCTAATGACCAGAGGTATATACACCAGGGGTAAATAGTGAGATGCAGTGATGCTTGTAACCTGAGCACCAGGGGGCAAATATTTCAATTGACAGTTCAGGCATTTATGTGGCACTGAAATATGTGTTGCAGTACAGTCCAGTCCGACCCTGTGTATAACCAGTGCGGAACTGAACCTAGAAAACCAAAAAAAAAAATCCATATTAGCCTAAAAGATTGATTCGTAAATTTTACAGATCAATACTGAATTGGACAAATTATTTAAAAATGATTAATCACAATATTTTTGCACACCCCTAATATAGATCACACAACCTGTTATTTGCACTGGATTACATACTGTTTTGCTCAAAAGGACTCATTTGGTTTAACCACTGAGTGTAAATAAGACGACTTAAGCGTGACAATGAGAAACAGGGCCACAGCCTCTAAAGCACACTGAAAGGGAACAGTTTGCTCAGCCAGTAGAGTCCGCCAACGTGGTTCCTTCACTCAAGTCTTTTGTTGCGTTTACTATTACCGCATTACTAACCGCTAACTGCTTCATTTCACCCACATCGGACGGCTGCCACATGTTTTTTTGTTCGCCCAGACGGTGACACAAAAGCAAGGCAAACGAGCTGACAACGCGTTGTATCTGGCACCTTCAATTCCTCGATTCCTCCCCTAAACGCCAGCACATCAAGCAGCTGTCTACACATAAAGCTGAGCATTAGGGCACACAAGTAGACATAAACAAATTAATCAATACTTACTTACAATAAAGAGGCAATAAAAGCCCCTCTGTCTTGTCCTTTAATTCACCGCCAGGAGAGCACACCATTCTCATCCTTCAGTCGCCTATGCACGACGCAAACGGCTACCTCATTTATAAATATAAGGATCAATCACTTCTTTTAAGCATAGTTGATAAATAAACTTAAGACATATTCAGAAACTAGAACTACTTCCGTTAGTTAAGCTCAACTATGCTCACTCAATCGGCTAGAGACAACATGTCTCTTCCTCTTTCGTCATGACAGTATCACCCACAGGCAGGATAAAGATGTTTCAAGAACTCCAGAATTAAGTCTTCCTTTTCTTAAGAAAGAAAAGAAATAGAACCTACAGAACGCCCCGTACTGGTACAGTGCGGAGCATCAAAACAGTCAGTGTAATTCAGACCACCTTTCCAGGACAGCTAAGCAGATTCCTGGCTGTCCGCGTTTCCACTATGGCGTGACAGGAATGAAAACTGAGGGAACGCGACAGGCCACAGACCAAGCTGCGGTGCTGCGAGAATAAAATCCATCCAGGGCAAACCCTCACTGGTAAGACACACCTAATACAATTCAGCATTTAGCAAGTTACATTACTAAGTCAATTAGTAAGTACAGTAAACATTGTCATTAGTTTGGTTATAACAAACAAACAAAAAAAGACGACTCAATGGTAAAGCCATGAAAATGACATGCAGGCTGTCAGCAGGAGGTTTTTGCTCCCATGGGGATGGCAGGCCGAATGCAACGCTACACGGTCCCCGGGCCAGAACTGCCTCCGGCTATTCCCAGAAGCCTGAGATCAGGATGTGGTTATGAGTCAGCCTGACTGCCGAGCACCCAGAGCCAGTAGGTGGACTTGGCACCTGTATCCTGTTCTTCAGAGCCAGTCTGTGCCGAGGGTGAAATTTGTAAACGGCCGGTGGATTGCCTTCCGAGAAAATTATGACATACCACAGACTTTGTGACTAAATCACAACACACTCACAACTAGGTATACAGATTTGAAAGATACCTATAAACCCAAGTCCGCCTGCCATGGTGTTCCACTGCCTTTAACCTACAGGATACCAAAAAGCAAAAAATAAAAAAAAAAAGTTCACCTACTAAACATACTACAGAAGTTTTTGCTTTATGTTTGTTGCATAATACCAACAATAAATTCCCTTAAATACCAGTTTTAAAATGTCACTGTATACAAAGAACCCAGTGACAAATGAAAAAACAAGGTAGCAGTTATATGACAGCCTTACCACATACATAAACTCCTCTCCACTGTCCTAAAAACATCAAGATAAATATTTTGTTAGGGAGGACATGCTTGTATGCGTAATGCCGACAGTTTGAAAACGCGCGTTTTTTCCGCAACCAGAAATTTTGTAATAGGTAAGACATTAAGTCATTTATATATTTAATATTACGCAGCAACGCCCAACGCAGAGAAAGCCCCTTGTACAGAGTTCATTCCATAACAAGTTATCTGCTTCACGAGGTTCTAAATCCTTCTATCCCGGTAATTGCTCAAGATCAAACTCCACATCAGGATTACAGGCCACGTTATTCCACGTATGAGCAGCCAGTACAAGGAAAGATCTGTGCATCTTATCAACTCGAGGAGCTGAAAATGATATCGCAAATATGAAATTACATGGATTCTGTAAAGCATCGCATTTCTATCCATGTCTTGGACAGCATTCATATTTTATTTGGAAGCAGTCCAGCCCAGGTTAGGTTAGAGCATTAAGGGGACAATAATATATTCCCCCTTGAACTTACACCCGAGCGACTTGGGTGACACATTCAGCACCTGAAAGGTTATGCTTCAGTTCCTTAGACCTCTGTCATGGAGGACGGAAAAAAACATAAATGATCCTGAAATTCGGACAGCCGCGGGTGCTTTTTACTGCAGCGTCTCGGCGTAATACGGGGATTAACTTGTAAATGGGAAGATGTCTCGTAAATTTCCTGTAAATAGGCTCGTCAGGGAACGCCTAAAGCGCCCGGTTTACCTTTAATCCAGGCGCGTTTGCAGAACCGTCCACATGACCGCGACTCGTTTCAAGAACTATCCGCAAACCACGTAAACATTTCTCCATTTTCATTTATATAAAATATACTGACATTCAAACGTATACCCAGGTAAATTAACTTGGGGATGACGTGATAGTTTTGTCATGTCAAATTGTTAAACTCCATGGTGACTCAATTCTCGTCGTCCCGTCGCTGTATTAAATGCCTCGAATCAAGACATGCCAGTATATTCTAATTTAAAGAAACCGAACGTTTTAAAAAATTCTCAACTAAACAAATTTACTCAGCCCGGCATTTAGGCGGTTCTAGTGAAGATATTAACAGCTACGGAACGTAATCTAGCTAAAGGCAGACCTCCGAGGAAGAGGCTGAACCCCGACGAAGATCATTAACTCTCTCCCCATTGCTTCAAGGAAAGTCCACAGCCTTGCAATCGGGCTGATTAACGACCGTCTTCGCTAGTGACTTCGCCCGGTCCACGCCAAGGAAATGCCCCAGGGGTGGACCAGCGTATGGTGCTGCCAAAAACAAGGAAGCGGCGCGGATAAACAAGTCAGCTGTTCTTGAGCAAGAAAAAAAACAGATAAACTACAACATTCAGCAGACAGCTCGCTACGATGGCAAACAGGCTGCACTCCGACTGCAGTTATTATAATGCGTATGCCAGCTACAACATCGACCTGAAAACAATTGACTGCGAAGCGATCGCAATCGAAATACGCCGAAAAACTCGAAGAATTTAGTTGCGATATAAGAACAAAACAATAAACTCAAGTCTACAGAAAACGGGACTGATCAGCTAGTTAAAGCGATGCCTGTCAAAACATAAAGTGACTGCTTACCACCTTAAGCTGGAAACGGATGTATAACTCCGTGACACCTCATACACTCGGCAGAGATATTAAGTGATTTTAATGTTTAATCGCTGTTCCACTTTCACAGTTCTCAGCAAATCCCCGTCGCATCCTCCGGCCCTCACTTCCGCCTTGTGAAGTCAGCTTCCGGGAACCGCCCACTTCCGGCCACTGAGACACACTGATAGACAACCCAAACAACCAATAATATTGCAACATTTGGATTGAACCTCTCATTCATTATTACTTCAATAACAGAGGCGATTATTCACTTGGAAGCAAGAAGCAGCCGTGTAAGATAGCAGGAAAGCATCGATATTGCAATGAAACATGGACATGTCAGTATACGCTTAAACAGTTTTATTTTACTTATACAAGTTAAATTTGCAATGCCAGGGGCGGTACGGTGATGCAATGGTTAGCACTGTCTCCTCAGGCTTCTTGGACCCGCGCTGTCTTCGGAGTGTTCGTGTCTCCCAGTGTCGTTATGTTCTCCAGTTTAGTCTAAAAATGTTGCCATTGTGTGCCCTGTGATGGGCTGGCCCCCTGCCATATGCCCATAGGCTCCGGACCCCCTCATGACATTGCATAGGTCCAGCGGGCATAGAAAATAGCTTTCACGTTTGTTTGTTTGTTTGGTAGATTGTCATTTAACGTGTTTTCACTATTTTACGAGCTCTGAGACATTTCGGGCAGCCTTGGTCGGTGAGCCTTACAGCCAGTTGACGAAGGAAGGGCTTGTTTTGAGATGGTTGCTTAAAAGGATAATCTCCCTAATTCTCTTCAGAACATTTAAATTCACTAATATTTTATTGGCTGAAAGCCTCTATTGCTGTAATGAGGACATTTCAAGGGTTCGAGGGTTTTATTTGTAACATGCATGGCATACAGTCCAACTGTAACCTGCAGTGAAATGCAAGGTGGTCATCCTTGCCATAATAAGGATTAGAGCTGTAATCGGGCCTTAAAAGTTAGATCCGACAGAATTCTTCCCGAGCCCGGCCCGAACCCGTGTAAAATGATAGAAATTAAGCCCGAACCTGTCGGGACCCGTCGGGTTCGGGCAAAGATCTTCAGTTCTAATAAGGATAAGGAAAAGCAGTAAGACAGTTACAGTGTAATACATTTGTAATAAGTAAGGAACAGTAAAGTTATACAAGGAATAAGAGAAAAGGAAAATCAGATATGTGCAACATAGGTCCCAAAAGGTGCAAATAGGGAGTAAATGAATTTTAAATAAATTTAATTACAACTGTCAATCAGTGTTACTGTTCTCATGATATGTAAGAGCATTTCTCAAAACAGTTCTGCCTATAGCACAATACTATGGTTTAGCTGCAAAAGCCTGTAACTTACCCAGAACAATTAGCTCATGCCTCAAAAGCTAATAGTTCCACCCATGAATTAGCCAGTGCCACCAAAATGAAAAGTACAGTCAACATCATTTTAACCTTGAGAATCAAAATGCGTAGATATATTGTCAAAATGTCCGTGTTAGTGTGTCCCTGAGCTCCAGAATTCTGCATGATAGTTGTTTCCCACTTTCTCATTGTTACTGACCAATCATTCTTCTTTAGCTAACTGATACTTACTCATGTTAAAGACACCACTTTCAACTTTGCAAAGCTCCATATTACAGTCTGTAAAGTTCACTCTTGAAAGAAAGCACTCACATGTATTTTTCAGATCTCAGGTCATCAGAGATACAGACTCACAGATAGCTGAAAGTACTCACCCTCTGTGCTGAAATTCCCTAGGATATTGTTACAGCAAAAGGTAGGCATTGGGGTAAACGATCTACTGTGCTTTAGTTTGGTGCTTTATAGTTAGGCTGTGGCCCTGAGGGCTGTTTTTCTTTTTGAGAATATACCATAATGCTCCCAGCATTGTTACATTGATATGAATATTGCTAGTCTATGTGTGATGTTCCTCAAATCATTTGTGATACCAGAATTTACAGTTTTTCTTGATTGCTTTGCAACAATTCTCAAAGGGCTGGGGGATTAGCTCAAAATGTAGAGTGCTCGCTTAGCATGCAAGAGGTAGCGGGATCAATGCCTGCATCGTCCTGTTGTTTTTGGGTAGTGTGTGGCTCAGTGGGCTAAACCTCTGGGCTTGTGGTCAGAAGGTCGCTGGTTCAAACCCAGCCTTGGCACATCTGCGGGTCCTTGAGCGAGGCCCTTAACCCTCAGCTCCCTGGGTACTGCTATGGATAGCTGCCCTTTATAGCCGGCTTGCTCCCACCTGCAGAGAGCTGGTTGGGGGAGGTGTAAAGAGAATTTCCCCACAGGGATCAATAAAGTGTTTAAAAATAAAGACAATTAACATTTGCAACACATCTAGTGTAATGCCCAACCATAATGTTGCATCGTTGTTTCAAACAAATTTCCAAATGTTTTAGTACATATATCCAAATGTGCTGAAATTCCCTAGGATATTGTTACAGCAAAAGGTAGCCATTGGGGTAATCATTTGGCATTTTCAGTTGCTTTACTCTTGTTGGTCAAAATAGATTATGTAGTTTCCCATTGTAATAATTTTACACCCCAAAACTATATATGTATGTGATGTGATCATCGTATTAATCACCACAGGCAAAACAGTTAACCAAGCTGTCAAAGTGTTATATTCCATAAACTGCTATGAGATAGCATTGTTTTATTTTTGGTTCCAACAGTACATTTTTTTTGTCATTTTGTTGTTCTTTTATTGCCATTTTCCTGTCTTTGTGTTATACAGTGCTGTGTGACTTTTTTGTTTGCTATGGTACCGTGTCTTGAGATCTGAAGAAGTTACATGCGCATGCGGGTGCTTTCTCTTGCTAGTGAACTTCACGTACTGTAATACTGTAGAGCCTTGCAATGTTGAAACTGGCATCTTTTACATGAATAAGTTTCAGTTTGCTAAAGAGAAATGATCAGTTAGTGACAATGAAAAATGCTCTTACAGTCTTGAGAATGTTAAGTATGTTTCATGAAATGTGCCAAAGCAATCAAGAACAACTATAACATGTGAAAACACCAGTTATTAAATCCCGCCCATCTTACATCCTCATGTTTAATACAGGGTTGGATGGGGGGGGGGGATGGAACTGTGAAGCTGATGTCAAGCAGAACGTCCGTTCAGTCACGTTCCGTCGATTCCTGCTCCGTCGCTCTGGAATATTAGCACACATATTGCTCATCAGTTTGGCTAATTGGTATTGTAAAAAAGAACCTTGCAGTTCAGTTACCCCTTTGTGAAGAATTGAGAAAGAGAGAGAGAGGGTGACTGAGAAACAGACAGATACATTGCCAGGAAAAAGTACCAATTTGTACCTCCGAGGGTACATTTACTTGTCACTGGGGCTGTACCCTCAAGGGTTTGCCAACTGTACCCTAGCTGTAGGTAAATGTACCTTTTAAAATGCAGAAATTGACTTCGAGGAACATTTCTGTATAATTGGGGGTACATTAATGCTGTTTCTACCTTGGGGAACAAAATTGTACTAGGGCTGTACCCTTTTTTTGATGGTGCAGACACCTGTTTCCATTCCTGTTTTTTTGCTCTCGTGATTCGGATTTGGTTATTTCCACTGTTCAGGCAGCCCCCAGGTTATGAACGAGATCTGTTCCCTAAGTCTGTCTTTAAGTCAAATCTGTAGGTAAGTCAGAAAATTATGACACAGTACATGGTAATAATCATACAGTAATAATAAAAGTAACTACATATGATTTTGTACCGTAACTCGAGCTGGTGAACCGCTGAAGCTGCGCAATGTTTTTCCGAGCATCACAAAGAAATGTGTCCATTCGTTATTACCAACCATGGTATTTAACCCAAATAGGCTTTAGTCCGTTTGTAAGCAGGAGTTGTCCGTAAGTCGGTTCTTAACCTGGGGACCGACTGTACTTGATTTTCTGCCTGCATTTGGACAACAGATTTGGATCAGAATATGGCTTTGCTTGCTATCATTTTCATCAACTTTGTTTTCGATACTTTGCCTGTCCTTGGACTACTATGCCGGAAATGAATCTGTCGCTCACACACTTGGATTCTCTCCCCATCCAGTCATTACAGGAGCCTATCCCAGGAAGCCTGCGCACACACTCACATTTATAAATTGTGGTTGTACAGATCGATTCAATTTTAACTTCTTTAATAACAGAATGATAATTGTAATTATTCAAAATAGCAGTGGTATTTAGTATTTAAAACGCGATTTGTGATTGTGCATATGTGTTTGTATGACCTGTAATGGAGAGGCATCGTGTCCAAAGTGAATCCCTGTCTTGTACCTTATACTCTCTGGGATATGCTCCAGTGCTCCTTCAGACCCTGCCCAGGAGCTGCAAGATTGATGGAATATTTCTTTAGAATTGAATATTTTACTTACAAACAAGTCATCGGGTTGCTCCTGTCAGATAAAAACAGGAAATTCAGGCTACAATGGGCAAAGGCTCACTGAAACTAGACAGCTGACAGCCTAAGATGGAAAAAAGTCACTTGGTTTTGTGGATATCGGGGTTAGAATTTGGTGTGAACACCATGAATCCGTGGACCCATCCTACCTTGTGTCAACAGTCCAAGCTGGTGGTGGTGGTGTAAAGATGTGAAGGAGATTTTCCTGGCACATATTAGCCCCCCCGATACCAACTGAACATTGTTTCAATGCCACAGCCTGTTTGAGCTTTGTTGCTGACCATGTGCATCCCCTCATGGCCACAATTTACACAAATTCTAATACCTACTTCCAGCAGGATAATGCACCGTGTCAAAAGGCATCTCAAATGGGTTCCATGAACATGACAATGAGTTCTGTCTACTTCCCCAGTCACCAGCTCAGATTCCAATCGAACACCTCTGGGATGCGGTAGAACAGGTGATTATCAGCAGAAATGTGCAACCTACAAATCTGCAGCAATTACATAATGCAATCATATCAACACGGAGCAGAATCTTTAAAAAATGTTTCCAGCTCCTTGTCCAGTCCATACCATGAACAACTCAGGCTATTATGAGAGCCCCGTGGGATAATATCCAGTATTACAATGGTGTTCCTAATGAAGTGGCCAGTGGGTGTATGCATGTGTAATTAAACGTCTGCCAGTCCACCTCACATGATGGGGAATTTAAATTTTAACAAAGACCCCAAATCAGCTCGTCATTGCACTGTGGGTGGAAACTGGGACACCTAGAAGAAACTCACACAAAAACTGGAAAAATAAATAAAAACCTTGAAAGTGTGACGTCACCTCACTACCCATTGCTATTTACCGTGTATCAGATTTTTTAACTAGTTTAAAAATATAGATTACAATATATAGATATATAGATAAAAATATAGATTTTTTTACCATTAGATGGAGCCAGAGATCTTTTGATACACGGTGGAGGAAGTTGTTGGCGATGGGATTTCTAGACGTGTATTATCAGGGTTTTCCAGCAGAGGTCAGTACCAACTGCTAATGTGTTAAATAACCGTTTAATAACATACTGCTGCGCAAACGGTTGGCAGTCCGTTCAATGCAATCGATGCAATATGTAAGCCCATACAACTGAGAAACACAAAGGACAACCCTTATTAAATATAACATAGACAAAAAAACAAAAAAAGTAATCAGTTTTCACTACATATTCAGTTACAGACAAGCCATTTAAACAGTTCTGAAAAGGGTAATCATAAGTTGTAATATTTTACGCAAAAGTCATGGAGTGTAAACACATTATTGTATGTAAAAGGTTCAAAGATAGGTTCTGTAATTTTCAACCAATATGAAACAGTTTTTTATCCTTGCAACTCAAAAAAAATTAATGTCACTATTCCATGGGGATTCCAACTCTGGTCCCGGAGAACTACTGCCCAGTGGATTTTCTATCCTACCTGTCTTCTGATGAGCCACGCCTGTTTCTGTTATTTCCCAGTTCCTGGAGAATGGTGTATAAATGTCCAAAAACATGGAGCTTTGTGAATCTGTGTCTCTAAATTATCCATAGTGCATGATTACATACACAAGTGTGTGATGAGCATTGTATCCCTTCCTAGATGCCCTATGCCTTGTGTCCTGTTTTTTCCTGGGATGGACTCCAGGTGCATCAAAGAAGAGATGTTAAAGGATGCTTTAAGGAGCTTAAGCAGGAATAGAAAGGCAGAAGTGGCACAGACAGAAATAGATACAGCACTGAGGGAGTAGGCCAAGGTGTTTCAGAAGACAGCCTCTCACCTGCACCGGGGCTCTGCTCCCAGTCAAAAGCGACCAGTCTTCAGGACTGCAGGCACAGTCATTTGTCTTTATTGCAGCCTACGCCCCCTCAGGACACTCCAGGAATGGATGGTGAGAGTTATCTCTCGCCTGTAATTGCACTCTCCAGAGGGAACACCTGAGGCAGGCAGGCAGTGTGGCTGCAGGTGACATACTGTATAGGTGGCGTAGTCATTCTGCTGATTAAGGCAGTTCCTTAGAATTTCATCCACTGAACCCACTTTCTCAACACGCAGACTGGTACAACTTTTTAGCGCCTTAACGTGCCTGTCAGCGTGTGTGGCTCTGCGCCGGTGCCCAGACGAACAATTAGCATGTTTACATAAATGTGTGTGATTATATGGTTCCCCTGAGAAAACCTTAAACTGAGTAGCATCTGTTACGGGCTTGCCCCTAGTCTCTCTCTCTCCCTTTCTCTTGCCTGTTCCTCTCCTGTCCTACAGGGGGCGCTATAACATCAGGAGGCCTTTTTTCCTGGGAGGTTATAAAGGTCAGCAAGAGGAGTCTGAAGGCAGAAGAGGGGAGATATTTTTGTGCTGGTCTTTTTGTTATCGCTCTCTGGGGCTGTGCTTTTGTGATATAGTCTTTTTTTGTGTGGTTGATTGTGTTTGTCCCACTGGAAACACGGGGGACATATTTGCAAATATTGTTTGTATTCTTTTGCCCACCACTGCTGGAAAGGGGTAAGTGCTGTTTCCTTTGGATGCCTCCTTTGTACCTGTTTTGGTGTAGTCAGGGAGATAGGGTACCTGGTGTAGTCCTTTGTACCCGGTGTAGTCAGGGAGATAGGGTACCTGGTGTAGTCCTTTGTACCCGGTGTAGTCAGGGAGATAGGGTACCCGGTGTAGTCCTTTGTACCTGGTGTAGTCAGGGAGATAGGGTACCCGGTGTAGTCCTTTGTACCCGGTGTAGTCCTTTGTACCTGGTGTAGTCAGGGAGATAGGGTACCTGGTGTAGTCCTTTGTACCCGGTGTAGTCCTTTGTACCCAGTGTAGTCCTTTGTACCTGGTGTAGTCAGGGAGATAGGGTACCTGGTGTAGTCCTTTGTACCCGGTGTAGTCAGGGAGATAGGGTACCCGGTGTA
>JAODLD010000101.1:16019470-16030883 GCA_026781065.1 Mormyrops boulengeri | reverse complement strand
GGGAGATAGGGTACCCGGTGTAGTCCTTTGTACCCGGTGTAGTCCTTTGTACCTGGTGTAGTCAGGGAGATAGGGTAGTTGTAAGTGTTTTTTCTTCTTCTTCTTTTGGTAGGTAAGTGTAGTGTGTGTTGGGTGGAGGCAGTTTGGGGATTCTGTTTATTTTGGCTGGCTTGCCCCTGGAGAGATGGCACAGCCCTTTTGTATTATACTGTACATCTGTGTATGTTAGGTATGTGGTAGGTTGGTGGCCAGGTACAATAAATTGTACAGGACTTGTGAAGATACTTAAAAGTGTGAGGTGCTTTTTTATGAACCTGGTGTTTGTTACGTGTCCTACTCTAGAGGCATAATAAGCATCATGCTGTGAGATAAAACGAGTGACGTTCCAAAGCTGCTCAGTGTTATAAGCATGTAGTTGAGAATGGGAGTGAAATGCTTTCCCAGGCACAGATCTTCAGTCATGTGACTTCCTGTCACATCACCCATCTGTTCTTCTCATGATCCATCCTCATGTCTTGTGAGATTAAAACACATTACCTTTCAATTTGTACTTTTCATAATATTGCAGCTTTTTAAATAACCTATTATCCACATAGATTCTTTAGGAGTCGGATTGCTTTTGCCCAGTTTTTGACCTCAGCTTGACTCCAATTACCCTTTCAGTGCCGATATGAGCAGTTAGTCTTTTAAAGAACTGCATGTGACCCAAACAATCTCACTGTCTTTTAAGACAATGATGTTACAGAAGATTGTTTTCAAAATTATGAAACTGAACAAGGACCGAGGAGAAGCACTGGCAGCACCTCACGCTTCACTGAATATAGACTCAGTCTCTGGAAAATGCACCTACAAAGGGCTAAAAGACTCTTATTTATAGGGAGAAGAGAAGATGATGGAGGAACTTTTTCAAAGCTGTGGAGACAGCTGGGGCTTGTTAGTCTAAATTACAGGGAGCAGATGTTAATTTCTTCCTATCCTCTGCTTCTGAGCAATTAAATTTGACATACTTGCAGGCATTATTTTTTATACACTTGCAGCCTAGTCTTTATCTCTATTGTGGGTTTTCTTTCACAAACTTTGCCTGCAGTAAACACATATGACAGCTGCAGTGTAAATGGAAATCACTTGCAGAGTTTGACCTCCAGTCCTTTGGGTTTCTACATACCAGTGCCATGGTGTCCCCACGTGCATTACCTGTCAAAATTCAATTTTCATGGTGACCTGTTCAGAGAAAAATTTCAAGCAGCGACCCAAGTTGAGGATGGTTAGTATTGCACACACTATAAGTGCATCATGCACCCCATCCAACATTATCAGTCTACTGCCTCTTTGAAGATGTTATTTTCCTCTTTTCTCAAGAACTAATGAGGATACTGACAGATGCTGCAGGCCGTGGAAGAATTGGATACACCAAAAGATGCTGATTCCCAGAGGTATTGGGTTGACAGTAAGAGATGCGCAATTGCACGCTACCAAAGAAAAAAACAACAAGTGACAGTCTCTTAGTGATGTTTTTGCTCCGACAGAATGAACAACCAAAAGGCACAAACGACTTGTGAAGCCAATATTTAAATAAAACAATATACATGACTATACATGAAAAGTAAATGGCGGCTCACTGTGTAGTAGCAAAGTAGATTTTTTTTTATTTATCATTTTTAACATTACAGCTGGTCATTCTGCATGCTCAATATCTAAATTAATTTAAAAAATAAACGAGCAGTAAGGAACATTCAGTTGTATTTTTTTCATGCGAACTGAACTGAATTCATGTTGGATAGTTGGATATTTTATCTTTTTATTATGGGGAAATCATAACATTGAGGAACAGCATTCAATATGTATTCTAGAGGAGGAAACACTACAATTTTGGTTAAATGAGTAACTGGTAATATTCAAAGATATAGATTCATTGGTGTATCATTTAATGAGTATTTGCTCTCTTGTACAACCAGAGTAATGAGCATTTCTTTAGGTTGGAGACGAAGTACATTCTAAGCATTTGTGACATTTACATAGCAGTTGCATAGGACCTTACCATGAGTTTCCCTCTACTAGTTTTCCAGGCAATGCAAACAGGGATATTTTACTCTGTTAACTTCACTAGGCATGCTGTAAAGTCGCCATGTCCCTCTATCCCAGAGGAAATTAAAACAGCAAGTGTACTGCAGTACATGTCACCTCGCGCGAGTGTGAGCTGGACGCTCACACGGCTTCATGGTGCTTCCTAGATGGAAGCTCTTTAACAGAGCAATAATTTATAAAAGAATACAAAGATTTTAGACGCAAAACACATCCAATCACGTAGCGCACATATGTTAATACGTTTGCATGAATAATTTGCAACCAAATATATTTACTGTTTGTTTGGCTCATTCCTGCTGATAAAATCAAAATGGGTGGAGTCAGATATATAAGCTAAAATACACGTTTCATGGCTTTTAAACACATCATGGATTAAAACAATGTTTTTTGGCATATATAGGCCTACTTAGTGTTTTTGTTAATATATAATCCCAGTAAGTCTTCATTCTTCTTTTTGGAACTTTTTGGTCACATTCAATAACTTTAAAAATATCATTCCTTATTTATGTTGCTCTGATATTTGAGATGCTTCTGTTTTATTCCTATTTTATGTGCACTGCAAATAAGTGTATATAGGGACTTTTAAAAATAGATTAATATGATATATTTCAATTGAAATGAGACGTTTTGTATCAGCCAACACCATATCAACGATGCAGGGCTGGGATCTTCACTGCCATTTCGCATTACTTTGTAATTGTAATGTGCCCCTTATCGTGCTTTTTAAAAAATTGCAAGCATTATTATTTAAACCCATGCTGGTTGCTTGCAATACTACGTGAAAATAAAGTATAATGTAATAATGATATTGTGTTTGTTTTATTATTACAGTACTGTAATAATATCGATGATAATAATAGCGATAGCAGAAATTAGTGCAAATATATAGTAGTATGCATTCCCATTTAGGCAAATTTTATTCTGCATAAAGCTTGTGTACCTGTATGAGTACATAACTTGGAGCCTGCCCATCTGAGGCCTCTTAGCAAGGCTGTTTTTTACTGACTTACGGAGGGCTGTTCATGAGACTTATTTGAAGTGCTGCATCAATGGCGTGCATAATAAGCAGCATTTTTTAGTGCTTCTCCACATTTTTTATACCGACCTTATACATCCTTGTTTGTGTGGTTTCTTCATTACAGGCAAATGTTGCGATGAAAATTGTTTATAGTTTTGCGAAACTACAGAAGCATGTTTTACACAACTACGGTTTCCTGTATCTCTGCCTGATATGTAGTCGGTTTGTACTTCAAACCGAAGTGTGTCTTATTTTAGAAATTAAATGCTTTGATGAGGCTGTGACCACTGTCAGCTTATGGCTGAGGTTTTGCTGAATCTATGCACGAGCAGACATCTCCTAAACCAATCATGCAAGTAACAAAGCCATTTGAATTAAGAAGGAACTCAGCAAGCCCTAAAGTACCGGAGATTCAGCAGCTGCCTTAGCAGATGACTGTACTCTGGTCCGCATCAGTCGTGTTGACATGCTCGCATGCAAATTGTCTAATACCCAAGGAGGTCCTGAAATATCACGACCTCCATTGATCTAACTTCAAATTCATTTGCAAGTATCAGACAGGGTATGTTATCCACCAAATCTCACTCAGAAGGATACTTGGGCACAGGGTGAGGATGAGTTTTCTTGTAGTAGTAGTAGAATTTGATCAAGATATGTTTTCTGGCATAGGCAAATGCACGACGGAAATGGTTAACTAATCACGCTAGGAGGCTGTCATTGTGGGGGAAGCACACTGGGGTGCGCATTACATTGGCATTCAGCTGCACGACACCGTGGGCCAACCTTTAGAATCAATGAGGGTCGGGCACAGCTGGAGGAAGGCGGTCACAGCTCATCGTGGAGTGCGCCAAAAAGCTGACCCTTTGTTTACCTCGTCCGCAGATGTCTGATCTAAATGTTGGTATTATGCGTTAAGGGTACCGGCTACGAAAGGTGGGACTGAAAGCAAGAAATCTTCATTAGGAGGGTCCCCTGAACCCAATACAAAACTCAAAAACCTGTCAAGTATTGCATCCTTTCTCATAAATTAAAAACATTCGATATGTATAAAATTTTTTAACAAGGCATATGGTTTGTTATTATTCATCAGCTACTTGGAAAAAAAAAACGAAGCTTCAAGTGTCACTTAGTACTGATTTAGTGAGTGTGTTGATGGTAGTAACCGTCCACTGAACACTCTTACAGGAACATTTAAAGTCCATAATGTTAACACATTTCATTTGGATGCCTTTTCCTTAGGAAAAACAAAATCTGAGGATATTTACCATTTGAGATGGTAAGATTATACTGAGAAACAGCATTTTTTGTGATGCAACTATGTGAAAAGGTGAATAAAAGGTTGATGGGGAGCTGAGGTACCCGGATTCAGGTAGCTGTATATTTGTCGTCTCCCTCTCCACCACAACAAGCCCATCGGCTCTTCAGAAACTGCGTGGTCATTGATTAGGTTTTGTCATTAAGTACCTTGTTGCACCAAAGATTGCTACTAAAATGGAGTAGATCATAATAATTCACTACGTTAGAACTACATGGATAGAAAAAACCTTTTTGGAAAAGCTTAACAAAAAAGCTTAATTTCCCCTTGATTTAACCTGAAGATAATTAAAACACTAAAGGTAAATGTTTATTTGTGTCAAATGGTGTAAGTGAACTGTAAAAACAGCACAGAGGACTGTGAACTTCAGATCAGAAACAGAGAACTCTTCATATGTGTTTATGGAGATGCACACGAGAATGTAACTGTGAGGAGGAAATAATGAGCTTTTGCATAGACGAGCTGCAACTGGCATGAATGTGAGCCACCTGAATACCAAGCAAATCCCAAACATCTATATCAGAAAAAAGCAGAATGTAGTTTTTTTAAAATGCCCCAAAATCCACCTCAGACAATAACAAGTGTGTAAACTCCAAGTGTGCAAATGGAGCTCAGACCTCAACAGTAAGCTCTGTCCCAATCCCGCTAGTCAGCCATGTCTATAGTCCAAAAGGGCTCAGTGTCTGATGTCTGAATGCCGACACTGGAACGCCGTGACTTTGGGGTCTCGCTGTCCCTCCTCCCTAGCGAGCTCTGCTCACTCAGCAGACACTCCAGACTGATGTGCTCCACACCAGCAGAGTCACCCAAAGGATGGTCAGAGTCACTGATGTCCTGTCTGGATGGCCCCGAATCCAGAGAGGTGACCGACGGCTGCCTGTGAACAGAAGCAGGTCCCGAGTGGGGGGGATTAGCAGGAAGATGAACTTGCAGGAGGCTGCATGTGTCCAGGATGTGAAGAGGGGCAGAACTGGCTGCAGGGTCACTTTGCTTTGAGCCAACTGGATGCAACAGGGGTTTCGTGGATACGTGAAGGTGCCGGTACCCGCTGTGGTCTGTCATGGCGGAATGGGCGGAGGTGGGTATGGTAGATGTGGAGAACGTGTGTTCGTAGCTGGCTGGTAGCTGGTGGCCTAGGCTGGGATGGGAATGACGAAGGTTGACAGGAATGCTAGCTCCATATGCTGATTGTGGAGACGAGGTAAAACACGGTGTTTGTAGGCAGGAGGACCTGGGGCTGGGTGTATGATGGAAGTGATCTACCAAGTGGCAGTTCTCCGTGTGGGCCGGCTGGCACATGGCCGCCCCCCTGGCCTGGCTGGTGTTCCCGTGGGCCCCGCCGAAGCTCCACCCCCCCCCGGTGTGGTGGCTCAGCGGCTCGTGGTGCAGGTGTAGACCGGCCGCCACATTGTACGCCATGCTGCTGGTGGTGGAGGGGTTGGAGACCACGTGCACCCCATAGGGGTAGGTGGAAAGGGTTGAGGTGTAGTGCTGCACGGCCACGTGGGCCTGCAGAAAGTGCATCATGTGGTGGAGCTCCTTGGTCAGCTGGGCTACTTCCTGGTTCAGGAGACTCATCTATAACAAGGAAAAAAAGGACTCAGTATGGTACATGAAAACAAGAAGACCTTGGCCTGTTAGCGGAATATGAACATTGAGAATTGGGTAGATTGATTATCTGCTTAGAATGCATGAGGGGAAAGATCCATTCTAACTGACTGTGATAGATTCAGTACTGTCTGGGGAATGATAGCCTCCAAATTCCTATAAGGAATATAGCGCAACACTGTTTCAGTCATGAGAAACGTTCCCAGGTTTCATGGGGGATGCATAAAAGACAACAGGCTGCTGTTGTTTATGCATCATATTGTACATATTGCTGTTCTGCTGAACTTCTAATTATCTCTATAAAAATACATTGAATAAGACTGCGAGGCAGCCACAGGGCTTTTCTTATTCCTCCAGTAAACCAGCCTTCACCATCAGATCTCTTCTTGTTCCTATTTTATGGAGTGATACCATGACGAGCCCTCTGCCTCCCAGATACCCTACACTGCCCATCCGCTGCCTCTATTCCCTGTCACACCTGACGATCTGAAACTATGTCAGGAGCGGCCTGTTTTTAGCTACACAAAGCCCCAGAGATGGGAAGAAAGAAAGAAATAGACAGAGAAAAGGAGAGAGGAAAATGAGACTGGAGGGAGGTTTTTTTTTAAGGATCCCTGTGTCAGCATTCCCACTGAGTTTCGGCTGTATTGCAGGAGAATCCTGTATACTAGACAGTTCCTCATTCCCATCAAACACAAACTCCCGGGGCCCTAAGCAGAATTTGATCATTCAAAAATCTGTCATTCAATAGAGACTTCAAGAATTCCCCTTTTAATCAATTTATTACATGAACTTATTAATTATAATCCAAGTTGTTCTTATAGCAATTACTGATCAAAATCTAAAGTAATAACCAGTGAACAAAATTTCAGAATTTTGCTTGTTCAGCTTTCAGAATGCCACAACAATATTCCATTACCTTTCTTTGGCTGTTAATTGTTTAGTATCGTACTAAATCACCATTAACTGTATTGTTTACAGTATATTTTGTATATTACTTGTATATTTTGAATGTGTTTTGGTTGTGAAATTGGATAAAGTTTACTGTCGCCACCTCCCCCAGGTCGACAGTCTTTATCATTGCCCCCCCCAGCCCCCCAGTTGATATAATCTGGTATTATATTTATTTTCCTTGTATCTGTGAGGTACCTCTCACAGTATACGAAGTTGGAGATCCCTGTTTTAGGAGACCCCCATGCCCCCACATACCTCTTTGTTCAGCTGGCACACGCTCTGCCTCACCTCCTCGGTCTCCAAAAGCAGAGTGGTGGTTACCTGGCTGCTGTCTGTTGAGAAAGACGTGGGTGGATCAGTGCACATTATTGGCTGGTTCATATGATGCTTTAGGGAAGCTTCAGAAGTCCATTAGTTTCAGGCATTTCATATCTCTATCTATAGCAGTTAGATGGGACATGAAGCTTCAAGTATTCCTCATCCAGAATGCACTGCTCTGAGCTGCATCTCTACACTATTGCTGCGTTCCAGACAACTCGGAACTCTAAAATGTCTGATTTCCTACTTGAAAAGGTACCATGGAAGGGCAGACGGATGTCCAAGCTCCGACTGGGAAACTCAGGCCAATTTCACATAACCCCGGCTTCACCGCGAAGGTGCTGTGATGTCAGGCGACATGGCGTCCTCCACAGGAGCAATTATAAGTAATCAACTGGAGGCCATATAGAGTGATTATTCCTGTCATACATTGCAATAGAAGCACTATAAATAAGACAAAACCAATTATGTATGTAGATTAGTGTCCAAATTAATCACAGATATTGCTAACTATTTAGTTATATGGGTAGCTTTAGTAGTCCATAGCTAGCTATTTTCTATAGCTTACAAAAATGAAACTTCTCTGTACAAACAGAACTGAATGTGGGATTATATATTAATCAACCTTTCAGTTATCATGCTTACTATTTTGTATACTATTGTCAGTTTACAATTCATAAACTTACTAAATGAAATAATTTTACTCAGTGATAATACTTTATTATAAAATCATATTAAGACGGTCAGCCATATTGATTGTTTACATGTCATGGCTCATTGAACGGCTGTAGCTCAAAACTTGGGTTTTTTCGATCCGGAAATTCCGACCTCCGACTTCACCGAACACAGCATATGTCTCTTTATCTCCTGGTCGCAGCACTTTTTGCTGCGTGATGAATAATCAAAGGCGACCTGGGGTGGAATAGCTGCAGGGTTCAGCATTCACCTGGAGGTCGATTACCGCCGGCTCTGGCGCCGTTCCTCTCCATGTTGAAGTGAAACGTCCGCCCGTTGTCTTCGATGCCATCCACGACTCTGCGCAGGGGGCATGGAAATTGCATATCCTTAATTAGCTGCGGAAGGCCAGATGAGAAAGCGGCTGGCGGCAGGGGCAGTTCTGCTTGGGGGGGGGGCTCAGATGCGGAGGACATGACAGTATGTGACCTGCCTGGGGGTGCTGAGCCCCCTCCGCTGCCCATCGCCTTTGTGTGTGCTCACCAGTGTGAGTCTGGCCCATTCCATTTATAAAATGAGGGTAGAGTTACGGCACAGAGATAAGCTGCTCAGAACACCCCTGTTACCTGAGAGGAACTCAGTGTTTCGTTCCTGTCTTTGGGGAGCCGTTAACCTGTCTGGGTTTTGATAGCAGACCTCAGATGCCATTTCCCTCCTCGGTGTTTAAAAAAAACCCAATAATAACCTACATGCTTTATGGCTAGGATTTTTTCCCTTTTTGAAATCCCTCCTTTTAAGAATAAAGTGGATTTGCTTGTGTAAATACATTCTGAAGACACTCTAAGACATGGAATTCTCTCAGGCAGGTCTAACTTCCCAGATGCAGACTCCGTACTTACTGTTGGATTTCGCATTAGACTATAAATTATATTATTACCGTGCTGGAGAAATGAGGAGCTTTACGTAACAATTTGCTCATCACTATACACTGCAGTGGCGACTGGTGGCTAAAAAAATTGAGAAGGTAAGAAGATAATACATTTTACAATATTACAATAGTGAATTATTCGAAAGAAGAGAGACAATGTGTGGTTAAGTGACAATGAAATTATAGTAATGAGGTATTTCAAAGTTACTTGTTTTACAATTTAATCTCAAAAATAGGAGAGGTACCACCGTCTCTCTACCCCTACGGACCTGCGGCCTCTGGTACAGTCATCAGGGATTTAGTGCAGCAGGTACCTGGGGCTGAGGTCGGGGGGGCCAAAACAGTTCAGTGAGGGTATTGGCAGCTTGGAGGGCTTATGACTGTTGCCAGCGTCGTGCACAGAGCCTCGCGAGGGGGTCTGGGGGGGCCGGTGGTGCTCTGCCCTGGACTGATGGCTGGGGGAAGGACTGCGGGCCCGACAGCCCCGGGCTGGGGAGCGGCAGCGGCGCAGGGCGTTGAACTGGCGGAGTTCGTCGCCCAGCAGGCTGCCCAGTGATGTGCGGCGGACCGGACTGCCCAAGGAGGGCAGCATGAGGTTCCGGCGCGACTTAGAGGCCGGGGAGAGATGGAAGTGGTCCTCGTGCCGGTCAGCGTGTCCCCCCGCGGAGGGCAGCTTGTGCTCCGGGTGGCTGCTGTGGTCCAGCCGCTGCAGAGCAGTAAGGACAGTGAAAGCACATTACAGACAGTCCCTGTACATCAGTCCACTGTAAGCCCCGAGGACCCCTGCGTACGCAACCAGTAATTGGATTTTTTTTATGGTGAAACACCAGTTTATTTTTTATTAGTGTAGTGATTTTATATGAAACAGTTCAGTGGCTATGTGGAGATCAAAAGTAGGACCCTGGAATATAAGGTCAGGCTTTGCCACGTATAGAATTTAAAACTGCAGGCAGCTTTTCAAATTTCCGAATTTTATGGTTTAACAGGCAATATATAGGTGATTCCCGTCATCCCAGAATTCTGCAAATGGAAACAATATTCACAACCTGCCATGTTTCTTTGAGACGATATTCTGCATGGTAAATTTCAAGACTGGAGAGAGAATAAGTCGTCGCATGACTTACGTGCGGGACCCTCGGTGACCGTGAAAACCTGGTCAAACCCTAAAAAGTGAACAGGCCGGAATTTACTAGCAGAGAAATGTGAGGCAGCATCCTTCAAGAAGTGACTGATATAGTCTACTGCACCATCTATCCGTAAGTGTTTGTCTTTATAAGCCATGAGGAGGGGATTTAAGAGAACAGAGGATCAAGCTGTTGGACCAAGTTGGGGGTGGGGGTGAATTAATTATTGCCTGGAATGATCAAATTCCGTGAGAACTGCAGAGCCAGGGTTCTAACTGAAGCCGGGAGTCATGTCTCAGTTGTACAGGACGTAGCAGCATATGCAGACAAGGACAACGAAATGAAAACGACAGGAAAACAACGATATGTCATCCCTGTAATTGTGAGACTTGCCATTTTCGGTTACGTTTTATTTAGGCTAATGTAGGCACAGGACGACACTGGAAAAAGTGAGTCTTGTGCATTTTCTTGCACTTCCTTGCTGTTTGGATACATTTTTAACAGTCGCAGCATGGGCAGAGAGAGAGAGAGCGGCCCTCTATCTCGACTGGCCGTTCTTCATTTTGTCATCTTTCTGCTGTGCGCCTGGCTCATCGCCAGACCACACTGTTAGCAGATGGCAATGGTGAGGAGCTCAGAACATTAGTGCTGATAACCCAAAACTAAATACCAAGTTTTTGGGGGGGTTTGATGATTTGCATTTCCTTCACTAAGACAAAGAAGACCTTTAAATTGGTTGGTGGGGGGATGACATTTTGTAGTCCTATTGTTGACATGCAGAAATTGTCCAACTGCCAGACCTATGAACTTTAATTCCCTTAATGCAAAGCCTTTGCATATTACATGAGATGTGATTCAGAGTCCTCATGAATTTCTATAAAAAGTGAATAGAATATATAACAGATATAACAAGATAGTACTTCATGTTTTTTTTCTGTACACACAGGTTAGTACTGTGTTTCTCAAAGCAGTCCTTGGGGACCCCCAGACAGTCCATGTTTTTGCTCCCTCCCAGCTGTCAGGGAGTTAGGAGAGAGCAAAAAACATGGACCAAAAACATGAGAAACACTGAGTTAGTAAATCATGGTCCACTATGGAGTCAGCAAGGATTGAGAGGACAGCAGTCTTCCACAAGAAACTTAATCATGTTGATGGAAAATACTAATGTAAGGTCCAATAAATACTGGGTTTAGAGTTCGACGACTGGGAAAAATATGGCAGATAAGATTATTATGGTAACACTTTACTTGATGTTGTCATGTATAATGTTACAGATACCATCATAAAGCGTTATAATGGTTGGTATAAGAATTAACCCTATGGATTGCACCAGGGGTTCATGTTGAACAGGCCATTTCTTGCCTCTTTGGGATAATTACCTTATAACT
>JAODLD010000101.1:16000875-16019370 GCA_026781065.1 Mormyrops boulengeri | reverse complement strand
GAAAAATCTATATTTTATTCATACGACTTGTGCGGAACCTATCCAAAACCTATCCAAAATGGCTACTGTGTAATTAGTAGTTTTTCTTGGGATATCCTCTTTCCTTCTAAATGCATTACCACTTAAAAGCATTACAACATCTTCTATTGACAGATATAAGGCGTTATAGTGTTGACTATAATACTTCATAAGCTCCACTGAAGTAATTTATAATGCACTATAAATACCTTCTTAATGCATTACAATGGTCAGTAGAAACATTAAGGATGCTTTGTACTGCCTTATGAAGGTATCTATAGTGCATTACGGATGAGAGCTTCTGTTCTTAGTATTGGAAGTGGCAATAGAAGATGACATGAAATGTGTACACAAGAACACAAGTACAGTCAAGTACACATATTGAAAAACACTCATTATGTCTGTCACGCATTAGACACCTGTCCTAAAGTGAACCAGCAACCATCCAATACACCCATGTATCGTCTGACTCAGCCACTAGCATGCCTCATTTGGCTAATGAATATCTCATTTAACTCATTTAATTTAACTAATTAAGTGAGCTGCTGATAAAAATAACAAATAGATGGAATGACTGACGTGCTTCTGAGGAGAGGTTTGGGAACCAAAGCAGTGTTCTTCTAGCCATCCAACAAGATATCAGTAACTTTTTGGGGAGCAGAAGAAATTCTTGTTAGTTTTAGTGTTGTGTTACTGTTAATTTGCATATGTTGTCATGTTAAATTGTGTTTTTTTTCTAAGCAAATATACACTTGCTACCCAAATAAATAGCTTTAAACTTTTTCACTGACTGCCAAAGACTTTTGCACAGTACTGGATATCCGGATGGAGGCACATTACAGGTATGTCAGACAGTTTTAAATTTTGCGAGGATGAGATTCCGTGTATTTGTGCTTGCTGATGAAATGAGTCCCCTGCTGTTTTCATACTGATGGATTCCTGCAGATTATTCGCCTACATCCTTCACCTTATATGCTCATGTGCATGGGTGACTTTCTGTGGCAGCCTTACCTCCGCCTCGCTGCCTGCCCTCAGGTTGTAGGTGAGGCTGTGGTGAATGTCGTCTGCAAAGCGGACGGCGTATTCCGGATACAGCTCTAGCACCTCTCTCAGCGCCCTCACGCTGATGTGCTGGAGGTCGCAGTACGTCAAGGCCTTCACGTCAGCATTGGTCTTGATCACCTGCTCCTGCCCTGGAAGGTCTGCCCCTATCAGATCCCCCTTCCCTAAAACAGCACAGGATCGCCACACAGCATTGCCAACCCACTGGGTCATGGGTAATTCAAACTTTCCTGAAAGAGTAACACTTTACCTGATGGGGCACAAATAATATAGTATCATACAGTTACTTATGTATTAATTAACCACAAACTAAGTCTTAATTACACACTGATCTCATGTTAATTCATCATTAATGAATCGTGATGCACGTTTTATCTCAAGCAGTTACTATATTTGTTATTCTATCTGTTAATTCTCTAAACCTCTGTGAACTACTGAAGGAGTTACTGAAGGAAAAGTAATGATAACACAAGTTAAATACTGATCTCATGTTTGTTCATCATCAATGAATCGTGATGCATCTTTTATCTCAAGTAACAACTATATTTGTTCATGATTTGTTCATAATTTGTACTTCAGTAGTAACTAAGTTATTACTCAGTATTTGTGCCCCGTCAAGTGAAGCGTTACCTTCTAAAGTTACTTAATTGCGTCTTTTCAACTGGTCAGCATTTAAAAAGATACATTAAGGATACAATGTAAAATGTTCTTGAATAGAACCAGATATAAAAACAGTTGATCTACACCTGAAGTGATTATACTTACATATTCCTCATACAATAGCATAGCAGCACGACGTATGGGGTATAACAGCATTCTTTTAAACTAATTCATGGGCGCTATTTGATGCCAACCACGTACTGAAGATACATAAACACAGTGAAGAAGGGGACAGCCAGGTGCTAACACTGACCCAAGATGGCTAACACCATGCCGTCCTTCAGCACCTCCAGGGAGCCCGAGCAGACGAAGTAGTTGGCATGCAGGGCGTCGCCATGGCGGATGAGGTACTCCCCAGGGGCGCAGAAGGAGGTCTTGATATGCAGTGAGAGAGAGCGCAGGCATCCTCGGCTGGCGCTCTCGAATACGGGCAGCTGCAGGATGTCCTTGTTCAGGTGCATGGCGATGTCGGCACGCAGCTCGTCCGGGAAGTCGTGCAGAAGCTGTAGGAGATAAGGAGGTGGCGGGGAGCAGCGGCCCAGACCGTAGTGGCATCAGCAGGGGGTGTCAGACTCTGCCCTCGGCACACTGCACGTACGGAGGAGGCACCATCGAGATTCTTCATTAAATAACCAAATAGCACCACTTTTATCATAAAAGACTTCTGCAGATTGCAGCTGTTCTGAGCATTCCAGACATACCTAGTTGCTGTAAAGTAGGATATTTCATTATTGCAAGTTCAACCAGTTATGCCAGGAGAATGGTTCAAAAATAAATCCGGAAGGTACACAATGAACTGAGATTGACTCCCTTTGTTAAAAAGGAAACAAAACATGTAATGTAAAAAGTCAAATATGGAGAGTGTATAATAATAAAGGAGAATAGGAAAGAGTCTGACAATGTGATGTCAACCCTGGTGAAAGTTTAGAGCAGTTCAGGAAGTTGTCAGAGAATGTGATGTCACTGGAGAAGGTTTAGTAGATTTATTTATTTAATTTGTCGTTCATTTTGAAACTGTGCTTAAAAAATCATTTAAATGTTGCCATCTCGGTTGACTCGACATGACACGTTGGCAGAATTATTCAGCAGCCAAAGGACTGTTTACACAAATGATAATTAAGTTCTTAATTACTAGATAAAAATTATACCTCACACAAATTTACTGTGCTGTGTTTTAGTAACACATGATCTCAGAAATGAAATTGCTAACTAAATGTTATTTTAATCTATAGTAAAGTCAATACAGTTCAAGATTCTTTTGCAAGGACTGTTCTATGGTGGATGCTGGATAAGATGTTAGGGAAGATGGATAGATACATTGATGAATGGACATTGAGGACACTGTTTATACTCTACATATGAGCAGATTTATACTTTTGGTGATTTTTCCTCCTAGTGGAAAAAGGTCCCACCTCGTTGGCATCAATACCGTTGTTGACGGACCAGGTGGTCTGGAAGTACTCCAGCATGCGCTGCTTGAGCTGTTGGGGCAGCCGGTGGACGCGGATGAAGTCCTTCAGGTCCTTCATGCGTGTGTGGTAGAGCGAGCGACGCGAGTACATGCGCTGGATGATAGCCGTCACATTTCCGAACACCACCGCGTGCATCAAGGCTGGAGGGAGAGCATCAAGGTAACTGATCAGATCGCTCCGATAGCTCCACCGGTCCCACATGAGGCAGATTACAAGGAGCATCTACATGAGTGGTGTACATCAACTGTTTGTAGTGTGGAGGACGTTCTGGATGCAGTGATGGTCTTATGTCGCATGGTGACAGTGGAGCCTGCCCACTGCCTGTCTCCATCTGAGTATGAGGTAGTAACTCCATAACTAAGTCAATTCTGTTTAAAGTAGTTTGCTGCAGAGGTGCCACTACAGATATAGGCCCCACAACCCAGGCCAATCCAATTGTGTTCCAAATTTCACAGGGGCCCTATCACTCAGGGGCCCCTGGAATCATCCTAGCCATCCTCCCCTTTATGGTGCCCCTGTCTGCTGAGCTGAAGCGGAGACAATAAAACGAGGGATTATCTGAAGCAAAAGAAGCATGCTAACAGGCAGGGTTCTTGGCAATGGAAAGTAAAAACTGCGACGTTGCTCTCCTCTGTGTGATCGTATTTGAGCACCCTAGAGGGTGACAAGAGTTATTTTTAAACTTTTTAAGTATTTTTTAGCGAAAGCACTTATTTATAGATTAGCATAAGCAGACCGTGGCTTTGTGTGTTGATCGCTGAATCCCGCACTGTAGCTATGAGGTTTTGGGGATGTTTTTGTTCCCGCGGCTCTGGATGTTTACAGAGAGCTCCTTCGCTCTCGTCAGGCCCTCCTCAAAGCCCGGCTGATGAGGGAGATGCCCGGGCGTCTCGGCCATGCGGTGCTCACCCCCGATGAGCATGGTGCAGATGGAGAAGATCTTCTCGGCGTCCGTGTTGGCGCAGACGTTGCCGAAGCCCACGCTGGTGAGGCTGCTGAGGGTGAAGTAGAGCGCAGCGATGTAGGCGCTCCGTGGGGAAGGGCCCCCCAGCGTGCTGTTGGTGTAGGGGGTGTCCAGTCGTTTCCCTAATTCATGCAGCCAACCTAGCGGGGGAGGGGGGTAAACATTTCACAGATGGGGGATGCCGCTGCGTTTTTCTCGGCCGCCGTATGCGACGACGCCTAAGACGGCCAGCACTGCTTGGCTGAGCTGAATCCACATTCCCCGCTAAGCTGGTTAAAAATGCACCGCGCTGAGAGCAGCCGGTCCTTTCCCAAATCGGCTTAAAATAAAGCGAGGTGGCCGCCCAAACCTCCTGTCTGTTTCTCCACCAGCTTCCGGTGACTATGGCCACCGAGGGGGTGTGGCTATGCGGCCCCCAGGTCTTCCCTCATCAGATAATTAACACGAAGTGTGCCTCAGCAGGTCACCGTGGTGACCCCTCCCAGCCAGGTGGTGGGGGAGAATTAGCCTTCCTTAATGTGAGAAAAGACCCCGTTTTAATTATTCTCCCCGACCAAGATGTCCCTGATGGAGGGATGTTATGAGCCCCCACCAGCTCATTTCTAATTGCACAGCAATGATGCTGCATGGCAGGTCATTGCAATTAGCACCTCAATGACCCCTGGGATGCAAAAGTAGAAGAGTGAACATGGACAGCAAGTGTCTTAGTCAAAGGTGAAACGCCTCACTACTGAGACAGCTCAAGTATCCCCCTGACAGTGTTGCCATGATTTTAGTAGACGTTGGGCGTTTCCCTGGCAGCAAATGTGGTCATTTGACCCAAGGAGAGTGTCTTAAACACACTCACCGATGTCCCAGGTGATGGGATCATTGCTCTCCATCTCCTTGCGGCCAATCACGTACCAGATGCAGGCCATCCAGTGAGCCAGAAGGGCGAACATGGACATGAGCAGTGTTAGCACCATAGCACTGTACTGGGAGTACCGGTCCAGTTTCTGGAGCAGTCGCAGCAGCCGCAGCAGGCGCACCGTCTTCAGCAGGTGGACCAAAGAAGTCTGTGAGAAAAAGCGAGGCCTTATGGGTTGATTACATGGGCAAGATGGCTAGAAACGCTTCAGGGCAACTCAGAGCTATCAGTTATCTACATAAGGTGCTCAGTGCTAGCTGTGCTGCACGTATTACCTCAGAGGTAATACATTTATTGTCTTGAAATGAGTTCATTCTGCAGGAAAAAGAAATGAAACAGCAAAGAAACCAGCCTTTGAAAGAAAAAAAGATTGGAGGACTCGCAGAAGATATAGTTAAGACACCGTAGGAAGTGTTTTTAATCCAGAAAAAATGGATCTGAAACAGGCTGATTCAAAATACGGTCATTATTTTTCATCTGGTGCAAATGGCTGAAGGCTTCCATATTTCACATAAACAAGGGGAGGTAGCATGGTCGTGCTTCTCATCTGCCTTATAAATAGTTGTGCAGAAACTAAAGGAAGTGTGAAAGGATGTGCGAGAAGGTGAGGTATATATTACCTGTGAGACTGAAAGCAACTGTGATTAGAAAAGTAATGGAATAAAGTGCAGGTAAGTAGGAAGTGTGCAATGTTTTGAATAAGTGATGTATATGAAGTAATTTAACCTCGGCATTGTGCTTTTGTGCGTGCATATTGTGATGGTCTGGTCACCTACCACGGTGATGTTGAATGCATAGAGGAGATCAAACGGCAGAGCTGCAATTAGGTCGACGAAGAACCAGGTCGCAGCGTAGTGGATGCAGATGGAGCGGGCATCGTACACCACCTGGCCGGACTGACTCACGTAGGTGGTGCGAAAGTTCAGAACAATGTCTATGGTAAAACCAACAAATTCAGCAGAATCTTATAGAGGCTTTCTGACATCAGGTTAAACAAAGTCACAGGTAGATTTCCACAAAATTAATTCAACATATGTAGAGCACTGCTGTAAAACACAGCATTGATGTCAATATCTTAATATCTGGAAAATACACAACTCACTTGCTACACAATATCATACATTACTTCACTCTTTACTTTATTCCTCAGGTTCTTCCTCTCATGCCTCCCACTGCACAACTGACAATATTTGATCCCATTCAAGCATTTTGACATTATTCGGTAACACTTTACTTTAATTACACCTTCATAATGCCTCCATAGAACACTGATATGGAGCATGAAAGTAGATCATAACATCCTAATCTACCTTAGCTTTAACATACATTAATAACAAACATTATACGATTATACGAGTGGAGTCAGTGCTGCTACAACGCGACTGTTGCATTTCTGAAAAACCTGGCATTCACTAAAATCGTGTACTAAAATACACATATCCAATGGGAAAGACAGAGTTAGGGGAATGCCACTACGTACAAAACATAGTAACTTGCGGCAAACAAAATGAATTAAATAATTAAAACAATAATACCCGTGGCAAATAAAGTAATTATATACATTTTAACTATGAAATAATAGTAATACCTTAATAAATTATATCATACATACATAAATTATATGGGTCTTACGAGTCTTATGAGAATTGCCTAGTAACTGCTTCAACTGAACGTGCTGAACTTGCTAACCTGTCAATTACTGAGAGTCAGGGCGGCCGGGCACGCTCACAGAATAAATACAACGGATTACAGTAAGCGGAGAAGCACTGAAGGGAACATGGCTACAGACAGTCTATGAAAAGCAAATGGAAGTGAATTTAAAAAGGGTGCTATGTGGTTTAATAGGATAATTTGTGAAATATTTTTAGATTTTACAACCTGTGCAATGGATGTACAAAAAGTTGGATTCTTTTAGATTTGAAACCCGGTTCAAGCGATTCACTGAAAATAATCGGTTCAAAAGAGCAATTCTTTCATGAATCGGACATCATTGTCATTCACTGTTTCTGCATGCAAGAAGTGATTCTCGCTAAGACCATACTGCGCTCTAGTTTGCGTAGTGCTTTCCTCTCATAATACAAATGTGATTCCTTGTTTTTATTGGATTTGAGTACAAATGTATCACTCACGTTATAACAGATTCGCGGTGTGATATTACACGTTGTAGCAGGACTGACTGTATAATGTTTGTTATCAATGTATATTAAAGCTGTTAAGGCATGAGTGTAAATTACGGGGGGATGGGGGGGATTGTAACCTCCCCCACCCCCAATAATCAAACCTGGCTAATAAAGGCCCCTCAATAATCATGTCTCCCCTTAAAAGGGTGGAAACCTCAACCCCCACAATCTTCAAACCAAAGTTACGCCCTTGTGTTAAGGTGTGTTAGGATGTTAAGGTGTACTTACATGCTGCTTATGAATGTTCTATGAATGTATTATAAAGGCATTATGAAGGTCAATGTATAGTGTTACTTATTTTTCTGAAGTACTTATGGGTCTTCAGGAATACGCCACCAGGCCGAGGGGCTGCTGTTGGCTCACCGAGGATGAATAGCATCTCCACGGCGATGTCACTGACGATGGTGCTGCGCGATGCCGTCTCCAGGTCATCGGGCGTGGTGAAGCACACGTTGTAGGGCACAGTGACGGCCACATAGAAGGTGGCCAGCAGGATCATCCAGTCCCACAGCGCCTTGGAGACGCTATAATGCAGCAGGATGAAGCGGGATTTCTGCACCGCTGCCACCTTGTATTCCGGGAGGGACGGCTTCTCAAACACATCCTGGAACAGAGAAATATTCTGCTACTTCAGTGCATGGAAGCAATTAGGACGGAGACTTCCATCATCCCTTAGGGGTTGAGGGATAGCCTACAGTGTATCCCAGGCAGCTTAGGGCACAAGGCAGTTCATCACAGGGCACACCCCCACACAAGGGCAAACTGGAGACACCAGTCCCCACAACTGCATGTTTTTGGATGCTGACAAGAAACCAGAGTACTTGGAAGAGCCTTATGGCGCCTAACCATAATGCAGTGGCTGACATGTACTGTATCATTTCAGCATCCAGAATCATGTAGCAAAGCAGCTCCAAATCCTCACAGGAGTCTCGAAATGAATTTTCTCCTGAACATATCCAACAAGTGCATTTTACTGGATAAATATTATTAATGAGCTGTCAAGGACTGGAGTGAGGCTGCTTGGTATGGTAATAATAAAATGCACCTGGAAAACTGAGCAGTGATCAGTTCCATCATGAATTTATCAATACAAGGTTAGAATAACATCATAACTGCATCCTGGATTAGTTACTGTGGTGCAGCTGATCACAAATTTTCATATTCATCAAAATTTTGATGTCATTTGAATCTCTCACCTTTCACCAGCTTTAGAGGTAAAGAAGCTTCATGAAATGCAAAGATGGTGGAAGTGTGCCATTTGAGACCACGTTATCTGTTACCCGATTACCCCTGCAGTCATTCTGTCGCCACCGGCAATCACATGGGGCAATCTGGTCACCTTTCATTTCAGCTCAATTAAAATGCCACTTAATTCATTTTTAATTCAGTTTTGCAGAAAAAGCAGTTTTAGCTGAAAAGAATGCCAGTTTGCTTCAGTTTCACTTGTTTTTATCCGTGTATCTCAGTCAAAAAAAATAAAAATAGGTGAATTCTGTTTTTCTGTACCCGCTTATTCTATGCAAGGTCGTGGGGGTCCAGAGCCTATTCCGGAAGCCACAGGAACAAGGTAGGGAATAACTCAGGTTGGGGAATAAATCACTGCTGAGCGTTCTTGAACTCTGTGGTTGTGATAGCTAATGGAGAGTCTGCAAGGTCCCTGAAAACAATAGATTCTTCTTTAAAGAGCGCTTAGATGGCACTAATGACTCTGAATCAGCACGACTCCCTTTCCAGACCTCTTTGGAAAAGGTGACCATTGAGTGTGCACTTTTTCTGCCAGCCAGAGCAAGACTCAGATTTACGCTCAGCATTCCCTAGTCTGTTTCCTCGCAAACGTGCTCACGCTCGCATTAAAAAGCAGGTCGAGGCAGCCGTGCTCATTTGAAAATGGGTCACTGTAGATTACGCAGAAAGGGAGGCAGGGCACATAGTAATGCGGTGACGGTCCCAAGGAGGCCACGAAGCAGCGGCTAAAGAATAAAAATCAGGCCACAACAGGTTTAGGTGTGTTTTCTGGTGACAATATAGTTTTTTTCTTAAAGGGGAATTCCAACCAAAGATTTTAGTAAGTTTGTTTTGTCCATCAACAGATAGGTGGAAAGGAAATTACATCACATGAACCTGGAATTATCCCCTTCTCTGTGTGTTTTTAAAACAATTACCACAATTACATCGTCGTTGATGCTCTAAGGTTCTGAGTTCCAGAATCGTCAGTATTTTTACAAGTGATTGTTATTTGAGAATAGTATGCTTTATGTGTTCATCTATATGTGTTATGCATATTGGGAAGGACATAAGGGTAACTACAAGCCTGCATTGGGTGATGAAAATGCATGGATATATGGATGTATTCAATGTGAATTTCACATTAATAATGGTAACAGCAACATTAAAAGGCTCTCCCTTACCACCTGGTTTTCATTGGTCTCATTTCTCATGAATACTAACATCCTATGAAAAAGTCTGCACTGGTTGTTTTTCAGTCCTATTCAGTTTAGGTTCCTGAATCTTGATTAGGCTGCTTCCCTTGTTTCCCTCCCTACATATTCTGACCACTTAACAATCACAGATTTTATAAGAGGAGTGCTATAGGATTCATTATAGCACATAAGAATGTTAAAAAAAAGGGTTCCATTATTTGCTTGGTAGCTCGAATAGAATTCAACTGTCAATCATTTATTACTATTTACAGTAATAACATTATACACCTTAAATTTGGGTAAATAACACCTCTGTGAAGACAAGCCCCCCCCATGTGTCCCAAGAATGGCTCCCATGCAGCTGGAAAAAGGATGGATGGTTATATACCACTGTAAGTCTTTACTGCTCTTTTAATGAAATGTGAATATGCAGTTCTACTCTTGATAGGACCTTAAATTATGGCCCAGTTATGCCTGTTTAATTAAGAGTTTGGCTAAAGCAGAACTAGCATTTACGGGGGGAATGCTCCCAGACAAGGACTCAGAACCTACTGGTTTAGCCCTATTATGTCCAATTTAATCTACTCTGTCATCACTCCTAGATCCCAGTGTTTCTTATTTAAGAATATGGGTGTACTGAAACCTAACCTAGAGTGCCTTTCATAAGTATTCAACCCATTTGGACATTTCATATTTTGTAGGGTTACAACCTGGAATTAAAATAGATTTAATTGGGATTTTATGTTAAGGATCCACACAAAATAGTCCATAATGTTGAAGTTGGGAAAATGATATTGTTTTCAAAATGATTTAAAATAAAAAAAAACTATTGAAAAGTCTGTATTGTATAAATACAATACTCTGGAGAAAATAAATATCTTAGGAAGTCACAAAATGAGTTGAATGGAATCAGCTGGGGTGAATTAAAGTGTCATGTGAATCCAAAATAAATGCACCTGTTTATGGAAGAGCCCAAAAGTTTGTTAGAGAATATATTTAAACAAACAGCATCATGAAGAACAATGAGCAATAAACACAAGTACAGGCTACAGTTCTGCAGAAGAACCACTCAAGGGTGGGTTGTAAAAAAAAATATCCCAAACTTTGAACATCCCCTGGAGCACTGCCTGGAGAAGGTCATCCACAAAAACTCTGTGACCGGGTAAGGAGGACATTAGTCAGAGAAGCAACAAGAAGCGAATGGTAACTGCGAAGGAGCTGGTATGATGTACAGCAGAGACAGGAGTAAGTGTGAGACTGCAAACTGGCTGATTTACGGAGTGGCTCAGCAGGCAAAGCCTGTGTGTCTTTGACCAGAAGGTTACCAGTTGAATCCCTTGCCTTGGCATAACAGTCACATGTCTGTGGGCCCTTAAACAAGGCCATGAACCCCCCGCCCCCCCCAGCTACAAGGGTGCTGCTTGTTGGCTGACCTTGTGCTGTGACCCCCAAGCTATGGAGTGCACGATGGTACTTGTGCAAATGGCAAATAAAGGATTTATCATTTAAAAAGGAAACGTGAAATCCTATATCAAGGGCTTAAGTTTGGAGTGAACATTGATAATGACCAAATCATTCCTGAGCCACCCGCCCCCCTAAAACACACAGTACTCCCACAGTATTGGCAGGGACATACCCCTACTGTCCATGGACTGATTTTAGTCTGCGTTGTGCTTGGGAGTTCCTAGGTCCTTCCATAGGCGACATTGCTAACTAAACATGAGTTTAAAACTGACAAACAAGTTTAGTCACTGTGTGTGCACAGATTTTCTTATTCCTCATGCTGAGAATTGACTTTAAATGCCATATTTTTCAATAAATATCTTTTAACTGAGCAAGATGGATTGTACTGTGACAAAAGGAAAACAGAGAAACCTTAAAGGAAGTCAGAGAAAGAGCAGAGTAGAGACAGAGAAAAAAAGGCCTTCTGCAGACATATATTTAAATGAATAGGTAATGATTTTAACCAACCACCAGTTTGTTTATGAAAGTATGGGTTGATTTAAGAAAAGGGAGTTAATATCCACTTCAGAATTTATTTTCTTCCTTGTTATTTTTGCAGTATTTCATTGTTTTAATAGGATGATGAGAATTCAACCTAAGGAATCTCAATTAACCAGGATCTGCAGTTATATTTTGATTTGCAAGTGAATCAACTGAAACTATTCAGTGATAGAAATTGGCAAGCAGGGTCTGACTGTTTTCTTGCGTTTCCTTCCCTTCATCACTGAAACTTGATGACTGGATGGAAAAAAAATCAATGCTGAGAAAATAAAGCCAGACAAGCAACAGTTAGAATTTTTGAAAATATGTCACATACGCGTGTTAGATTGTCACTGGAAGGCTGCCTGAGGAGTTGTGGAAGCCCATAGCAATGACAGGCTGCTGTCATGTCAGGGGGAGGAGGCCAGGAATTAGAAGGCTTGTCAAACACCAGGGAGTTAGCAGGAGCTGCAGAGTGCCAGCCAGAGCAAGTGCAGATTGGCTACAAACAGGTGAGTATGGCATGCAATGTCAGTGCAGTGTGCTTGGGACATGGCTGGATGAGGGATGCCTGGATGAGGGATGCCTGGATGAGGAATGCAGTAGCCAATCCTGTTTAAATGCAGGCAAAACATGACAGGAAAGGTTATATGAATTTGGTTACCTGGATCCCCCTGACTGCAGAACAGACATGAGTCACCTGAAGTTCTGAAGCGAAAGTGGCGTTGAAGAATCTTCACATTCTCCATAGTCCATATTTATTCCAAGGGCGCTTCAAGGAGATTCCAGAATAGGCTTGGATGCTCAGATGTGCATGCATGAGTAATTCCCATATGTGTGCATTTCATAAACCTTCTTTTAACCCACCCACCCTGTTTTGTCTTTCACCTTGTCAGTTCGCTCCTGAAGGAAGAGCTTGTTTAACATGCGCATTTACATTACCAAACACTCTCCTTCAGGGTGTGGAATTAAGCGAAAGATGAACAGGAAACTAAAAAGAAGGGAAATACAAAGTGGAACTAGTGTGAAGGGCTTACATTTTACCCTGTGTGTTATTAGTGCTTTAGTAACATTTGTAAATAGACCCTAAACTTATAACACTGAAATATGCAATAAGAAACGGTACGAGTGTGCTTGTGTCAGAATCCGAATGAGTGTTTTGCACCCCTCTAGCGTGAGCTCTTGAGATGAGAGTGACTTTGAAAGTATCCTGGAGTGCCAACCAGCACCAAACATCTGCTACGGAAAGTAGGGATGTGCACTGAATACTCCAGTAACCTGAGCCTGGGTGGAAAGGCAGCCGCTGCGAAGCAGAGCATGTCGAAAATATCCGGGTGATTGTAGGTCTGCAGAGATTTGTACTTGCATAATTTCTTTGTGAATAACAAGCAAATTAATTGTTGTTAGCAAGCAAACTGCTTGAAAATGCAGAGATCTTGAAGATAAATATAGATCACACGGTATATATCCAAAGCTCTTGGGGCATTAAGCCACAGACAGCTTGGTGTACTATGCACAGTTGTCATCTTGACATGGAGTCAACCTTGAATGTCAGCCCTTATTTCCAGTATAACTTTAATAACAGACTGAGCCTTCAGCAGGCCCACCTAAGCACATCCTCCAAGTGTGTGCATGTTGCTTTCTACTGTGAGTAACTTGTTGCTCTTACTAGATAAGAATTTCCTGAAAAAGAGATACACAAACCTCACTGTGGCATGACTCCATAGTCAAACTGATTATGGTTCGGAAAATCATGAAAGGATTCAATCCTAGAAATCAGTAAATTAAGAAATGAGTCAGCTGCTACTAGATACCGCTCTGGGGGAGAAAAATTACAGCGTTTGAAATAAATCTATTAATCAGATCATCACGCATTTATGAATAACATTAACTCACTGAGACTGAAATATAAAAGGCACATCCTCATTGCCTGTGTGGCGCTGCTCAGTAACTTGGTGGTGTGGCTGATCCTCCTTGATGGGGGAGAGGCAGAGCAGGGGGGAACTGGAGGCATGTTGGGTGTTTTTTGGGTGTATCTGTTGTGTCATGGGATTTCGGAACAAGAGGAAGGTATGACATTGCGGCTCGGTCACGGAACCGCCCCATAACCCCACCATCTGCTTGGAGGGAAGACCGGAAGGTCGGCACGCGTCTCCGACAGGTGAGGGGGAGGCGAAGCTCGCTGAGACCTAGGGAGGGGCCAGGTGGGCTGGCCCGAAATGGACTGGCCATCTCGCAGCCAGAGGAGCTGCCCGACAGGATGTGGATCCTGAGCCAAACCCTGGCTGAGCTTGCGCTCCATAAGACCATTAGGCAAGAAGCGGTAAGTTCACTACGCAACGTCCCAAGTCCCATCTGGCCTTGTGGAGAGCTTTCAAGAAAAAATGTCAAGCATCCTCTCTCCATCCTAGAACACAAATTGGATTCTGTCGTTGTCTGAAATGTCATTTTAAAATCGTATTTAAATATGGAAACAATTCTGTCCTTAGCAGCATTTTAGCAGTTATATATTCACAAATAAAATAACAGGCTTCTACACAGCTTAAAATAAAATACATCCAGCAGAGCTCCTGTATTGATGGAGAGCAAATGACTGGCACTCATATAAACTAAAAAAAAATAATCTTTTAAAGATATCAGCATAGTCATCAGCACATCGTTTTAAATGAATAATTTTTCATTTTTAAAGAACCTAAAATAACTGAGTAATCCAGCTTGGCGTTTGCTGACACGCCCCTGACCCCACGGTCCTGACACATCTCATGTATGTGTCACATTAGAGGGGATTTGCTGCACTGCTTCTGATGGCCAGTTATTAAAGTAACCTCAGTAACCTCCGACTAGTTTTCATTTATCTAAGCCCATGTGCCCCTGCAGACAGATAATAAATATTAGCTGTATGAGAAAATGGTCGGTGATCAGTTTGTGTGCCTTTGTTTAGGAAATCACACATTTGGGGAACATGGAAAGTAGGTGTTAGAGAACACCAGCAGCAAAACATAGTGAAATACATAGAAGGCGGGATGTTATTAGCAGCACAACAAAAGGGATAAACAGAGCAATGAAGCTCTTCTTAAAGGCACATACGGCAGCAGTGTCAGAGTCTGACAGCTACAGTGACATCAGCAGTGATGTAATCACAATCTGTACGTCTACCAGCTGCACGCGGCCCTGAGTTCAGGCACATTAAGTAGCACTGATTATGGGATGGTAGCCATACTGCTGCTTCAGTGCACTGGGCAATGATATTAATGCCCTGGAGTTCTGGTGCAAGAAATAAATTGCTCTAACTTTCTGTTAAATATATGTGAGAACATTTTGTGTTCTTGTTGAATAAAGTGGCATATAAGGAGCTTAAAATAATAGGCACTTTGTGCATGTCTTGCTATTGGACTTGGATTTATGCAGTGGGATAAGTCATAATGAAATGCAAATTAATTCATAACTGCATCAAATAAATAAGCACAGAGGTTTCTATGCATTTGAGTATAGTAATTAACTTGAGTTGTTGCTGCAAAATATTAATTTGCAGGAATGGATAAACTACAAAACTGATAGCATGAAAGTACTTACTAAGTGACTACAATAGTTATTGATAATAACAATCATCGTCTTTACATAATATGTGGAGTAGGCACACACACGCCTGTTGTAGAGCATGATACATGCTGTGGACTTCTGGGCTTCACTCACGCTGCTTAGTTTGACCTCGCTCTTGCTTCTTCTGGAGAACTGACTGGTCAGTTGGTAGAGCACAGTGCGTCCCCTCCTCCTGGCCTCCGTGAAGTGCGAGCTGTTGGTCTTCCTGCTCCGTTTCTTGTCTTCTGCCAAAAGAGTGGGAGGGAGACGTCTGATCGAAGGCTGCTAGGGAAGCACCCTGTAATAACTAACATGCCCAAGTCCTACAGCTCAAACGAAGTGCTCATTTGTTAAATTTCGCCCAGCCAACGTCATGGCTGTCGATTAAATTGCCCTTTCGCATTATGTAGTTGTAAATAGCCCGTACAGTTTCCCAATTAGCTTCTGCTTCCCATCTCCTACCTTCCTTCTTGCTGCCATGGTGACTTTTTCCGTGCGTGTCAGTAATATCCTTGAAGGAGAACAGAAACAGCACCATCTCTCCTTTCTCATTCTTGATGGGCACGATGTCCAGCAAGCACCAGAAAGGGGTCCCTGGATGGGTTAAAGGACAAAATCTTTGAGATGCAGACAATGGGGCCTGCGACATGTGCATCTGAAGGCCAATTTGAACCGTGCAGATACTGATAGCGTTGGAGCGACCTGACTGGGGCATGGATGTCCCAAGAAAGGCAAAATCAGATGATAAGCACATCCATTCACTTCTCCCTGGCTTTATCCCTAGCCCTATAATGACTTTGGCTTGACTCTCTGGCCCAGACCCCGATGCCCCAGCTGACGCTCCACCGTAGCCCTTTCCAAGACCTAACACCCATTTCGTTTTATTTTTGCTTACATCGATGCCAGAATTATGGTCTTTTGTTTTCATTCCTTTCCACAGCTTTTCTTAAACATGTCTCCACTTCTATACCCACATGAAGTCCCTAGAGGTTCTGCTTGGCATCCTCCTCCTGGATACAATCTTATAACAGCTAATCTATTTAACAACCCCCTGTAAAAACGTTTATGCTTGTAATAAACAAACCAATTATTCCAAATGATAATCTATGTTCATTGCTTTAAATATCAAAGTCTAAGAGCACTGAGCCACACTATACAGTATTTTTCAAACTCATGAGCTAATTATAAATAGTATCATTAATTGTTATAAATCACTGTATAAACCGCTGTGCTGAGCATTCCACATTGGTAGATACTACTTCATTAAGAGTTTTTTCAGAGCAGCCTGGCAGGTAGGGATAGGGCACGTACTCTGGCAGACTCAGACCTGAACCCCTGCCAGCTCATTAAAAGTTTGTTAGAAGACAGCCACTCCGGTCTCACATCAGAGCTTGTTGTGGTGGAGTAGCCATCACCCCCGAATGGGGACCTTGGGTGACTGCTTGCACAGACCTGCATCAGGCATTGGGTGGGATTTGCAATAAAGTGAGTGAAGAATAAGACAGACCCACAAACTTTGACTTTAAGGAGTGTAGATCACACTAATTGCGTTCCAGATAAATCAGCCTGATGACACAACTGACTCTTCCCTAGTCAATAATGGACTCTTAAACTTTTCAGAAATGCCAGTGCAGCAGAGTAGAACCCTCCACGGTCAGTCCATCTTACTCATGGATCTACTATCAGTGATACAATATTGTGAATGTTGGCATTCCAGTGAGCACTGTTCAGAGTGAAGGAGCGAGCATTGTGGATGGTGTGAGAATGGTCATTTTTAACAATATGCTAGCTGAGCCAGAGGGGAATCTCTTATGTCAGGATGTTGGAAAACTGACTAAAGACCTACAGTAGTGATTGTGAGTTAGATGGAGGTGGACAGGAGGAATACACCTTGATTTTCCACAATGACAATACTTATCGCTTCTCGTCCTCTGAAAAATGACTCTTTGGTACTGATGCTCAGCTCTAACATACTGATGTCTAACATTGGACTTTAATGCATAGAACATGCTGGGCATAGCAAAAACCACAGATCTGGTTGGATGTTTTTTTTTTCCTAAAAATTTCTAAAATGAAAATTTATCCAGCAATTTTCAGAGCCATTGTCCCACCCACCTAACCCCCTACCCCAGTGTTTCCCAATCCGGTCCTTGTCACGACCGGGCTGGCGGCAAGCAGGGAAGTAGGCGAGCGAGCCCAGGTTGCGGGGAAAGCAGGGTTTATTGCGGGGAGACAGGCAAACAGGGGAGCATACGGGACAAACGTCAGCAACAATACAATGACGGATCTGGGGAATACGGACTAGCACGCAAACTAAATACACAAGGAAACGAGCAGGAAATTGACAACAGCAGGTAAACGGGAGGATTCCACACGGGGTTAATGAGGAGGTGTGGTCCACAGGAGGGCGATCAGGGCTGGGCGTGACATAACCCCCCCCCAAAGGCGCACACTCCGGGTGCGCCTAAGGGAAGAGGCAGACGAAACCGGGGAAACAGAACCTGGAAGACAAAACAGACCATCAACGAGACACCGGAAACAGGACGGAGACACAGAACAGGCACAGGGGCAAAAGCCACAACAAAGCCAGACACAGGACGGGGAACGCGGACAAGCAAACCCAAAAGGGAGACACCGGGGAAACAGGACCAGGACGAGACGGCGGAGGCGCACAGGGACGAGGGACGGAGGCAGGAGGCACACAGGGACGAGGGACGGAGGCAGGAGGCACACAAGGACCAGGAGGAAACACACCAGGAGACAGGAAGGGCCAGGGCGGAGGAACAAGAGGAGACCGAGGGGAACCAGGCGTGCGAGGACAGGCAGCCGCAGGGGCCGGAGGCGGAGGGGAGGCCGGAGCCGGAGGGGACCACAGGACGAGGAGACGGACGGAGGGACAGACAAAGGAGGCGAGGAGGAAGCAGGAGGGGACACCGGGGGAGACGAGGAGGGAGCAGGAGGAGACCCCAGCGCAGGCCGGCAGGAGGGGGAAGCCGCGGCAGGCGACGGCGCAGCTGGAGCCGGAGCAAGGGGACCGACGAGACGAGTCAGGGGGACCCGGAGGCGGCCGACAAGACGAGTCAGGGGGACCCGGAGGCGGCCGACGAGGCGTCGGCGGAGGGACCGCCGGAGGGCGATGAGACACCGGGGGGGGACCCGGAAGGGACAGCCGAGCCGGAGCAGGAGGACCCGGAGGCAGCCACCGAGCGACGGCCAAGGGTCGCCCGGGCGAGACAGGGGGCAGGGCGGG